>CM046455.1:86723418-87323418 GCA_025506515.1 Flaveria trinervia | reverse complement strand
TTTCATTTGGACATGTATACCAACTCTCCATTTAAAGGCTGCCAAGTTGTACAGATGACAAATCTTTGATTTGAATATACATCAACTTATGAAGTGTGTACTGGTGTTTTTACACAAAAAAGTTGTTCTTGCCTTATAATTAACATTTTTTGTAACGGTGCGCGGTAACCTCCAACCTTGATAGGACACTAAGGGGACACTTGGTTGTTGTTAGAGGGAACGGTTCTCACCTACTCGACGAAAACCAAGAATACCATCCTTGATTCCAGATAATAATATTCATCAAAACCCAGTGAATTGAATCTCATCAATATTCACCGACTGCTACTCTAGTCATATGATCATGTAAAACTATCCATTGGCCAACAAAAAAAAATGATTCTCTAAACTTATAAATACGATTCATACCTAATTTTATTGTCTCAACTTCTACCGTCTAATCATCCCAAACTACAATGGAAGGATCATCTTGATCGAGCTGGAAAGAACTCAGACAATTCTAAGCAAAGATCCTAACTTTGAGGCCAGAAGTTTCGTTTTTATGCTAGATCGAGTAACAACTAATTTAGGTTGAATTTACGCGAAAACAACAAGAAGAGCTAGACAAACATCTAGAAGATTTGAAAGAACAATAAAAACAATCCGACTTGAATTTTATATCAAAAGACTACTCTGTGTATTTTGTGCCGATATTAAAAGTTGTTCCGAAAAGACACAATTTTAGGGATAACACTACCCTTACTAGATTTTATTTTTATTAAAGTTTTTATAATTCTTTGTATTTGTTTAAATTATTGAAATTTATATAGTTATAATTAAACTAATTTTTTTTTATTTTTTTTATAATAAAACCTGCATACTCATCCTTGTTTCTTTTGTCTTGCCTTATTAAAAAACATAGTGTACCACCAAATTCATTTTAATCTCAAAGTGATTTACAAGATATAAAAACTATATATGCAGGAAATTCCAAACCTAGCTATAAAACATACATATTCTCAAGCCTCAGCCGTGCACTGGCTATCCTTTAGTAAATTGGTGGTGCTTAAATTGTCTATACTTTCGTCAATTATATTGTTAGGCTTGGTGATAATTTACTACGTCATATTTTTGTTCCCTTTCTCTTAGTTTTTCTAGTTCAGATTTTAATAAAAATGTTCACCCGTTTTATTGTCCCTACACATACATATGATCATATATATATAGAGACCATTGGTTTATTTTGCCTATGGTTATTTGATGCCTTGCTAAGACTGTTACATATGCTAATCCTTAGATTCAAATGTGACTCTCGTTCGCATCAGATGTTTTCGATCCAGGATATGATGAATATTATGCATGTGTTCGATTAAAGTAAACTAATAAAACTTTGATATGTTACTGTTTTTTCTTATCATAAACTCATGTCTAAAAATTGAAGAGTTACTGTATATACGGACCTATAATTTGAAATACCATTAAACAATCACAAAAAATGGTTTTACAAGGAAATGCACATTTCAAACGAAATACAAATTCATCAAGTCACTATAATATGCTAATGGTAAGAAGCAAGAAAGATAAGGAAATGCACATTTCATAAGAAATACAAATTCATCAAATCATTATAATATGCTAGTGGTAAGAAGCCTGAAAGATTTCCAAAGAGATCATCTGTGTTAATATTTCCTAGATAAACATCTTGAATTGCCACCAGTACTCTAAAAAAATTAAAAATAAAATCTCATCAAGGAAGTGACCAAGGAGTATTTGATGATTTGGAAAACTACACGAACTAGAAAGATTAGGGTCTTAATCGCGCTCATGACTCATCTATCATTCTTCAACTTGAAGGTACGTTAAAAACTATCGATCAGTAAACGAAGAAGAATCGACGAAACTACTTGTCAAAACTCTATTTCAGTTTGAACCTGCATGGAAAAAGTTAATGTCGAAACATGAGGTTTACCCGTGATCAGGCAGAAAATTTCCATTCTATATGACACTTGTGGCTGCACTAAATAATAAATATGTAACACAAAGAATAACAAAATAGCAGTTCATCTAACCAACATGCAATCAATTAGAAGTTATTAAATATTCAACTTTTTTCACGCTTTTAAGCTTTGTTAATCTCTAAGATGAAACATCATGTATGTAGATGAGTTATGAGTAGATCTAAATAAGAAAAGCAGTACGCTTGGAACATTTTACCTTGAGTATCATTTGATCAGAAATATGTCTATAAAAACATGTATGATAATTTAAAAAAGAAAAATCAATCGCGATAAAACGAAAACATGATAAATGGAAATATAATGAAGGGAGCTCCCTTCAGTCCAACCACAAGGAGCTTAAGATTCAATTTGTCTCCCGCATCATTCACTCATTTACTGAGTACCATGCTTTTGACTCAGTATTTGGATGAATGAGTCGGCAGCTAATTGAAATCTTACCACAACCCGTGAATGGATTGAAGACAGCTCTCCTCAGTTATAACCAATCTTAAAATAGTACTCTTAAAAAATACTAGCTATATCGCGGTTCACAAGAGGAACATGATCAACAGAAAGAGGAGAGTTATCCATAGATATGTTAGGCAGAAGTATGAATATTATATATTGGTTCAAACTTGAGTGAAGAATCAAGCGTACAGCAAAAAGTGTCTTGAAGGAAGCTTTTGTGTATAGTTGTAGAGAGGGAGAGAAAACAATGATTATTAGGTTTATTTACATGGGTACTTTGATGGGAGAGAGGAAATAATTCTCAAAGTTTCAAGTGTTCTTTGAAGGAGAAGAATGGCCATTATATACAGTCTGAAAATGGGCCATAACCTTGCTAAAACTTAAAATTAATGATTTCAGAATATATATAACAACGTCCCAAAAGATGTCCTTTTAAAGGGAAAATACAAAGATAAAAAACAAAATACATGAAATCATGATGTTTAATGGGAAGGCCGAATATCACCTTGTTAAAGGACGTGAAACGAAAACGTAATGTATGATTGATGAAAAAAAGTCAAATCAAATTAACATGACCACTAGCTTGATCAATTGATCATGATTTCTAACAAGCCACGTGATGGGGTAACAACCTAAAAACCCCGAGTGTATAGGGTCGGACCGGACCACGTGTCCGAGAACCATTTGGGCTTACAACAAACATGTTTTAAAAGAGAAAGTTATACCTTCTATACTTGGATGGACTGGGTGATAAAATGAATAGAAACGCATCAAATGATCATTAACTATAGGATTTTATTATTTTTTAACAACAAATTTCAATAAAAAAATCCTTGCTACCTTAGCAAAGAGCTAAGAGGAACAAAGAAAAGAATAACAATTGCCAAAATTGCAAGTGCAACTTAGATGTGTGCTCATCTGTATCGCAAGGTGTAAGCACACTAATAATTAACATACTCAATTATATCAACTCCACTCTAATCGACAATATTATCTACAATCTCATATTAATGGGAATTAAACTAAGATAATGAATGAAAAAGATAAATCAATTCACATGCCCACACCAATCCTCGAAAGATTAAAGTTTCACACTAAGAATAACAAACATCATGTTCCAACACAAATTAAATATGCCAAGTCGATTGGCTCATATGATGGGACTGAGGATCTAAAGGACTATATGAGTTCTTTCACATATGATGCTAAAGTGGGACAAAGGTTAATGACCCTATGGTGTCAAATGTTCATATAGAGTCTAGAAGACCTAGCCAAAATATGGTTTTATAGTCATCGAGGATGTACGATTAATTGCCTAGACCAGTTGAAAACAAAGTTCGTGTAACACTTCAACCAACAGGAAAAAAAATACATGAATCGACTTAATGAGCTACTCAACATGAAATGAAGAGATAAAGAAAGTGTCAATATTTCATGCCTAGGTATTCCCTAGAGAGCATGCATGTTCAAGATTCTAATGAGATGCTTAGTGTCTGGATTCATGCACAAGTATCAAAATAACCATCTAAATGCAATATATATATATATATATATATATATTCAACGATATCTGTTCCCAAAGGGCCTTTGTTATCCTTGATGAAACCTATATGTTAGTGATGGGAAGATATTTTTAATTTCATTAAGACAGCTGACATGATAATAGTAACTATTATGCTTCGAGAAGACAAACCCAAATGGTGTTTAAGACGAGAAAATTGTCACACTTGGTGAAAGAAATAAATCCAAATTATATATACAAAACACTTTTTATGGACTTCGATAATTATTTGTTTTTTAATTAAAAGACCCTAATGTGATCTTATTCTACTCCAAATTAAATTCATTTATTGTTTCAAGCGAGGCGAGACTTGGACCTGTCATTTTATATGATAATTAATTATATAAACATTTTAAGTAAGTAACATTAAACACGAACTTTGCTATTACATCAAATGATAATGATAAAACAAATTTATTTAGTAAATCAACACACGACCCACTTGCACCCACACCTCTACCATGACATTATGTCATTATCTCCCCATAATAATCGAAATGCAAAATTTGCAAATAGTGAAAACAAAAGCAAAACAAAAAGAAGTGGGAAGTGTTAGGTGATTCTCATAGATACAATTATTAGTCTAGAGTGGCTTATTTTAAGCATAGAATCACACATGTCCCTAATTTTCTGATCAAAGGAAATAAATAGTATCAAGTTCCCTCATGCAAATGTTTACCACAAAACGTTTGAACAGAAACCTAAAGATTCCATAGGAATTAACCTACCCATTTCTAGGGTTTCCATTTTCGCCAATGACCTTTCTTTTCACCACTATGACCTTTGCATGTTCTTTTCTATCTACCTTCTCAGGGTGAGCCCCCACCAACCACTACTCTCAACAGACATACATACATACATGCACGTACACAAATATTTATCACTCTAGTTATATTAATAAATTGATGCTATATTATTTATCTAGAGGCGTGATTTGGACTAATGAAATGACATCTGATGTGGAAATAATTTATTGTAAAAATGTAGATAATGATAAGCTAGTTGTTAAACATTATAGTTTGGTTAATACCCATGTAGAGAATTCATTTTTCCTACAACAACTTTTAGAAAGCTACAGCGAGAACATTTGTCGTTGATAAATACTAGAAGACCACAAGGTTGTTAGCATAGAGTTTCCCTGATTTTTGACCAATCAAACCATATGGCATCTAGATGTCGTCTCTATAAATGTTGATGGGGTGGTGGGAATAATAGAAAGCATTTTGAAATTTGTGGCCACAATATGTCATAGGTATAATCAAAATTAATTTTAATTGTATTTAAATGATACTCAAATGTAGTAAAACTTTCTTTTAACTATTTTGAAAATCATGAGAAAAATATAAATCAGATATTTAATTTGTAATGCTCCTTGCTAACCTTAATTTCTTAATTAATTACTGATTATAAGATTCATTACCAATCTTTAACTCAAACAATTTATACGTTCGTTTAACTAAAACAATTAATCAACCATACACTTATTAAACCCTATAATAAGTGTGTAGTTTTTTTTAAACGGCTGTTTAGTTGTTAGAAGTTAATAAAATCAAGTTAGTAATAATTCACCACCGTCAAAATTTGAACCTTGGATCTCCAAGAGAGACAAAGCCTCCCACCTCCCTCTTGAACCACTGAGTTTGTTTTAGTGAAAAAAATATATAAAACAATTTATACGTTCGTTGCAGCCCAGGAATGAATTTTCAGCCCAGTAATGAATCTGCAGCCCAAAAATGAAACCCAAACTGCCCAGCCCGTATCCAAGCACCTGGGCTTACAATAAATGCCAAACTCGTGTAGGCCAGTTGCAAAGCCTTCCCAACCATGTGGAAACTTCACATTTTAAATACGGAACAAGTTACATAAATTTCCACATTTGTGTGTAGAGTAAAATGTTAAATCTCAAAGTTTATAAATCTGCACACGTTTCTAGTGTGGACTTTTCCCATAATTCTCTTACATGTTTATATATAAACTAGGGTGTAATTATTAGCGCAGCGGGTTGATTTTGTTTAAATTAACCATGTAGTAAGGGTTTATTTGGAATTTAAAAAAGTAATGTCAGGTTGATATGAAAATAAACATAGAAAAATGCAACGAATTTAAGACAATTCATCACAATTCACTTTAAAGGGCCTGTTTAGACATCAAGTATAAGAATAAAAGAAAATATAAAATAATTTAAAACTTAATAAGTAAATTAAAAGGAACTCAAACTTAATACAAAACCGTAAGGAACAAAATAGTTATTATACTTTATATATTTTAACATGTATTATAACATAATAAAAGAAATAGAAGAAGGTGGGTCTAAAAATAATAATCATAAGTTGTATTCTATGCATATATGATAGTAAATCAATGTTGACCTTAGTTTCAATTTTATAGGTCATAGTGTCAAATTTAATTTCAAATCTATTCATGGGTTTATAAAACTTTGGTGTTTATCATTTCTTAATACTTACAAAGTTGAATGTTAAACATTTAAATAATTTTATATTATCTCGGACTTTTGAGTTCCATTGGTTTCAGCCATTTTTGCTTAAACCTCCGGATACCACGACGATGTTAGAATTGAATACATAATTTAGACCTTTTATAAGTATTTATATTGTCGTAAGTATTGCTGTTATGGTACTTAAGTTAGTTATGGGACATAACTATCAACCGCCACTTGAAAGGGTGTGATGATTAGTTGTGTCTCTTCATGTGCGTGTGTTTGTAAACAGAATTTCAGATATACATTATGCGTACATCTGGCACAAGTTGGCATGTCATGCCATGGACTCGAACATGCCTGCTTCTTAGTTGCCCATATTAGTGTTTGTTGTAGTATTAAATTGATTGGACGACCAAATAGCTACCAAATAGTTGGGCGATGTGAAATTTCAAATTTACAACACATAATTCACCTTATCAAATTGATTTTAGTGATGTCTTCCTAAAACGGAAAGGCCAAAATGCTCTTTCAAGAGATGGAGATCAATATATGTTGGTAAAGAGAGATCAAAAACACAGGTTTTATCGTATCAAAACACACTTATATATACTTTACGATAAGAGAGATTCAATATGATAGAACACTGCATACACATTCATATGTTCAATACATGACCCCTATTTACATGCCACTATCACTCTAACTGTCATTAGACAGTTAATGTTGACGGGAATAACTGACTTATCTAAATCGATCCATATCTAGACTTAAGACTTATGTATTGTCACATATAATGTAATAATAACATAGGTAGTTTAATAATTAAGCTAAACTTATATTGCCAACAATATATTCCTAGGAGTTTAAGATGCAAGACTTCAGATTTGATATAAGAGCACTAGCCTGATAAGGATAATCACTTAATATGCAAGGGACATAAGTAGCATTTCATTTATAGCCTTTTGTTGCAGTTGAATCCCTTTTATCACAAATTAAGGAGTTAATGCATAATCCGGTCCAAACAACACAAATGGATGTGCATGAAAATACATGTCTGTGAAATCTCAACTGTAGAACTACTTGCCACCATCTTGTCGTTTGAAAAAGTGTCTCTTCGTTAAGCGAAAATTGAAATGGGATCACACAATTGCAAGGAAGACGACAATATTTAGGCCCCATCTTACATTGGTGGTGCGAGCAGCTTGAAGGGAAAAAAGTGATACTATACTCGACTAATTGAGTCTTCTGATCTTAAAACAAGATCATGAACCACCGAATCATGATTCCAACGCGGTACTTGAACTTAAGAAAGTAGTTAAAGAGAGTAACAGAGGCTAGTTGCAACATTACTGTTATATCACAATCTATTGAACTGACAAAGATTGCCTTTTATAGGCTACCTAAGAACTGCAGAATGAGAACTCTTACAAAGCAGGAATCAAAGTTGTTACAATCATTCATTCTAAGTGGAATAAATTAACATAAATCTTCTATGATTATAGCACCCAAGTTCAAATCATTCCAAGTGGAATAAAAAGGTAAATTGTCGTTTACAAACTGGAGTTTACTCTGCAAACTACAGTTTACCTTTATGCAAACTGCAGTTTACATTAGAATCCCCTTATTTATCAACGGTATGCACAATCATTGATCAAATGACCCCGATAATAAGGTTTCAGACTCTTTTTCATGATGACAGTTGATAACTAAAAGATAGAACTGAAAACCACTGAACACAAAGATTACATAATCAATTAACCTTAAAAACAATACATATGAAAGACTGATAGCTAAATACTTTAAAATTAGATAGAACTATCTTAACTAAAACAAATTCAAATTTCATTCCATAGCAATTGATGATGCATTCCATAGTTTTCTTCATTTGCTTGATGGATCATCGCAACCTTCGACAAAATATCATAACGCCATTATTGAGACTCAACGTCTCCATTTCCATGCTTGTCATTACTCTCGCCATCTTCTCTCCTGCGCTTTCCTACGCGTGACAGAAGATCTATAGTACCATCACCCTCTTCATGTCCTCTCACATTACTTTGATCACCTCGAGAAACCTCAAAGAAGTTTCTAACCACACCTCTACTAGTGTTTGTGGCTCTAAAGCCAACAGAAGGAAAACAACCATAACCTTGTGGCATTCGACGGTCTACATTAATGCAGCCTCTTTCCCTCACACCACCCATCCCCATAGAGTTCATATTGGCCGTCGGTGCTCTGAGACCGTCGAAAACACCACCTTGATCGCAAACCACCGCTCCCCTAAAGTTGAAATTGCCACTAGTGTAATTAGCATTAACATTATTCACAATGTTGGGCCTGATCATCCTAGAGCTGTTAAAAACTGGCAATTGTCTACTGTTAAACATAATACTATTATAGGGTTGACCAGGTTGACCAAAGGTCAACCCTGTGGTTGACTGTGGGTATTGAATGGTTGGAAAACCTTGCATAGAGTGAGGGTACACAAAAGGTGACCTTTGGAGGCTAAAGTTGTTGGGATTATACATAGGAACCTTGGGGTGTCCAAAGGTTATGCTATTAGAAGAACCACCATATTTGGGGTAAACAACACGCGGTTGTTGTTCTAGGCTTGAGCCGCTAGGCGCGTGTTCTTCCACTTTCTGTTTCTTGGCTTGCTCTCGCACGTATCTGTGCGTGTTCTGGTGCCCACCCAACGCCTGTGCAGTAGAGAACTGGCTTTCGCAGTACCTGCATGGGTATGATATCTTACCTTCCATTGTTATCATTGGGGGCGGGTTTAAAACGCTAACGGATGCTAACCCGCCCGCATCATCACCACCAGAACCGACTATAGCCACAGGATCAGAAGGTTGATCCTGCAGCAGCGCGTTTTCTGCAGCGTAACATGATGAACCACCCTTGTTAAGGCTAGCCATTGGCTCTTGCATGTCTTCAGACATCTTTGCAGCCGTGGTCTTCGCCTTTTGTTCGATGTTATTCAAAGAGCCACCTTCCATTTCAGGTCGAAATCGGATTCAAAGAAAATTAAAAGTAATTCACTGCATATATCACAGAATGAGATAGGAACAGCTAAAACATTCTGTTGAAATAAGCAAGACAATGAGATGTCTTAATTTACTCAAGGACAAAAACTCTAACAAACATTAATGTTAACTAGATTAATGTTACACATTTTAAGGTTGAAATGAATATATACGTAATCTAAAATAAATGTGTTCAACTGACATTACTGAAATCTTGCCGAGAATTTTACTTTTCTCACCTTCAATGGCCTATTAAAGTCTGCACTATATTATGATAATATGATTGATTATGTGGTTTGTATACCATTTTATTGCAATATACACACAAGTGAGAATACCATAAATGTTCGTTTTGCATTTTATATTATGGACTTCTTAAACAATAATATATAGAGCATTTGATCACTTTGAGTTTGATTATTCATGTCTGCATTCAATTTCGCTTGTTAATTATAATAACTTGTAGTCAATTAATAACAACTAGCAATGATTAGTCGCGCGTAAGCATGTCGTATAAGTTATTAGAAATCTAAACAAATGTTAATGTTCTTGTGAGTAAGTATTAGCCAACACGGAAGCTAATTTAAAATAAATGGTCACAAATTATATTACAAGCCTACTAGTTTTAGTAAACCGTGTATTACAATATAATATTAAATATAATAAAATTTTACTTAATTATAAAAAAACTTTTTAAGATAAGATATGATTTAAATTACGTACTAGTAAAAACTATAAAATAATAAAATAACGATATCAACTTTTAAAAAAAATGTTCAAAAAAATCAAACATATTGTTTAACAAAATTGTCATTTTTATAAATATCCTTATTATAACTCGTATTTTTAATTACTTTTGGTTTATACAAATTTACTTTTTAAAAACATTAAATTTAGAATATTTCATATTTTTAAATAAGTTTGATGTTTTAAAAAAGTATTTTATAAAAATTTACTTCCTTAGAAATAACATTAATAAAAAGATATCTTTCTAAATTTATTAGAAAACCATTTTTAATCTAAAAAAACTTAAATAATATTATTTGTAGTTAAGATAATTATTTAATAAGATAGATGGATATGAAAATTTTTATGAGAATAAATGTGGTATTGTCGCGTTTCCTCCATGGTTATACTTATTAAAGTAGAAGGATTTAGTTATTAAGTATATATATAAAACATAAATAAAAATATTTAAAACTTTTATTGAAGAGAGTTTAAATAAAAGTATAATTTAGAGCACAAAAAGACAATAGCAAGTGACCAATATTGAGAGAAATGAAAAATATATCAACTGTTTTGTAATACGAAATCGTACATATGTCGGCGATTACAAACAGTTATTATGGATGCATAATATTAAGTGCTATATTAATACATATAGTATATAAACTGTTAATGAATAACCGTCAAATTAATCATCCAAATCACAGATTCTTAGTAACCTAAACCTTATGTGATAACTGATACGAGATTTTGAACTTTGAGGTAACCTTAATGTGAAACTTTGTAATCGCTAACTTGTTTCTTTATTTATCACTATTATGTATGTATAATGTGTTAGTTTTTCTTCGTTTTATGTTTAAAAATGTTTATTGTTGAGCCTTAAATCATGTTCCTGTGTATGTAACTTGCGATTGATTATGTTATTCGTTGTTAAAACTTATGGAAGAAAATATCAAAAAATTTTCTTAACTGATGAAATTTTGTTGTCCTACTTGGGTATACGATGTAGTAACAAACCTTATGAATCGAGGATTACAAAAAATCGTTTAATTAAAAAAATTTGTGATCGTAATCGCCGGGAAGATTAATGCTACAACAATCAAACCAGTGTCTCCACTCAATTTCACGCGTCAAAAGTAAGCAGTTGTTTTCTTGGAAAGTGGCAAAGAGGAACGTTAGACGTTTTTCTACTTATCTAAAAGAATATGTAATTAATTTAGGCATTGTAGGAAAAGAAAACAAACATGTCTGTCCTTATAAAAGTCAGTTTGTCTTTATCTATTTGATTTAGCCTATTTTCGATCTATTCAGTCATATTTTACTCATAGAGTAAGGTCTAGGAAGAGGGTGTTAGTTATTCGAATATGATTCAAATGATTTGAAATTCAATTAAAATCGATCGAATAACGAACTTGAATTTTTGTTTAATTGCATTGTATTCGAAATTCATTTTATTTGAATCGAATTCAAATTCAATCTAGTGATTAAGTCGAATGCGAAATCAAATTTGATTTTGATGTTAGTTTCTTTGAATTCAATTCGAATAAGGAATATATATGTACATTTTCATATTTATATATATGGCAATATAGTATATGGGTTTTATACTTTTATTGTTATTGGGCTTTGTAAAAAATTTTATGGTTATTAGCTAATTGAGTAAATGGTGTTATTGCGACTATTTTGATAGTGATATGACTGAATTTGTTTATTTGAATTATCGTGATGTTGTTTTGGTTATTTTTAATGTTACTTAAGTTTGATTAACAATAAAATATGATTTAGATTGTTAAATTTTTTTTAGAAAAATAGTAATTAACTTTTTTCTAAAAAAATTTATTTAAATTCCTTCTTCAAATCAATCCGAATTCGAGTAACTTATTCGAATCGATACGCCAAATTTTATTTGCATTGGAATCTAGTTTTCAAATCCAAGATTCGTATAAATCGAATTCGAATCCAATAATCGTCTCTATTAGCAAAGATGGTCACTCTCAAATGACCATTTTATTTATGTCCAAGTTCATACCAAAACCAAAATAGGGTGAAAAACTAGGACCAGTGACCTAACCGGTTTTATATATTTCAAGTCAGCCTATAGCTAGTCCGGGTTGGTTCATCGGTTTTCTTGAGCCGGAACCAGATTCAACCCCTCTATAAAAGATTTTAAGAGAGAAGAAAATTTTTTATATAAAAAAACTGAAAATGAAAGTTATAATGTGGGCCTAATTTAAACTCTCCATTGCATCTTGGGCTTGCCCTATATCATTCTCTTTTTTATTCGCATACAAAGATGGATTCATAAGTCATGAAAACAAACTGATTTGAGCCGAAAACATGCTAAACAATGGATTCATTAGTCATGAAAACAAACTAATTTGGGCCGAAAACATGCTATCTATATGGGTGCTAAACATATTGTATTATGCAAGTCAAATGTATTGCATCTTTATATTTCACACATCTTTATTGTGATTTCAACCTCTTTGGAAAGGGTTTACTCGCTTGCATCACCAATCAAAAGATGTATAGATATCTTTATCCTATCTAGATATCTTAATAGAAAAAATTTGTTTAAATCGTCAGCGTACATGTAGTTATCTTTATTCTATATATAGATATTTTATCATAATATACTATATTTGAAATTTAATTTGGGTACCATATCAATATAGATATATTTACTTTGATATACTTTTTCTTCATGTTCTACCCAAGATTTTCTCCCATATAATTATCTTACATTTTTAAAACATCTAATTAAGCGACATTCAAATTTCAAGCTTGCCTAGTTTTAAAATTAAACAAACCTAAATTGATAGATAAAAGTTCAAATAGAAAGTCTTGTAAAACTAAAAAGTCTAAAAAGTAATTTCAATCATCCATCTTTTTAATCAATGGTTGAGATCAAATTATATCAAAAATTTGTTTAAAATAGTCACTTTTGTTGACTATTTGCAAGTTCCTCCATTTTTTTTATATAATATCATTGTGTATTTCTAATGATAAAACACAATGAATAATAACAACTTTATATAATCTATTAATCTTTAACACTATAAGTTTTGAAAATTAGATTGGTGAAAATATATCATTGTGTTTTCTAATTGTAAAACACAATAATAGATAACAAGTTTATAATCTATAATAACAATTACAAAAATAACATAAAATGATACAAGACGTAAAACACAATAATTGATACACATAAAAATTAATGTAAAATATATGACATAATAAACGTATAAAAACACAATAAACTGACGTAGTTGACACAATGACCAAAACACCCTTTTATTTAAAACAAAAGAGAGACAAGTGTCAAACCCACAATCTTTTTTAGATTTTTTAGATTAAACATTTGTTTTAGTACTATAACCTCACTCAAATTGATATGCTATTAATAAATTAAAACCCTAAGTTTATTTATTATATTATTAGTAAACTATAATTAATGTCTGCATATAGCTATTTCTTAAAAATTACGTACTTTAATATTTCTAATCATTCATGTTTACAAAAATAAATAAGTTGTATATCACTCTATTATGAGTTCAATTGTGAGAAAGGCCTTCGACAAGGGATCAAGATAGGAAAAGGTAATGTAATGCTTTCGCATTTATTTTATGCTGATGATGCTTTGATAGTGGGGGAGTGGAATAGAGATAATGTGAAAAATGTGGCTCGTATTCTTAGATGTTTTTATGTTTGTTCCGGATTAAAAATAAAATTGAATAAGTCGAATTTAATAGGGGTTAGAATTTCTAATGAGGAGGTGGAGTCTTTATCCCTGATGGGGTGTAGAAAAGGAGATGTGCCTTTTGATTATTTGGGGATCCGGGTGGGAGCTAATATGAATAGAGAAAGTAATTGGAATGGGGTAGTGGATACATTTGAAAGAAGACTTAGCAAGTGGAAAGCGAGTACTCTATCGATTGGGGGTTGGGTTACTTGATTAATTCTGTCTTGGAGAGCCTTCCGATTTATTTTTTCTCTTTATATAAAGCTCCAAAAGCGGTAATAATTGAATTCAAGAAGATTATGAGGAAGTTTCTGTGGGCTGGAAACAACGAAGTGAAAAAGATTAACTGGGTTGCTTGGGATCAGGTCACACGACCAATTTAAAATGAGGAGTCTTGGTATAGTAAACTTTCAGTTGTTAACGATGATTTGATAATTAAATGGGGGTGGTGATACTGGGTGGAAAAGAAAAGTCTATGGAGGAGGATTATGGAGGAATGTCATGAAAGTAAAGTAGTCTGGTTTATAATGCCGTGTAATAAATATCTTGCGAGTCCGTGGAAGCAGATTACTCAACAATGTGAGAAGGTACGTACATATGGAAAATGTTTTTATTCTTACATTTCAATCAAGGTGGGGGATGGGAAGTCTTTGTAGTTTTGGATGGATAATTGGAGTAATCAGGAGGCACTTAGAACGATGTCACACCCCAACCTTGACGGCAGAAACGTCGAGGAGTGAGATGTTAAGATCGTTCACAGCCACATAATGCTATTAATAATTCCAATTATATATATAAATCAAATTCTAGTTATGCCATTACAATCATAAGTCTCAAAGAAATTAAAATAAACATAACAAGTCAATTTATTTCACTTATTTATCTAGGTCCATTCCTAGATATGTATGCTTCAATGACGAGAAATCAAGCTTGAGTATTTCCTGAAACATGTTAAAAATAAAAGGTCAACAATAATGTTGGTCAGATTTTCATAGTTTGCAATACATAAGTATATAAAAGATGGCAATTCATGTTGTAAATTAGAGAACAAAATAAACTAGAGGTGTAAGACAGAATGCACAATCAAACCTTATATAGATCTATGACGTCGCCAGGCTAGCAATAGTTAATGATTGTACATATAATCGACATTACATGGTAGTTACAAAGGTCATCTAATCACAACATGTAAGTAATTTCCATTAGTTTACAAGTATCAAACGAGTTTACAAGTGCAAAAGTTATAAGTAACATGTTTCACCCCGAAGTGTGAAATAAACTAAAAAGGGGTATGAAAATACTCACTTGATCAAATGTATGTAAATAACAATTAATAAGAATAGTAAGCAATAATTCCAACGAAGTTCTTCACAAAGTACCTAAGTGTGAAATATATTTACAAGACTTAGATTAATGATTTAACATGATTTAACAATATCATGTATGAAATTTTTAAAGGAATTAAATCCTTTATAACAATTTTGTGAATTTTACTTATAAAATTTATAATTTCTATAGTAATCATGATTAATCCATAAATATAAAATGTTTAGTGTCCAAATAATAATTAAATGATTTAAAAGAAAATATTATATAAAGTCTATTTTTACATGATTAACTAGGCAAAATATTTATTAATTTTATTTTATAAAAAAATTGTTAAGGTATTTATGGAAATAAATTTATAGAAAATAATAGGATAGCTTTAAAAATAAACAAAGTTTACAAAGCTATTTTATCATTTTCAGAAAATTTTACATACTTTTTTAAGGCTGAAAAACCCCAAAGAAAATGTGAGGTTGCCCGGGTTCGAACCCGGGACCTCAAGAATGACATGGGAACGTTTTACCATTAGCCTGGGTAGCCTATGCCTGACAAAAACCGTTTCCCATATCTTTTAAAACAAATCAAATAGAAACCCCTAAATCCTAAGAACCCTAGATTCGTTTGGATTCAAATTGAATCCTAAATCGATGTTGTTAATCAAAATAATGTTAGGGCTTTCATTCCCAATTGAAATCGAGTAAGTTCATATCTTCAATTACCGGATCGTAGTGTGGAGCACAAGAAGGATGAAGAACAGGTCGCGACCACGACTTGATTCTGTTTGAGGTGCAAATGCCAATAATAATCCAATTCTTGTACAGGAAGCTTCTAATGATCTCCGAGATCAAAAGCTCTCTTCCAATTTTGATTTATGATAACCGTTAGCGGAGTTCAAATGAGTGGTTGGTTCGCAAAGGAGATGATGATGGAATGTGGTGTATATGTGAGTTTCAGATGAAATTTTGTTTATTAAAAGTTTAGGAATGGTTTAACGGTCAATTTGGTTCGGTTATTTAGATCATTATGAGATTTTAATTGTCGAATGTTTGGCGTTTGAGAGTAATCGGTTACTCGATACTAATCGACCTCATAACCGCCATTCGAACCCAATTAAAGCTCATAATCATGTTCGAATCAGTTTCGTGAATCGATTGCAACAGTTTGGGTTAATTAATTCGAAGGATTAATGGGTTTTGAGCTCACCGGAGCTCGGCCGGAGCTCGCCGGACCATCCGCCGGAAAAACGGGCGATGGGGGTTTAGGCTTGGGTTTTTATAATTTTACATAACCATCCCCTGTAGTTTTACAATTTATATTTTATGTACAAAACTTCTATTTTAAGTTTACAATTTACATAAATACCCATTGAACTCAATTTAAGTTTAAATTTTTAACTAATTTATTAATTTCAAAGCTTTTATAATAATAATAATAATTATTATTATTAATGTTATTAACATTATAGTTACTATTATTATTATTATTATTGTTATTATTGCCATTATCTTTAGTGTTATTACTATTATAATTATTATCCTTGTTACAATTATTATTATAATTTTAATTTAATAGCAAGATTATAATCTTTTACATTAAAATTTTAAAGGCAAACCAAGAATAAACATAAGTAACCCATACGTTTCATAAATGGCAATAATGGCCCTTACAAGAAATAACGACGTTAACTTTTAATTAACTCAAAAATACACAATGTTACAGTCTCCCCAACTTAAAAGAATTTCGTCCCGAAATTAAAAAAAAAACTAAGCGAACAAATGCGGGTATCTCTCCTTCATATGATCCTCACGCTCCCAAGTGAACTCAGCTCCACGTTTATTTTCCCAACGGACTTTAACGATAGGTGTGGTAGTTGTTCGGGTCTTCTTCAGGGTTCGATCCATAATCTTAACAGCTTCTCAACGAATGCAATGACTTATCTATTTGAATTTCCTCTAGTGGAACATGCAAATTTTCATCAGCCAGACATTTCCTCAAGTTTGAGACATGAAAGATAAGATGAACTCCGCTAAGTTCAGAAGGTAACTCCAGTTTGTAAGGCACTTTCCCAATTCTTTTCAGAATTTTGAAAGGTCCTACAATACGTGGGGCTAACTTACCCTTCTTCCCAAAGCGAACAACACCCTTCCATGGAGAGACCTTAAGAAGAACCATGTCGCCAACTTGGAACTCCAATGGCTTACGACGCTTATCGGCGTAACTCTTTTGTCGGCTTCTTGCCACTTCAAGGTTCTTGCAGATTGTCGAGACTTTATCGGTCGTTTCTTGTATAAGTTCAGGACCAATGATGAAATTTTCACCAACGTCGGTCCAGCAGATCGGTGATCGGCGTTTACGACCATACAAAGCCTCGAATGGTGCCATCTTGATACTTGAGTGATAACTATTGTTATACGAAAATTCCGCGAGCGGTAAATGCGTATCCCAATCACCACCAAAGTCAAGGACACAAAGACGCAGCAGATCCTCGAGGGTTTGGATTGTTCGTTCGGTTTGACCATCGGTTTGAGGATGGTAAGCCGTACTTAAATCCAATTGAGTACCCAAGAGTTCTTGCATCGAAGACCAAAAGTGTGAAGTGAAACGAGCATCTCGATCAGAAATAATGTGTTAAGGTACGCCATGACGACTCACAATTTCGTCAATGTAGATTCGAGCCAGCCTTGAAACCTTGTATGTATCTCGTATAGGTATGAAATGTGTTGTCTTGGTCAAGCGGTCAACAATGACCCATATACTATCATGACCACGAGGTGTACGAGGTAACTTGGTTATGCAATCCATGGATATATGTTCCCATTTCCACATAGGGATTTCAGGTTGCTCAAGTAAACCACTTGGTCGTTGATGCTCGGCCTTGACTCTTGCACACGTGAGACACTTGGAAACATAATACGCGATATCCTTCTTCATTCCAGGCCACCAATATTGACCACGCAGGTCCATGTACATCTTATCGGAGCCAGGATGAATGGAATATCAGGTTTGATGAGCTTCGTTCATAATGAAGTGCCGAAGATTATCACGATTCGGGATCCAAAGTTGATTCAAGAAGTAACATGCCATTCGGTTTTGTCTCCAGCTGTGACCAAACGTTAGGCATCAAATCTTCATCTTTTCCTTCGTCGGTTAGTGTCGCTTGTTGAGCCTCGCGAATGCACAACTCGAGGTCACAATCGATCCTTATGTTTTGAAGCATGATAGTAGCCTCGTTGACATCCACATGAATCTCGGTATCAAATTCTCCTAGCGTATCAAACCATTGCCTTCGATCTTGAATTTCTTGGAGCGAGACAGTCTTGTTGTGGACCTTGCGACTTAGCGCGTCGGCTACAACATTCGCCTTTCCAGGATGGTAGCGAATGTCGCAGTCGTAGTCGCTAACCAACTCGATCCAACGTCTTTGTCTCATATTAAGATCCTTTTGGTTGAACACGTGTTGGAGACTCTTATGATCAGTATAGACTATGCATTGCGTCCCATATAGATAGTGTCGCCAAATCTTCAATGCAAAATCCACGGCACCAAGTTCAAGATCGTGAGTCCTGTAGTTTACTTCATGAACCTTCAATTGCCTCGACGCGTATGCTATAACTTTGCCTCGTTGCATGAGAACACAACCAAGATCTTGATTAGAAGCATCGCAATACACGGTAAAGTCATCGTTTCCATCGGGAAGTATGAAAATAGAAGTATTACACAACTTGCGTTTTAATGTCTCAAAAGCCTCTTCTTTCTCGGGTCCCCATTCAAAGAGTCGATTCTTTTGGGTTAGCGCCGTTAATGGTTTAGCAATCTTTGAGAAATTTGCTATGAACCTACAGTAATATCCTGCTAAGCCTAGAAAAGAACGAACCTCGGTTGGTGTTGTGGGAACACACCAATTCTTCACGGCTTCGATTTTTGCAGGATCAACGTGAATTCCTTGGTTATTCACCACATGCCCTAAGAATTGAACCTCCTCCAACCAAAATTCACACTTGGAAAACTTGGCGTATAATTGCTCCTTCAAAAGTCCAAAAACTTGTCGCAAGTGCGTCTCGTGATCGATTTTCATCTTGGAATGAATAAGAATGTCATAAATGAACACGATCACGAACTTATCCAAATACGGTTTACATACTCGATTCATGAGATCCATGAACACGGCAGGTGCATTGGTCAAACCAAAAGGCATGACCATGAACTCGTAGTGTCCATATCGAGTACGAAAAGCGGTTTTGGAATGTCATCATCATGAACACGTAGTTGATGATACCTAGAACGTAGATCGATCTTTGAGAATTGAGTTGCTCCTTGAAGTTGATCGAAGAGATCATCGATTCGAGGAAGAGGGTATGGTTTTTAATAGTAAGCTTGTTGAGTTTGGTAATCGATGCACATACGAAATGAACCATCCTTCTTCTTCACAAACAGTACAGGTGCACCCCACGGTTATGAACTAGGGCGAATAAAACCCTTATCGGTCAACTCTTGCAATTGAATAGCTAGTTCTTGCATTTCAGACGGTGCAAGACGATAAGGTGATTTAGCCACAGGGTTCGCACCAGGGATCAAGTCAATCTTGAACTCAACCTCTCGCACGGGATGTAACCCTTTAAGATCCTCGGGAAAGTCCCGCACAACAGGAATGTCTTTCAACTCCTTACCCTTGGCTTTCGTATTAACTACATATGCCATGAAAGCCATGTAGTTTTTACTTAAGCATTTGTGGGCCTTGACGCAAGACATGAGTTTGAGTCTTTGGGATGATTTCTCCCCAAAGACCTTCAAAGTATCACCAGTCGATAAAGGAATTCGGATAAACTTCTTGAAACATAGAATTTCCGCATGATGCTTGGCTAACCAATCCATACCAATGATAACATCAAAGCTTCCTAATTGCATAGGAATAAGGTCGACGAAGAACTCGTGTTCGTTAAGGCTTAAGGTGCAATCACGTATTACGCCATCAACGACAATAGATTTTCCATCGGCGACTTCTACCGTGAAAGATCTTTCCAGGTTAACACGCGGTTTAGAAAGTAAAGGCTCAAATTCCAAGGACACAAAACTCCTATCTGCACCCGAATCAAACAATACAGATGCATAATGATTATTTACAAGATACATACCCGTTTGGTAACAACCCATTATTGGTATGATGAACACAGATAGGAATTTTTTATAAGACAAGAAACGATTAAAAGAATTTCAACGACGTACCATTCACTACATTGTTTTTGGCTTGGGCTTGATTGGCGTAGATGTTGAAAGCCCTTCCACAAGCCGGTGGCACAGTTCCCGCATTACGAGGACGTTGCGGACGAATATGACCAGGCTCGCCACAGTTATAGCAGGTTCGGTTAGTAAGCATGGCAATGTTGTTTGGTGCACGAAGACATGTAGCCACCAAATGACCATACTTCCTACACAACGAGCAGACTCGGCATGGGATGTTGCTCGCATGGTGGTACTTGCACGTGTTACACATGGGGTATGAACCAGTATAAGATCTAGCCACAGGGGCTTGATTTGCAACCACCATTTGTTTTTTAGGAGCATTGGGTGCGGTCACAGCGTAGTTGTGCGTCGGGGTGAACTTACGCTTTTTGTTTTGAGAAGATGACTCGGCCTTTACCTCCTTTGTTGCCTCGGGTGTCACCTTCGCAGTAGACTTGGAACCATTTGCCGACATCGTGCCAGCTCTTATATGATTCTCGGTGAGCTGTGCAGTGATAGTAATTGCCTCCTCTAAAGTTGTGGGCCTACTACCCACCACGACATCTTGAACTTGAGGTGGCACCCCCTTGATAAATTTTTCAATGTTACGGGGCACGGTGTCCACCATGTGTGGTAGGAGCATACTCAACTCATGATGCCGGGTGGAATAAGCCAAGTGGTTCCCACCATCTTGTTTAAGGTTCCAAAACTCCTCCTCCAGCTTTTGCAACTCGCTCCTTGGGCAGAACTTTTGGATCATGATATCCTTGAATTCTTCCCAGGGCAATGCCATTGCAACCTCAGTTCCACGGTTTCTCTTTTCACTATTCCAACATGTTAGTGCTCGTTGTTGAAGAACACTTGTGGCATAGCGAACCTTGAACTCGTCGGGGCACTCGCTAACAATGAATGTGTTCTCCATACTTTCAAACCACTCGAGAAGTCCAGTGGCTCCTTCTTTTCCACTAAAGCTAGTGGGCTTGCACGAGTTGAAATGTTTGAAAGTGCAAGTACGATTGTTCCCGTTTTCGTTGTTGTTATTCTCTCCATGAGCACCATTATTGTTCCCATTGGTGTTGTTGCTATTAGCCATTAAGGTGCTATTAAGTTCAGCAACCATAGTTGGAATGATAGCAACCATTTGCTGGGCGATCATTGCAGCTAGTTTAGGGTTGGAACTTCCACGCTTACCATGGTGACGAGACATGCTGGATATACAAAAATGAGTTAGTTACGGGAATGAGGATAACAAAGGGTAATAGTTTAGATAAAGACAAGCTAAGAGTTGTAAGGCATATGGAATGATTCCATTTGGTAACGCATTACCATTTGGAAACGTTGGCACGTCAAGGTGACTTGACCCAATTGCCTTAGAAACTTATGTATATTGACCATAGTTTATCAATCTGTCACACCCCAACCTTGATGGCGGAAACGTCGGGGAGTGAGAGTTAAGATCGTTCACAGCCACATAACGCTATTAATAATCCCAATTATATATATAAATCAAATTCCAATTGTGCCATTACAATCATAAGTCTCAAAGAAATTAAAATAAACATAACAAGTCATTTTATTTCACTTATTATCTAGGTCCATTCCTAGATGTGTATGCTTCAATGAGTAGAAATCAAGCTTGAGTATTTCCTGAAACATGTTAAATATAAAAGGTCAACAATAATGTTGGTGAGATTTTCATAGTTTGCAATACATAAGTATATAAAATATGGCAATTCATGTTGTAATTAGAGAACAAAGTAAACTAGGGATGTAAGACAGAATGCACAATCAAACCTTGATAAAGTTTTACAAGTCTCAAACGTTTACAAGCATATACGATTAGCTAAGTGTACTTGGATCAACCAAGCAGGTTGTCAGGCCCATAGATCTATGACGTCACCAGGCTAGCAATAGTTAATGATTGTACATATAATTAACATTACATGGTAGTTACAAAGGTCATCTAATCACAACATGTAAGTAATTGCCATTAGTTTACAAGTATCAAATGAGTTACAAGTGCAAAAGTTATAAGTAATATGTTTCACCCCAAAGTGTGAAATAAACTAAAAAGGGGCATGAAAATACTCACTTGATCAAATATATGTAAATGACGATTAATAAGAATAGTAAGCAATAATTCCAATGAAGTTCTTCACAAGGTACCTAAGTGTGAAGTATATTTACAAGACTTAGATTAATGATTTAACATGATTTAGGGTTTCGATGGGAATTTGAGGGTTTTAATATTTATATAACGTTAGTTAGTGAGATCTATATATATTTTAGTCCAAGAACAATATCATGTATGAAATTTTTAAAGGAATTAAATCCTTTATAACAATTTTGTGAATTTAACTTATAAAATTATAATTTCTATAGTAATCATGATTAATCCATAAATATAAAATGTTTAGTGTCCAAATAATAATTAAATGATTTAAAAGAAAATATTATATAAAGTCTATTTTTACATGATTAACTAGGCAAAATATTTATTAATTTTATTTTATAAAAAAATTGTTAAGGTATTTATGGAAATAAATTTATAGAAAATAATAGGATAGCTTTAAAAATAAACAAAGTTTACAAAGCTATTTTTATCATTTTCAGAAAATTTTACATACTTTTTTAAAGGCTGAAAAACCCCAAAAAGAAAATGTGAGGTTGCCCGGGTTCGAACCCGGGACCTCAAGAATGACATGGGAACGTTTTACCATTAGCCTGGGTAGCCTATGCCTGACAAAAACCGTTTCCCATATCTTTTAAAACAAATCAAATAGAAACCCCTAAATCCTAAGAACCCTAGATTCGTTTGGATTCAAATTGAATCCTAAATCGATGTTGTTAATCAAAATAATGTTAGGGCTTTCATTCCCCAATTGAAATCGAGTAAGTTCATATCTTCAATTACCCGGATCGTAGTGTGGAGCACAAGAATGGATGAAGAACAGGTCGCGACCACGACTTGATTCTGTTGAGGTGCAAATGCCAATAATAATCCAATTTCTTGTACAGGAAGCTTCTAATGATCTCCGAGATCAAAAGCTCTCTTCCAATTTTGATTTATGATAACCGTTAGCGGAGTTCAAATGAGTGGTTGGTTCGCAAAGGAGATGATGATGGAATGTGGTGTATATGTGAGTTTCAGATGAAATTTTGTTTATTAAAAGTTTAGGAATGGTTTAACGGTCAATTTGGTTCGGTTATTTAGATCATTATGAGATTTTAATTGTCGAATGTTTGGCGTTTGAGAGTAATCGGTTACTCGATACTAATCGACCTCATAACCGCCATTCGAACCCAATTAAAGCTCATAATCATGTTCGAATCAGTTTCGTGAATCGATTGCAACAGTTTGGGTTAATTAATTCGAAGGATTAATGGGTTTTGAGCTCACCGAGCTCGGCCGGAGCTCGCCGGACCATCCGCCGGAAAAACGGGCGATGGGGGTTTAGGCTTGGGTTTTTATAATTTTACATAACCATCCCCTGTAGTTTTACAATTTATTATTTTATGTACAAAACTTCTATTTTAAGTTTACAAATTTACATAAATACCCATTGAACTCAATTTAAGTTTAAATTTTTAACTAATTTATTAATTTCAAAGCTTTTATAATAATAATAATAATTATTATTATTAATGTTATTAACATTATAGTTACTATTATTATTATTATTATTGTTATTATTGCCATTATCTTTAGTGTTATTACTATTATAATTATTATCCTTGTTACAATTATTATTATAATTTTAATTTAATAGCAAGATTATAATCTTTTACATTAAAATTTTAAAGGCAAACCAAGAAATAAACATAAGTAACCCATACGTTTCATAAATGGCAATAATGGCCCTTACAAGAAATAACGACGTTAACTTTTAATTAACTCAAAAATACACAATGTTACAGTCTCCCCAACTTAAAAGAATTTCGTCCCGAAATTAAAAAAAATAAACTAAGCGAACAAATGCGGGTATCTCTCCTTCATATGATCCTCACGCTCCCAAGTGAACTCAGCTCCACGTTTATTTTCCCAACGGACTTTAACGATAGGTGTGGTAGTTGTTCGGGTCTTCTTCAGGGTTCGATCCATAATCTTAACAGCTTCTCAACGAAATGCAATGACTTATCTATTTGAATTTCCTCTAGTGGAACATGCAAATTTTCATCAGCCAGACATTTCCTCAAGTTTGAGACATGAAAGATAAGATGAACTCCGCTAAGTTCAGAAGGTAACTCCAGTTTGTAAGGCACTTTCCCAATTCTTTTCAGAATTTTGAAAGGTCCTACAATACGTGGGGCTAACTTACCCTTCTTCCCAAAGCGAACAACACCCTTCCATGGAGAGACCTTAAGAAGAACCATGTCGCCAACTTGGAACTCCAATGGCTTACGACGCTTATCGGCGTAACTCTTTTGTCGGCTTCTTGCCACTTCAAGGTTCTTGCAGATTGTCGAGACTTTATCGGTCGTTTCTTGTATAAGTTCAGGACCAATGATGAAATTTTCACCAACGTCGGTCCAGCAGATCGGTGATCGGCGTTTACGACCATACAAAGCCTCGAATGGTGCCATCTTGATACTTGAGTGATAACTATTGTTATACGAAAATTCCGCGAGCGGTAAATGCGTATCCCAATCACCACCAAAGTCAAGGACACAAAGACGCAGCAGATCCTCGAGGGTTTGGATTGTTCGTTCGGTTTGACCATCGGTTTGAGGATGGTAAGCCGTACTTAAATCCAATTGAGTACCCAAGAGTTCTTGCATCGAAGACCAAAAGTGTGAAGTGAAACGAGCATCTCGATCAGAAATAATGTGTAAGGTACGCCATGACGACTCACAATTTCGTCAATGTAGATTCGAGCCAGCCTTGAAACCTTGTATGTATCTCGTATAGGTATGAAATGTGTTGTCTTGGTCAAGCGGTCAACAATGACCCATATACTATCATGACCACGAGGTGTACGAGGTAACTTGGTTATGCAATCCATGGATATATGTTCCCATTTCCACATAGGGATTTCAGGTTGCTCAAGTAAACCACTTGGTCGTTGATGCTCGGCCTTGACTCTTGCACACGTGAGACACTTGGAAACATAATACGCGATATCCTTCTTCATTCCAGGCCACCAATATTGACCACGCAGGTCCATGTACATCTTATCGGAGCCAGGATGAATGGAATATCAGGTTTGATGAGCTTCGTTCATAATGAAGTGCCGAAGATTATCACGATTCGGGATCCAAGTTGATTCAAGAAGTAACACATGCCATTCGGTTTTGTCTCCAGCTGTGACCAAACGTTAGGCATCAAATCTTCATCTTTTCCTTCGTCGGTTAGTGTCGCTTGTTGAGCCTCGCGAATGCACAACTCGAGGTCACAATCGATCCTTATGTTTTGAAGCATGATAGTAGCCTCGTTGACATCCACATGAATCTCGGTATCAAATTCTCCTAGCGTATCAAACCATTGCCTTCGATCTTGAATTTCTTGGAGCGAGACAGTCTTGTTGTGGACCTTGCGACTTAGCGCGTCGGCTACAACATTCGCCTTTCCAGGATGGTAGCGAATGTCGCAGTCGTAGTCGCTAACCAACTCGATCCAACGTCTTTGTCTCATATTAAGATCCTTTTGGTTGAACACGTGTTGGAGACTCTTATGATCAGTATAGACTATGCATTGCGTCCCATATAGATAGTGTCGCCAAATCTTCAATGCAAAATCCACGGCACCAAGTTCAAGATCGTGAGTCCTGTAGTTTACTTCATGAACCTTCAATTGCCTCGACGCGTATGCTATAACTTTGCCTCGTTGCATGAGAACACAACCAAGATCTTGATTAGAAGCATCGCAATACACGGTAAAGTCATCGTTTCCATCGGGAAGTATGAAAATAGAAGTATTACACAACTTGCGTTTTAATGTCTCAAAAGCCTCTTCTTTCTCGGGTCCCCATTCAAAGAGTCGATTCTTTTGGTTAGCGCCGTTAATGGTTTAGCAATCTTTGAGAAATTTGCTATGAACCTACAGTAATATCCTGCTAAGCCTAGAAAAGAACGAACCTCGGTTGGTGTTGTGGGAACACACCAATTCTTCACGGCTTCGATTTTTGCAGGATCAACGTGAATTCCTTGGTTATTCACCACATGCCCTAAGAATTGAACCTCCTCCAACCAAAATTCACACTTGGAAAACTTGGCGTATAATTGCTCCTTCAAAAGTCCAAAAACTTGTCGCAAGTGCGTCTCGTGATCGATTTTCATCTTGGAATGAATAAGAATGTCATAAATGAACACGATCACGAACTTATCCAAATACGGTTTACATACTCGATTCATGAGATCCATGAACACGGCAGGTGCATTGGTCAAACCAAAAGGCATGACCATGAACTCGTAGTGTCCATATCGAGTACGAAAAGCGGTTTTTGGAATGTCATCATCATGAACACGTAGTTGATGATACCTAGAACGTAGATCGATCTTTGAGAATTGAGTTGCTCCTTGAAGTTGATCGAAGAGATCATCGATTCGAGGAAGAGGGTATTGGTTTTTAATAGTAAGCTTGTTGAGTTCTGGTAATCGATGCACATACGAAATGAACCATCCTTCTTCTTCACAAACAGTACAGGTGCACCCCACGGTTATGAACTAGGGCGAATAAAACCCTTATCGGTCAACTCTTGCAATTGAATAGCTAGTTCTTGCATTTCAGACGGTGCAAGACGATAAGGTGATTTAGCCACAGGGTTCGCACCAGGGATCAAGTCAATCTTGAACTCAACTCTCGCACGGGATGTAACCCTTTAAGATCCTCGGGAAAGTCCCGCACAACAGGAATGTCTTTCAACTCCTTACCCTTGGCTTTCGTATTAACTACATATGCCATGAAAGCCATGTAGTTTTTACTTAAGCATTTGTGGGCCTTGACGCAAGACATGAGTTTGAGTCTTGGGATGATTTCTCCCCAAAGACCTTCAAAGTATCACCAGTCGATAAAGGAATTCGGATAAACTTCTTGAAACATAGAATTTCCGCATGATGCTTGGCTAACCAATCCATACCAATGATAACATCAAAGCTTCCTAATTGCATAGGAATAAGGTCGACGAAGAACTCGTGTTCGTTAAGGCTTAAGGTGCAATCACGTATTACGCCATCAACGACAATAGATTTTCCATCGGCGACTTCTACCGTGAAAGATCTTTCCAGGTTAACACGCGGTTTAGAAAGTAAAGGCTCAAATTCCAAGGACACAAAACTCCTATCTGCACCCGAATCAAACAATACAGATGCATAATGATTATTTACAAGATACATACCCGTTTGGTAACAACCCATTATTGGTATGATGAACACAGATAGGAATTTTTTATAAGACAAGAAACGATTAAAAGAATTTCAACGACGTACCATTCACTACATTGTTTTTGGCTTGGGCTTGATTGGCGTAGATGTTGAAAGCCCTTCCACAAGCCGGTGGCACAGTTCCCGCATTACGAGGACGTTGCGGACGAATATGACCAGGCTCGCCACAGTTATAGCAGGTTCGGTTAGTAAGCATGGCAATGTTGTTTGGTGCACGAAGACATGTAGCCACCAAATGACCATACTTCCTACACAACGAGCAGACTCGGCATGGGATGTTGCTCGCATGGTGGTACTTGCACGTGTTACACATGGGGTATGACCAGTATAAGATCTAGCCACAGGGGCTGATTTGCAACCACCATTTGTTTTTTAGGAGCATTGGGTGCGGTCACAGCGTAGTTGTGCGTCGGGGTGAACTTACGCTTTTGTTTTGAGAAGATGACTCGGCCTTTACCTCCTTTGTTGCCTCGGGTGTCACCTTCGCAGTAGACTTGGAACCATTTGCCGACATCGTGCCAGCTCTTATATGATTCTCGGTGAGCTGTGCAGTGATAGTAATTGCCTCCTCTAAAGTTGTGGGCCTACTACCCACCACGACATCTTGAACTTGAGGTGGCACCCCCTTGATAAATTTTTCAATGTTACGGGGCACGGTGTCCACCATGTGTGGTAGGAGCATACTCAACTCATGATGCCGGGTGGAATAAGCCAAGTGGTTCCCACCATCTTGTTTAAGGTTCCAAAACTCCTCCTCCAGCTTTTGCAACTCGCTCCTTGGGCAGAACTTTTGGATCATGATATCCTTGAATTCTTCCCAGGGCAATGCCATTGCAACCTCAGTTCCACGTTTCTCTTTTCACTATTCCAACATGTTAGTGCTCGTTGTTGAAGAACACTTGTGGCATAGCGAACCTTGAACTCGTCGGGGCACTCGCTAACAATGAATGTGTTCTCCATACTTTCAAACCACTCGAGAAGTCCAGTGGCTCCTTCTTTTCCACTAAAGCTAGTGGGCTTGCACGAGTTGAAATGTTTGAAAGTGCAAGTACGATTGTTCCGTTTTCGTTGTTGTTATTCTCTCCATGAGCACCATTATTGTTCCCATTGGTGTTGTTGCTATTAGCCATTAAGGTGCTATTAAGTTCAGCAACCATAGTTGGAATGATAGCAACCATTTGCTGGGCGATCATTGCAGCTAGTTTAGGGTTGGAACTTCCACGCTTACCATGGTGACGAGACATGCTGGATATACAAAAATGAGTTAGTTACGGGAATGAGGATAACAAAGGGTAATAGTTTAGATAAAGACAAGCTAAGAGTTGTAAGGCATATGGAATGATTCCATTTGGTAACGCATTACCATTTGGAAACGTTGGCACGTCAAGGTGACTTGACCCAATTGCCTTAGAAACTTATGTATATTGACCATAGTTTATCAATCTGTCACACCCCAACCTTGATGGCGGAAACGTCGGGGAGTGAGAGTTAAGATCGTTCACAGCCACATAACGCTATTAATAATCCCAATTATATATATAAATCAAATTCCAATTGTGCCATTACAATCATAAGTCTCAAAGAAATTAAAATAACATAACAAGTCATTTTATTTCACTTATTTATCTAGGTCCATTCCTAGATGTGTATGCTTCAATGAGTAGAAATCAAGCTTGAGTATTTCCTGAAACATGTTAAATATAAAAGGTCAACAATAATGTTGGTGAGATTTTCATAGTTTGCAATACATAAGTATATAAAATATGGCAATTCATGTTGTAATTAGAGAACAAAGTAAACTAGGGATGTAAGACAGAATGCACAATCAAACCTTGATAAAGTTTTACAAGTCTCAAACGTTTACAAGCATATACGATTAGCTAAGTGTACTTGGATCAACCAAGCAGGCTTGTCAGGCCCATAGATCTATGACGTCACCAGGCTAGCAATAGTTAATGATTGTACATATAATTAACATTACATGGTAGTTACAAAGGTCATCTAATCACAACATGTAAGTAATTGCCATTAGTTTACAAGTATCAAATGAGTTTACAAGTGCAAAAGTTATAAGTAATATGTTTCACCCCAAAGTGTGAAATAAACTAAAAGGGGCATGAAAATACTCACTTGATCAAATATATGTAAATGACGATTAATAAGAATAGTAAGCAATAATTCCAATGAAGTTCTTCACAAGGTACCTAAGTGTGAAGTATATTTACAAGACTTAGATTAATGATTAACATGATTTAGGGTTTCGATGGGAATTTGAGGGTTTTAATATTTATATAACGTTAGTTAGTGAGATCTTATATATATTTTAGTCCAAGAACAATATCATGTATGAAATTTTTAAAGGAATTAAATCCTTTATAACAATTTTGTGAATTTAACTTATAAAATTTATAATTTCTATAGTAATCATGATTAATCCATAATATAAAATGTTTAGTGTTCAAATAATAATTAAATGATTTAAAAGAAAAATTATATAAAGTCTATTTTTACATGATTAACTAGGCAAAATATTTATTAATTTTATTTTATAAGAAAATTGTTAAGGTATTTATGGAAATAAATTATAGAAAATAATATGATAGCTTTAAAAATAAACAAAGTTTACAAAGCTATTTTTATAATTTTCAGAAAATTTCACATACTTTTTTAAAGGCTGAAAAACCCCAAAAAGAAAATGTGAGGTTGCCCGGGTTCGAACCGGGATCTCAAGAATGACATGGGAACGTTTTACTATTAGGCTGGGTAGCCTATGCCTGACAAAAACCGTTTCCCATATCTTTTAAAACAAATCAAATAGAAACCCCCAAATCCTAAGAACCCTAGATTCGTTTGGATTCAAATTGAACCCTAAATCGACGTTGTTAATCAAATTAATGTTAGGGCTTTCATTCCCCAACTGAAATTGAGTAAGTTCATATCTTCAATTACCGGATCGTAGTGTGGAGCACAAGAATGGATGAAGAACAGGTCGCGACCACGACTTGATTCTGTTCGAGGTGCAAATGCCAATAATAATCCAATTTCTTGTATAGGAAGCTTCTAATGATCTCCGAGATCAAAAGCCCTCTTCCAATTTTGATTTATGATAACCAGTTAGCGGAGTTCAAATGAGTGGTTGGTTCGCGAAGAAGATGATGATGGAATGTGGTGTATATGTGAGTTTCAGATGAACTTTTGTTTATTAAAAGTTTAGGAATGGTTTAACGGTCAATTTGGTTCGGTTATTTAGATCATTATGAGATTTTAATTGTCGAATGTTTGGCGTTTGAGAGTAATCGGTTACTCGATACTAATCGACCTCATAACCGCCATTCGAACCCAATTAAAGCTTATAATCATGTTCGAATCAGTTTCGCGAATCGATTGCAACGGTTTGGGTTAATTAATTCAAAGGATTAACGGGTTTTGAGATCATCGGAGCTCGGCCGGAGCTCGCCGGACCATCCGCCGGAAAAACGGGCGATGGGGGTTTAGGCTTAGGTTTTTATAATTTTACATAACCAGCCCCTGTAGTTTTACAATTTATTATTTTATGTACAAAACTTCTATTTTAAGTTTACAAATTTACATAAATACCCCTTGAACTCAATTTAAGTTTAAATTTTTAACTAATTTATTAATTTTAAAGCTTTTATAATAATAATTATTATTATTATTATTAATGCTATTAACATTATAGTTAATATTATTATTGTTATTATTGCCATTATCTTTAGTGTTATTACTAGTATAATTATTATCCTTGTTACAACTATTATTATAATTAATTTAATAGCAAGGTTATAATCTTTTACATTAAAATTTTAAAGGCAAACCAAGAATTAAACATAATTAACCCATACGTTTCATAAATGGCAATAATGGCCCTTACAAGAAATTAACGACGTTAACTTTTAATTAACTAAAAAATACATAATGTTACAAACGATGTGTCCTAATTTGTTTAATTAGAACGGAAAAAAAACGTTGTTTTTGGCTGATCACTTGCAACAAGCGGAGGATGGCCTGGATACGGTTTGGGATTGGATTAGGCCTCCTTCTTCGAAGCCGGAACTGATCGAACTAGAAATCATATTGGGTCTGTTGGATAGGGTGGTTTTTTTGAATGCTAAAGATAGTTGGCAGTGGAATAGATTGGACCAAGGTAAAAATATTTTTATGTACGAGCTGTGAAGGAAAGTATGCTTGAAGGACTTGGCAAGATGGGTATAAAATGCTTTGGCTTAAATGGGTGCTTATCAAGTGCAACATTCATGCTTGGAGGGCTGCAGATAATCGGATACCTACCAAAAAAGAGTTTAGGCATAGGAATATTAATACAGGAGGGGTTGAATGTCCAATGTGCGAAGACTATGAGGAAAGGCTGAACACCTCTTCACTGCTTGTCATGTGGCTATAGAGGTTTGGGAGAGAATCGCTAGATGGTGTAACATTACTCCAATATACGCTTTTGATGTTAAAAATTGTTGGAGCTATACAAAACGGCATATGGAAGCAAGAAACAGAAAAAAAATTCTTCATGGGATTATTGTTGTAGCTATTTGGGTCATGTGGGTCGCGCGAAATGACAAGGTTTTTAATAGAAAGGTGACTAAAGTTCCGGAACTAGTCGAGTCAATCAAAGCAAAGACGTTTTGGTGGTTTAAATATAGATCGAAATGTAAAAATCTAATGTGGAATGAGTGGAGGAAAAATCCTATGTATATATTGTAATGGTTTGGGCATAAGTCCTCTTTTTGAGGTCTTTTTGTGTTTTTTAATGAAGTTGAATGTTAAAAAAAATAATTCTAATGTAATTTATTGTAATGTAAGTGACTAAGTGTATTACAATAAATATAAATCCAATGAACCGTTAATTCATCTACCAAGATCGCAAAAACATTAAAGGCTTGATTGCTTACCAAAAGTGAAATTAAGAGTGCTTATCAGCGGTTCTTGCTTATCACAGTCCAAACCGACGATATTACAGATAAACACAACGCTTCAACCGTTCCAGTTGAAATCAAACATTGAGAATAATTAAAATCACAATATAATTTGTGTTTATTATTGGTTAATTTGTTGTGTTGTACACAAATAAAGTATTATCTCACTAATTACCTGCCTCCATCGTTTTATATTTTTAATGTTCATGTACAATAATATATTTCTTTACTTGTCTTAAGCATAACCAATCACTATATAATTACGTTGAAAAAATATTTTTCTAAGCTTAGTATAGTCTTTTACGATAATTTCATATAATAATATTATTTAAGTTTGTTCTAAAATTTTAAAAATATCACGTCCTTCGGTTTCTAAGGCTTGTCCTACCGGTGGACTACTAGTGCTACCGATTTTATTTTTGAAAGTAACATTGGGTGGAACATGAAGATAGTGTTCTCTTAAAGTCAAATGCTCTCGGTATTATTAAGAGAGCGTTTGGTTGGAAGAATAGAATTGAGTGGAATAGAATTGAGAAACAAGTATAATTTTCAAGTAAAATTATGTTTAAAAAATATAAAATCCAAAGAAATATTTCACTTCAATTCCTTTGGTTGTGGGATTTCAAATTCCCTCTTTAGGTGGAAGGATTTGAAATCCTACAACCAAGGGAATTGAGGTTAAACATTCCCTTAGGTTTTACATTTTATTATTCACTCAAATATATTTTACTTGAAAATTACACTAGTTTCAATTTCATTCTTCCAACCAAATGCTCTCTAAAGATTGCTCAAATGTAAGATCATGTGTTCAAATCTTGTTAAGGATCAAAATGCCCTGGATTGACTCAGTTAGTTTTTCGAGTTGTGGTTCCTCCTAAAAAGATTAGGGATGCAATCTTGGTTGAAAAACAAATAATATAAAACTACATTTTACCTAATCTCATTTATGAACAATGAATTAAAGTGGTCTAATAAAATTTAGCATAACATGTTCTCATGATCACATAAAAATTGTTGATTAGAAATACTAATTATCAGACTAATAAAAAGTTTTAGGACATTGTATGTGTTCTTGTACTTGGCTTTGCCTTTTAAACTAATGTATTTTCCTTTTGCAATTATTAACATTTTTAAATTAAATGATAAACTAATTTACAACTTATCTGGGAATATTAAAATAAAATTAAAGTTAAAAGTGTTGAGGATGGTAATGAAGAAAATACATGCAAGAAACATGCATACATAAGAAGACATTAATATGGAAACAATGTAGTGTAGGCAACATTTTGACCAACACTAGGTTTTGTCTCCTCCCGTTTTACTTGCTAAAAACCATCTTAAAGTAAACCTAATTCCAACCATTAAATAATAATTTATCATCATGGGAATTGTAACTAGTACATATATCAAATATATTATGTTTTAAGGTTTAGTTATAAAAATAAACATAAACCCTTCACCACGTTCTTTGTTTTTAAGTAACATATTTTCCACTCCCCGCGAAGCAAAACTTGAGTTTGACGTTAGTGATGGGACAAATGAGAATAAGAGGTATGCACGACGTCGTATGTGATGAGTGTTTATAGTGATGGATTTTGATATCAGAACCAAACGCATAATCCTAAACAAACTACCAAATGGTGATGGGAGCCTGCAAATTGGTTTTGATTGGCATTTGGATTTTGATTTTGCATTTCCATGTTGATTTTGATTCCATGTTTGCATGGCGATCTTGATTGCTAGCTTTGCATTTAGTGTTATTTGAATGGTTTCCATATATATCATCTACTACTTGTTAGTTTTTAGTTTAAGACGAGTGTTTCTTTCCTTAAAGCATTTTTTCCCTTTGTCCAACGTGCAACAAGTTGTTAGGCGAATTGTCTTCAAAGATCAATGAAGTAACATATGTAAATATGTCAATTGACTCTTGCACAATCTACATAAGTCTTGGTTTAGAAAACCTTTGTTTGTACTATAATCTACATAAGTCTTGGTTGATTGATGAGTTTTTCATACGCCCATAATTGTTTTTGACATAACTATTTACATACATAAGTTTTGACTAAAGGCCAAAACCGCTTCACTATTTTGACTCCAGATAACTATCAGTTGCACATATGTTTGGTCTTGTTTGTTAACCTGCTTTTGAAGTTTGCAACATGATCCGCGAATAAGGGTTGTCTAGAGTTTATCAAGGGGTTTACATCTAATGTTGCAATTGACCAATTTGGTGACCAAATGATACTAGTTCCATTTACTTGACTACTTAATTAGTGTAGTTGGTTTCAAAACTGAAATTGCAAAATATAAAATGGATTGTACACTAGATATAACATTAAACAATACATACATGTCCTTGACTAAAATTTAAATAAACAATTTGGAAAGCATAAAGCTTTTTCATTCTTTTTCTACCAAAATCTCAATTGTGAGATCCATTCCTTTTTATTTATTAATGAATGCAATTCTTCTTATATCACATGTGCAAATCTTTTTCCTTTTTTGACCAAATGGATTTACAATATTGTTTAATGCATGGGATGCCATATATTTTTTATGATCTTGTCTCTTTCTCGTTCTAGTGAACCCAAGATTACAAAACGAAAAGGACAGAATTTGATTTGGGTTTATTAAGTAAAAAATTAGATCATGAACATGAGTGAAATATAGTCTTGGTTGAGAATCGTAAATGCAGGAAGAAAATAAAGCGTTGTGTGTTTAATATATTTAGTGTTATTGTTCCACACGCGATCACATCAAGAATGATTTGTAAATGCGAACTAAATTTGGAGGCTTAAGCTATAGTTAGGATTGAAGTTGAATTCAAGATTGACTTGTTTAACTTAACAACACTTAAGCTTTGCATAGACTTGACATGTTTATATATGTGTTATATATATTATATATATATATATTATATATATATATATATATATATATATATATATATAGATATATATATATATATATATATATATATATATATATATATTATATATGTATGTATGTATGTATATATATATATATATATTATATATATATATATGTATGTATATATATATGTATGTATATATATGTATATATATGTATAATAATCATATAATAATAATTGTCATGTAATATACATTAATCATATTAACAAAACTGTAAGCTTATCTAAGGCTCGTTGCGTACATTAGCCCAAATATATATATGAAGCCTGGTCCCAAAATGTGTTATATGGGTTTGATTTAGGCTTGAGTTTGTTTAAACTCAACACACTTTGAGTTTTAACGTCACTTTCGATTAGTTTACAAACCCCTTAACTCGTATGCACCCTATATGTCCTAACAAAAATACAAAATGTACATTTTACATGTTTCACATTCTACATTGTTTGCATTGATGCTCATGTTGTAGTACCAAGCTATACCTACCACCACTGAGTAGAAACATTTTAGGTAAAGCCAAACTAGAAAAACACAAAAGATCCGAATAAGAATTTCATTTTCCATAAAGTAAAACCCGACCCGCATAATGGGTATGACTGAAACTATAAAAGTAAAATAGTATAAGAGCACAAGTTTATGACACACCTACCCTATGGGTTCCATCTTTTCGCCCGAGTCATGACTCGTGCTTTTAAAATATATTGTTTGTTCATCTCATGGTAAATTTCTAAATGTACGTGTTGAGTTGTTATGTAAAAGTGCATGCTCAAAATTCTAATAAGACAGAAGATGTTACTTTTATCAGTAGAAATGTATAATTGTTTAATATTAATTTGTTGCTAGAACTTGGTAGTTTTTAGCTTTGGAAAATAGGAACATTAATAAAAAAATATATATATAGTTATAAACTTTTGTTTATCAATACAAGGTAGTCTACACTACTAGAATAGAAGTGGAAATTAACAACTGAAATTTGGAGGAAAACAAGATGTTTTAGAAAACTCTAGCAAATGTTTGCAAGCAACGTGCGACTGAAAATTCTGCCGCAAAGGCTCATGTTACACTTTCGGTTTTAAGAGTTTTCGATCGCAAATATGTCCGATCATATATTTTCCTGTCATGTTTTCAGCCGTGAGAAAATCCTTGAGTTATTCTGTTGCAGAAAGTTTGGTCCGTTCTCGATAGTGAAACACTCAGGGTTGTTAAAATTGGTCACGAAATTGTTTGTAGTAAAATATTGTTGAAAAATCTAACGACCACTGAAACTCATGGTTTTAAAAACCGGACCGGACCGGCCGTCCTATCGTTGGACCGGGAACCGGACTCCAATCTAGTTTGGTTTGTTGCTTAAAACCGTTTTAATGTTAAACCAGTGGTTAGACCGGTTGAACCAGTTGAATCGGAGGTCGGACCGGGAACCGGACCACTTGAACCGGTTTTTTTATATACTTTTTTATTTTTTTGTAATTTTTACATATTTTTATATAAAAAAATAATTATAATTTTATCCGGTTTTTATATGCGGTTTGACCGGTTGAACCAGTCCCGGCCATCGGACTGGTAAGGTGTCCAGTTTACTGTCTGGTGCGGTTTTGAAAATATTGCTGAAACTAGTCGTAAATGATTTTTATTACTATTATTTTTTTGTGGTGATAATCATATAACTTTTTTGTTTATTATATCATGTCACGTGAGTGCAAATCTATCTAATAAACATAAGTGGCATGAACGGTGGCTTTTACTATCCAAAGTACCTATTAAATTTCATAATTATAGCTTTACGTCTGCTTTTAATTCTACTTTTAACTATTTTAATTAATAAACATCTGCAATTAGTTTTAAAACTTATTAAAGTAATATATAAGCATGTGTAAATCATATAAAAGAAACATTAATTAGAGGGGTCGTGCACACGAGTTGGAGAAAAGGAGCATGGACCCCATAAAATCAGGTTAACTATTAATTAATTAGCAATTAACATTATTTTAAACATAACTAAATTCGAATTAAGAATTTCTTTTCACGAATAAATCTTATGTTTTATTATTAGGTATTTACCCATCATTTATCTGAGTGGACTGTGTGGTAATTGTTTATTCGATAAAAAGGTTGTGTTTTCAAATTATAACATGACCTCTAACTTTTTCAAAAAGTTTTGGTTTATATATTAAAAATAAAATACATTAAAACATATAACATAAAATTTTCAACACTTAATGTAACTTTGAGCTACATTCCAAGCGTATGTAAGTAGATTTGTGTTTCACTGTTTCCTGCGTAGAATTTAATTATTTTAGTTAAATTATAACGCTACTTTAACTGCAACATGAGTCACCAATTTCAAATACATTTGGTGTATTTCTTAAGTAACCATTTATAAAATTCATAATATATATTTTTGAAAGAGAGATGTAGATATACATCAAATTTTAGTGTCATCATCATGTATAATATCCACCATATTTTGTTGATTTTTAAATTCTCTTCTAATGTCCTTCAGAATTTAGCTTTTGATATAACAAACTTTAGTGCTATTATTTGATACGAGTTTGTAAATTTTGTGACTTTTTTAGTTTAAAATCAAGCTAGAAAAGTAAACAAGATATATATTTTTTTATTAATACATACATACACATACCGAGTTATCATGTGATTGCATAGGTCATGTTAAACTTAAAAACAAATCTAAAAAAATAAAAGTTAAAATAAACTAACAAAAGATTATATAAACAGCCTTGAATCTTTTTTTTCATGTAAGCTTAAGCAAATCTTTTTAGACATACACAACAACATAAACGACTCGTATGATATACAAACACGAGATAAAAGACATCATGCGTGCAAATAACTTTTCCGAAAAACCAAACCAAAAATATCTAAAGGAAGGTTTCCTTCATTTGCTAGAGTTTAGATGAAACATTTAAGAATGTAGATAACGAGTGTAAAGATATGAATCAATCAAGGATTTGTTAATTATCAAAACGTAAATAAAGAACAAAAAAATATATGTGTTTTGATCTTATGATCCATCTTAAATATTAAGTTAGTAATAATTAGATGTATGGATATATGAATCAATCAGACGCTATAAATTTCATGAAAATAATATACACCGAAAGATATTTTTGCTTTTAAAAAATGTAAACATTTCATATATATAATTGCACGAACACTTAAACTAAAGTAATTAAATAATTTGTGAGGGCACGTGGGTATCACGTGGTTAGACGCACGTGGCGGTCACGAGGTGGGTGACCGGCGCTGGTAACGGATTGACACAGAGAAATCAGGTTGACTCCCCCCCACCGGTGTTGCTGACTCGTCCTTTCTGCACACAACCGTTTTCTTTATTTTTATTTTTTACAATCAAATTATATTTTTATCAAACATGTTTTGTTTTATTAATGTCCATGTAAAACAGTTTTTTCTGCCATTTTTCTAAAACGATATTACATGTGGTTAAACGTACTTTACATGTGGTTAAACGTATCTTTTATGTATTAAACGTACTTGACTTAACTTTTTTGAAAAGTTGTATCTCGTATAAAAAGGTCTGATTTAGATTGTATTGAAAGTTTTTTTTATGTAGACCTCCTCACGAGTCAGTGATGTCAATTAACTACTTTTAATGAAGTTTAAATATGAATAATTTAAAAAAAAAAAACAAAATAATTTCTTATTGTTGATGATACCAAACCAATTTGTTGTGCTTTAGAAACATTGCTATAATAAGTTATAGATTGTTGGTCTTTCTCATGGACATTTTCATATTCTTTTGAGAGAGATAAAGTTAGTGCATCTAATAAAATAAATGTAAGCTTTTAACTCTCAGAAACCCACTATGGGATCATAAGTTTCAAATCAGAAATAATATGAAAAATATAAACAGATATCAGATATGTTAAGAAAACAAAATCTTGAAATCCTCAAAGCCTTGATGGAAGCTATTTTATATATGAACCTCCAAACTCCAACAAAACAATGAATAGAGGAACAAATTTGGGTTATATTAAATGATTAATTTTCTCCTATTTAGTGGCTCAAAGCCAGCCAGCTTGGGGTTGATGCATAATTTGACTTCTATATCACAAACTTATGCAAATTGCTATTTTTATAGTTATTCTTATGAAAGTTCATGAATTAAAAATGTGTTGGGAAAAGACAAAGCAAAGATCAATGCAATTATGTTACATGTAACTAAAGTACAAAGAGAACCTCCTTGGCATTTGTCGAATCTAGTGTACTTGTTTACTTGTCAATTGTTTTTGTTTTGATTAACCTTGATTGTTTCATGATTATGTTTCCTTCAACTTATTTAGAAACACATATGCTTATTTATTTTATCAACAAATGCATGTTGTGAAGGATTCTTGCTAAATTTATGCTTAATTAAAATCATTAGGGGTTTAAGCAAACAATGCTCTTCGTGAACAACTTGAAATTGAATTGCTAAAAACTCAAATTCAAACAGATTTGAGTAGCTTGAAGACAAAGAAAAGTAAAAACTTAGTGATATATTCATATTTTTATTTTAATCATTTTATACGTCATGTCAAATGTCACATCATATGCTATATCATCAAAAACTAATAGAGTTAGCGAATAGTTTGACTATAAATGTTATTGGTAACAAAATTAAAAGCGAGATTTATATTTATTAAATTGTTAGTTGGTATTAATATTAACCAATAGTCAATATATAGTTTAAATTATTTCTATTTTTTGTTATATATTTTATAGTTACATATGATAACTAATATATATATATATATATATCTGTGTGTGTGTAAATGAAGTGACTATTGGTCAATATCAAGCATGATTTGAGCTAGAATATTTTTTCATACCCCAAGCTTGAGCTTTAATTATAAAACTTAAAACGGAGCGATGTCAAGTGTATAGCTCGACTTGTTTACATATCTAATACCATAATGATTCATTGTACTATTTTTACAAGACAAATTTTAAGGCGTTAATAACAACTCTCATGCTTTGATCCGTTACCTATCTTTCTCTTTTCGAAATATGCTTCTTAAAGTTGGATTTATATGATCAAAACTATTATAGTTATCTTTAGATGTACGAAACATCTTTATAACCGACTCGATCCCATTGTCTTGCAACTATTATTCCCCTGTTGGATAGGAATGTGCCGTATGATCGGAGACAAAAGAACAAGCTCGTCTTTAACATTTATGTCAATAAAATGACATATACATTCGTCGAAATAGAAAGTGATATGATATAATCCAAATTCAATAGGAAACAAAACGGCATGTGGTAGGATATTTTGTAAAACATTAAAAACAAAAGATATATATCTATATTCTTCTTCTTTCTTTTAAGGGATAACTTTGTTATATAATTCTCAAGTTTTAAAATTGTTATAATCATGTCACTTAAAAGTTTATTTGTACCAATCAGGTCACTCGTATTTTTTTTCTCAATCAGGTCATTTATAATTTTTTATGTCTCAATTAGGTCACTAAAGTTTCAGAATCGATCTAATTAAAGCACTCATAAATTGTAAAAATATTCTAAAAATAATTGAAATATATAAAATATTAACAATATTTATAAAGAATCGAATCAATTTAAAATATTACAAATTATTTGAAAATTTTGAAAAAATATTAATGAACTAATCAAAACACTCGTAACTTAAATGATCTGATTAAAAACAAAGAAAATATAAATGACCTGATTGAAACAAATAATATAAATAATTTAATTCGAATACTTTTAAACCTTGTTTAACATTCTATGAGGTTTTCCCTTCTTTTCTTAAGGACACCATTGTTATAATTAGAAATACATTGTTATACGAAAAATCTTGTATATATATAATTAAATTTGCCTTGTAATGCTCTATTCCCATAATATACACTTGACCAAATTGCTTGAGTAGAGTGGTCAATTAGTTATTGGAACATGACTAAGATTGTTGAGGGTCGTTATTTACTGAAATATAATACACCTAAGTTAGATGTGTATTATTGATAATTTCAAACACCGAATTAAATCGCATTAAACCTAACAAAAAAAATTAAAAAGGTTACACAGTAAGATGTTCATGGTCCATTCATCTTTAACGATGTCTTCGAATTATTGAGGTTGCCCCTTTAGCTGTTTATCCACACAACATAAATGTCGATCGATATTAACCTTCTTGTAGGTTGTGAAGCAAAAAGTACTACTTCATGTAAAATTATTTTTAAAACGACTAAACACTTATATACCATATGTTAAATAATTAATAAATTTTAACAAAAAGAGAACAACAAGAAGGGCATAAACACTTATATATATAATTTTTTAAACGTATATATTTTTTTTCTCGTATCTTGTGATTGTATTTAATTTGATTATTACATACTTTTACGTGGTTTTTATAGTACTATCTAAAATTAGTTATGTAGCTTAAACTTCAACATATGGTACATATATCTTTTCTTAATTAAAGTAATTTAATAATATCAATGATCCTAAACTCAAATGATTGAGTTGAGAAACCTTAACACTTCATTAAAATATGAAAAGGTATTTTTTTTACGACCAACGAATATTATTAAGCCCGGTCACCCAAGTAAACTTATTAGCGAAAGGTCATTCACGTCCGCGAACACAGACAGTGCTGGTGACCCAACTCGCCCACCATTACAACGAAGAGGTATTATGTTCAAGTTTTACTTGTTACAAAAAATGGGAGTTTCTCTTACTTATGATGAGTTTTCTCCTGAGGGTAACCTCAGGTTACGTATCGAGTAAAGATGATAATCGGATGTGTTAATGATCTGTCAGTGATTTAATTCGTAGTTAAAATTTTTAATTTTAGAAAATAATTTTAAATCCAAAAAAATAAATAAAAATTGAAAGGGCCAGATGCAATGCATAGAAGAGTGTAACACCATTTATAAATGACGCCAAAATCAATGTTGCCTCCCATAAGTCACCACGTTGTCCCTGGCTGTGAATATCCCCACTTTAAGTGGGTTAAAATTTAATAAAGTTAATAACTCCAACACCTTCTTTTTGTTAGAGTTTTTAAGTATTATTAAATATGATCATTTATGTCATCTAATAAGCTGATTATTTTAAAACAGTTTGTTAATTTACTTTTACTACTTCGATATCTATAATAAAAACAAGGCAACTTACGAGTTCTTTTTTCTAATATGGTGTTGGTGGAAAAACTATTTAAAAAATGTATAATTTGAAAACTATTTACAAAAATAGTTATTTAAAAAAAATTCTCTCACTTCTTATTTTATTAAATAATAAGCCCACAACACACTATATAAAATCAAAGCGAATTTGATTTAATAAATAAAATTACGATCCATTGTTTGCTACTAAATCTCGCTATCAATTTCCCTAATATACTTTGATTTTATTTTCTTTCTTGGTGACAATAATAGTAGCATAATAATCATGTATTTATATTTAAATTTCACTCGGTTTCATCTATATTTTTGTCATTTACAGTTATAATTGTGCGAGAAATCGAGTGTGGAAAAAATGTAAATAGTTGAAGATGAAGAGAGACAAAAAAGACACTAAACTTTTATATGTTTTGAAATTATTTATAGTTGTGTAACTTGACACGAGTATGTGAACATGTCTTATATGAAATGCTAGCTACTACTACGATTGATGACCAGCTAATTACAAATTAACATTGCTAGGCAGGACTGCCTAACCACATAATCAGATAAATAATAATGTATAAACTTTATATCTTTTTTTTTCTTTCTAAAATTCACTTTTCGTAAATAAATATCTTGCTAAATGAAAACTTCGCAGCATTGTGCTACACCGCGAAAGTGTTAAAAAGAAACTATAATGAAAATAATTTGATGGTCGATTAATTAATTGGGTCAAAGCAAAAGTGATTTGCAGGGTAAACAGGTTTGACCGATAAATTAACAAAGACGACCCTTTGGTGTCACGTGACCTGCTTCATAACCTATTTGAAAAAGTTAATTACAACAAAGAAAATTATTTAATTTCAATTCTAACTTGAAATTCGTATTTGAAAATTATTGATAAAAATATTCACGTAAAATAATAAAATTTGATTTTAGTTCTTGTAGAATTTATCCCTAACAAAATGAAGTCTCTTTTAAACATGATTCTTTTTTGCGAGTAACAAATTCGTCACATAAACATGTTATATCTGAAATACATACAAATCGAGCCTAACTATACACCCAATTAAATATCCGCAACCATACCTTGCGTCATTTGTTCATCCAAAATTACAAAGGATAGACGTCATTAAATGTAATAGGTTGCTTAAGTCACAATTTAACATCATCATCGTCTAGGATTCAAATCTATACAAAATCATATTGGACCTAACAACCAATATTGTGGCTAAACTGAAAATTGTTTAGGTAATTGGTCATAGAAGGTTTCGAAAGTCTTAAGTTTCAAAAATCTACTTAATTTTTTTATAACGCTAGAATGTTTTTCGAATGTTTTACATAGATTAATATAAATCCAAAACCAAACACTCTTATGATTGTGAATTTCAGCATTGATGTTATCAATAAAGATATGCAACCAGATCATGAAACACTTTGACCAAATTTAAATCCTTTTCATTCTAAGTGCAATCAAGAGTATATTTCTATAGTTAAATTTATATAAAGATTTAAATCCATGATGCACACATTAAGGAAGTAAAATCTTTTTTACAGGCTACCAAAAACATAATTACCGCCTCTAAATCCACCTCAAAAGAATTTGAATGCCTTTACGTCAACTAAAAACCCTACATAGGGTACACAATCACTTGGAGCATCTCTAATGGGACTGTCAACCACCACAAATCTCAATTTATAGGAGAGAAGGTTGGATAGAATTGAGATATAGCATGCATCGATGAGTGAGCACGTGACAATGTTTGTGAGAAAAAAAAAAGAGTCAACGATCTAAGAGGAGGACGAGAGAGCAATGGCTTCTGATCCATAAAGGAAAGAAAGGGTTTGCAGTATAAGGGAAAAGACGTCGAGCAAGCTAACGTGACAATGGTTATGAGTAACCCTGATGGAATTGCACTACTTGAATTTACATTATTAGTTGGACAAGACCCTTATAAGTATTGTGTTAAGGTTGTATTATAACTTAGTAAGTGTGACCATTACCATGCCTAATACTCTTGTCACAAAAGAGTCAATGATAACTGGAGAAATGTTTATAATTAACTATTGTTTGCCTTGTTTTATAAAGTTGACTAAACATACCCCTCTAATAACTAAACTGTAACTAATGTAACACACTAAGTCACTAACACAACTAAAGTTTCTTAAAATATAAAACTAATGCGACTCATTCGACACACATCATACATTTAACACTAACATTTTCTTATCTTTTAAATTTTCCTCGAATCATAAAATCTAAAATGATGTGTCACTTAGAGTATTCACAGTAGCTTTTTTATTTTTATCCGTATAATTACACTAAAAAATCACTACATCTTCTATCTTCTTTTCAATAAAATAATATTTTTTATGTTATTATCATTACTTTTTTCTCTCTCCTCCACTCACAACCACTTTAAAAATTATTAAAAAAAATTATAAGGATTAAACAGCGATTCTTCAAATATATAAATCCACAATAACATTTTCTCACTTCTTCACTCACAACCACTAAAGACCATTTCATATAATATACCAAACACACTCACATAATTTTAAAGACTCTGCTGTAAATGCTCTTAAGTCCATATGACATTACCCCCTTGTCTCTATTAGATACGAAATTTCGTGAGAAAGGAGATTGTACATGATTAAGTATAACAGTATATGATTGAAGTATATATAAAAATATTATTACTCTATAAAGGGACTACACAATACATTTAATCTGAGTTTGTAAATGTTATTTTTATAATTTTTTTTATAGATTCACACTCACTACAAGATAATACTAAATTGACTATAGTTTTCTTAAGGTCGTGTTATAGCAACACCCTCAAAGATATCTGGACACTCTTCTTACGACCCCATAAGGGTTTTTATGGGTCGTAAGGGCTGCTATACATCATGTCAATCATTCAATTATCTTACGGCCCGTGAAGTTTGTTACGGCCTCAATTTTCATGGCCCGTAATACGTTTCACGGGCCGTGAAGAATCAAGTTAACGGCTCGTGAAATGTTTTATGGGCCGTAATGTTTGTCGATTTTTTTTTTATTTTTTTTGACGGGATGTAATATTCCTCGATTAAGGTGTAAATTTGTATATATTACATTATTTGACGCTATGTAATATTCCTCGATTACTATGTAATTTTGTATTTATTACATATTTGATACGATGTAATATTCCTTGATAATTATTTGAGGTGACGTAATATTTATTGTAAAACACTATATAAAGCGTCAGATTTTAATTCATTTCATATCGATAAATTCAATATTTGTATATATTTTATTAACGATGTCAAGTGGGATAACAATTATTTATTTGGTTCCGATTCTAATTATTACCCCGTCGAGGGTTATAGTTTTTACGATGACGAATGTGGTAACTTTGGTGAACAGTATGATGATAATGTTGGAAGTTTCGGCGGTAACTACGGCGGTGATGACGGCGGCAACGACAGTGATGACGGCGACAATGGAGGTGATAGTAGTGAAGATGACTATGGTGATGGTTCTAAAAAAACAAAAAAATACGGCGACAGCCTTCACGACCCGTGAAGAGGTTAACATGCCGTGATTTACTTCTTTCACGACCCGTGAAAAGGTTAACATGCCGTGATTTACTTCTTTCATGGCCCGTGAAGGCTCTTACGGTTCTAGTTTCACTACCAATGATGAGTTTTACGGTCGTGACTGGTTAATTCAAATTTAAAATTTTACGTACCCCCTTCACGACCCGTAAAAGTCTTCACGGGCTGTAAAAAGAAATCAAAAGGTGTCTCTTTATACCTAACAAGGTGTCTTTATATCCTCACTTAATAATTTAATTTTTTTTACAGCAACTTATGTCTGTAAAACATTTTGTATCCACTTGTATATTGAAACCTTGTACATAGATAATTAAGCATTCTAATTTTTTAAAGCAATAGTCAAGACAAAATAACCAAATATTAGCCCTTATAGTAACATAGTGTGTAATAGTATTCATAACTAATTCTACATTTTTATTCATAAAATTATATTAAAAATTATTTTTTTTCTCTTCCTTTCAATTTTACCTAATTTTTTTTACTCTACTCACAACCATTTAATATATTAAATATATTATAGGGTTTTGAATAATGTTTCCGAAAAATACAATTCGAACAATAAATTTTTTATATTCTGTACTCACAAACCATTTATAACCATATCATATAATATAATAAATACACTTATATAAATTCAAGGAACGGTTGTGAATGCTCTAAATTGTATATTTCCGGCATCAGCCGTTAAAAGTTTGAATCCTACAACATAAAAGATTAAATGGTTTAAGACAAGATAGTTAATATAAGAGTAATCCATTAAAAAATAAGGAAATATGTTTAGCATTAATTTTTTTTTAAACGGTTGATTAGTTGTTAGAAGTTAGTAACACTTACTTAGTAATAATTTATTACTATCAAAGTTTGAACTTTGAACCTTTAAAAAAAACAAAACCTCCCACATTCCCGTTAGACCACTAGAACAAAAGAACATATTTGAAGATATAAAAACCAAAACAGAAATACCCCTTAAAAAGGTTTATTCGAAGATATTTTAAACAGTAAAAAAAACGAAATAAAAAAGTTTGCGGGTGGCAGGATCCTATAAAAAAGCAACCAGTGATACCGTTTTCGTCTCCACTGCATTTCAATTTCATAATCGTCTTCCTCATAAACCCTCACCTCTGCATTTCTCTCTCTAAACCCTCAATCTCACCGGAATAACCCACACCATTAATAGTACGGTCAAACACCCCCCAATTTCTTCTCTTTCAATATATACATATATATTCACCCCCTTTCCCAAAAAGCTCTTTTCCCCCATGTGTTCTTCTCCTCTATCTCTCTTCTTTTTCTGCAACTTTACTCCCTTTCAGATTTTATCCAACGCCCTTTAATCTTCTCTCTCGCACGACTATTCCACACCCCTTTTGTTTATTCTCCTATCTTCAACGAATCTAGCTCTCTACTACCCTTTTCAATTCATTATTTCATCACCCTCACTATATACTCATCAGCTTCCCTGTTCTTTTAATGTCAGTTTGATCTAATCTGTTGATTTGTTGATGATTATGGAAACCCCAGGTGGTGCTTCTTCGTCGGTTAAGTTTTCTGAGCATAAAACACACGTTACGATGGTGACCAAACCGTCGTTACCCACCGGAAAATTTGCTTCAGGTAGAGTTGTGAGGATCTCTGTTACTGATGCTTATGCTACTGATTCTTCTGGGGATGAAGGTGGAATGTTTTCTGAAAGAAGAAGAGTGAAGAAGTTTGTTAATGAGGTTAGAATTGATGTTAACTCCGGTGACGGTGTTAAGACTCACTGTAATGCGAAGGTTCATCGGAGGAAGAATGTTAACACTGTGGTTAAAGGTGACGTGCCGGTGAAGAAACGGCTGAAGGTTACCTCCGGCAAGAAGTTTCGCGGCGTACGGCAGCGGCCGTGGGGGAAATGGGCGGCGGAGATCCGAGACCCGACACGAAGGGTCCGACTGTGGCTTGGGACTTACGATACCGCTGAAGAAGCTGCAATGGTGTACGATCACGCTGCTATACAGTTGCGTGGCCCCGACGCGCTGACGAACTTCACCGTTCTTCCGCCGGAATGTCTACCGTCGCCGGAGAAGAAGGTACCGTCGTTTGACTCCGGTTACAACTCCGGCGAAGAATCACAGACCAACAGCAAAGTATCGTCACCGAAATCGGTTCTCCGGTTCGACTCACCATCAACAGACGAGTTCGTCGCTGAGTCGACTCAGCAAACTCGTTCTGAAATCTCCGGCGACATATCCGATTTCCGGCCATTCGACGACCAGTTCACAACCGCCGATTTGTTCGATTTCTCCGATTTCGTATCGGATCTTTACGACCCGACAAGCTTTTCGGGTACCATATTCCAAGGATCCGACCCATCTGAAATACTCCTCGGATGCTCCAACGACTTCGGGTTCGGATCATCATGTTGGCCCGTTGACGACTTTCCTCAAGACTTTGGAGACATATTCGGGTCGGATCCTCTCGTTGCTCTTTGAGAAAAACGGTCGGGTCGGTTGCTGAATGTGGGATTGCTATTCGGTTATTCTCATATTCGGCAATTTTTGTACGGAAGTATTATATTATTTCATTATAGTTTGAATTCGTTTTTTTAATGTATACATATTTTAGGTTGAGAACTCCGTTAAAGTTAACAGTAACGGACGAGTTAGAGTTTGGTGTAAGATATTTAAAGTGGTAACGGCGTTAGGCCATCGTGTAATGAAAGGCATGTGTTAGAACACGTGACCGGCAAATGTTAACTACTATGAAATTAGGTGAAGAAATGAGTTGGAATGAATGCTACATGTTTTATCATGCAATCTTTTTGCTACATCTATTCAATGCTTAGAAATTTGTACAATATTTATTGCATGTGTTACAACATTTATTTTGTTTCAATGCAACCTTAATTACTCTACAATTTTACTCCAAATCAAATGATGTATTATTTCTTTAGTGTAAGTTATAGCGTTGAATTTTTATGTTTTAGTAATTCTCAATTTACTTGAGATTGATCAATTTTAGAATAAAAGTTTCATAATCAGAATGCTTTAAGTCCACTAAAGCTGAGCTTTAGATAATCAAGTGTATTCTAAATCGATTAGTATTAATATCTAACTTTGTGTTGTATTATGTTTTTTAATGTATACATACATTATTCTTGTTTTACTATTAAGGGGCTGTTTTGTTGAAAGAAATAAAATGAAATAGAATGAAAATTGAGAAATGAAATTTAAAACTCAAGTGAATGTTTTATCTTAAATTCTTTTATTTGTAAGATTTCAAAATCCTTACATCTAGAAAAGGAATTTGAAATCACACAAACAAATGAATTTGAGGTGAAACATTCTTTAGGTTTTACATTTTATTACTCACTTAAATATACTTTTATTTAAAAATTATATTAATTTCTCAATACCATTCTGTCTCATTTCATTTCTTCCAACCAAACGACCCTAAGTTTGTTTATTAGAATTGTTGGTTAATTTATACAAATATTCAAATCTAGTCAAGTTGAACTTGAAAGTATTATTATTTCAAGATTCATTTTAATCAAAGTTCAATTTAATTAGATCATTTTGAGTTAACGCTTGTAAACGTACGTTTCTTCGACACAACGAGAATTCTTAAATTTAAGTCAATCTAAAGTTTTAGCTCGTGTCAAACTTTTATATCACGTGCCATCACTCAATTGTTTTCTTAGAATACAACTTAAAAGATTTAGAGATGAATCGTCAATAACATTTTTAACATCAGAAAACTTCAATAAAAAAGTTCACAAAACTTCTGCAAAAAGCTCACAAGATATAACATTTTGCATTTTTATGTGAAGCTAATAATGTTCACAATCTTCAACAAGTCAAAGCAATCGTTACATGAACGTACAAAGAAACGATATGGTGGGCTGGTGGCATGAATGACTGCTATAAAATATGACTTAAGAATAAAGATGACCAAACACACACACATATATCTGTCATACATATAAACACAATATTATGAGTTTGTTTGTATATTGATTGAGTGATTCGAGTCACATACATTTATACATGACAGATGGTCCACCCATACTTCGAGAGAATTCACAAGACAAGGGTGGTCCTCTGTGTGGTGTTGTTTGTTTGCATATCATAGCACCAAAAGCACCCGACAAATCCCAAATCTGTTTCCAATTAATTTGCCACTACACAATTCTTTATTTACGATTCTGATATTAGAGCTGTTGTTTACGGTTCTTAATCTACTTTATAATCTACTCCGCTCTCTGATATATTTGTAGGTCTTAAATCTTTACCTCTACTACATAATCAACACATCTTACCATTTCAAAGGTCCCTTTACAGTGAAGTTGATTTCTACTTTTGTATCGCGGTATTTTGTTTTTCTCATAAGCCACAAATTATCTTTGACAATTACTGCCTATGCAAAAAAAAGATCTTTGGTATATGAACTAATATATTGATGACATGCATATCATCTTTTTTTAGCATGAATACAAGTCCGTTTGTTGTTTATTATGCAAGAACAATATTCAAGTTATATCACACTCTCTTTAAATTATATATTTTTGTTTTTGACGGTAAGCCTACATTAGTTCTTAACTAAACAACAAACTACTCATTACCATAGCAAAATTTTCAAAATGTTAGTTTTGTTTTCTTTTTCTTTCAAAATATCCCTCGAAATTTTCTTTTTAAAATATTCTTATATACAGGCCCCCACCCACATAGCATGGGCGTCCAACTGCATAGTACAGACGTCTGTTTACTTTAGATACACGTGTCTTTTTATGATTGGTTATGCTGTACAAGGCATGCATGCTTTTATATAGATGCCGGTGTCGTGTTGAAGAGGAATATTTTGAGAAAAAATATATGAGATGAACATTTTGATGGAAAAAAAGGTAAAATAAACATTTTAAGAATTTTTCTTTCAAAGTTAGTTTAGTTTAAAAAGACTTCCGCTCTTACAAGTTACAACCCATCAACATTAATATTCCATGTTATCTTTTAATTAAGTTCTATTTATAACCGTAAAAGTAAGCTTAGTTGTCAATTTTAAAGTCTATTGTTGCCTAACCTAATAGCTATGACTAAGAAAACTTGCATCATCTCCTACTAGACCATCTATTTACCTATTAAGAAAGAGTATTGAGAAATTTCAAGAAACATGGCATAAAAAAGACATGCTATCTGCACTATCATTTCACATTATAGACTTCTAACGTACTTTTATACCTCAAAAAGCCACACATATGTCTCTCTCTATATATGATCCAGTTTCCGTAAGAAGGTGTTATATGTCGTTAAATAGGACCATGTTTACACGAGCGAAGTTGTGTGGTTGTTGGTAAAAAATAGGGTTATTTAACGTTAAATATATTGTGATTTACAATAAGATGCCGGACTTTATTAAATATAAAAATTAATATTTTTTTTAATGTGATAGAATTCGGGTTTACTTAGAAACCATGGCAGTAACATCAAAAAATAATATCTTTTTTTTCAATTGTTTTTTCTAATATTTTGTAACACTAAAATGTAAGCGAGTGGAATTTTCAAACTTATAATTATTGAACTTTCAACTTGCTTAACTCTAATATCTTGACATGTTTTCTTACTTTTCTATGGATTGAGTACATATTTGCATAAGTTATATCCGTAAACATAAATATGTTATTCCTAGTACTTGTATCACCATCATTTTGTTAAGGTATTGTGTTTTTTATTCTATTGATATTTGCAAAAGTTTCTAGTTCATATATGGTTCTTCATTGTCCTAAGTTGAAAATGGTTCAACTTTTTTTAAATCGTTACGTGTACAGAAAGAGAGAGAGATGTTTTAATATGGTAGTTGAAATATCTAGTTATATTAGTGGTGTGCATATTACCTTACTCTATAATCTTTCTTACTCTATAATCTTTGTAAATATTAGTAGCGTTAACTATTTTTCTATTAATTACAAAATATATAGAGTTATTGAAATGTAACAATTATATATTTTCACTAATTAATCTTAATGTACTGTTTTCCATATGCTTGTAAGTGGTATTCGAATCGTATCGTTTTACAACATGGAAACCTATTGACCTCATGAAATTGATTGCGGCATGTGTTTTGAAAAATATAAAACTCCCACTTAGTTAAAGCTGACAATTGTAAATTTGAGAGCGTCATGACATTTTAGATCCTTCATCCTTACATGTCATCCTTACTTTTTAACAACATACCGTTGGCAACAATTTTTTAGATTGGTGAAGTTATTGTTAGTTCAAGCCCGATGGCAATGTTGTACAAAAAGAATGCAACAAGTAAAAACAAAAGAGATTCTTATCCACTGAACTAGCTAGTAGCTATTGCTTCGAATTAAAAGAATTTACATTTAACACAACACGAATTACATGCCTTGTTCGTGATGTTTAATTATTACATGGAATCTTGATCAAACTCGACCTATGTGAGGCAATTGACAACCATGAGTGGTGATCATGTTGAACAATGCAAGATATGGGCTTCAACGCCAATGTGTCATTTCATGAATAAGAAAAAGTCTCAATAATGATGTACATACCCCAAACAATGCATTTTCTTGATTACACTTTCTATTCATCACAAGAATTATATTAAAAATTAGAAAATTTTCTATTTATACTATATTTTTTCCATACAAAGAATGCACCTTTAGATTTAAAAATAGAATTATCTCAAATTCTCAATTATCAAAAAAGTTGCTAATAATATCAAAAACTATATATCATTCAAACATATAACAATTTTTTTCTTTTTCTTCGCAAATAATTTTTTAAATAGAAAGAAATAAAAGCTCCCCTCTATGTACTTTATATACTTTTCAAATTAAACTATGCACTTTAATTATGTGATGTTAGATACTTCTTGTTATTTCCATTATGGTAAGATCGTGGTCTTGGGTCCCCATATAATCATAAGAAATATATTTGAGTATCTACATTTATATGCAAAATGAAATCGTAAGGCTAGGGTTGTTTCAAATATATAATTGAATTATTTGGGTTCAAATATATAGTTGGCTATTATGATCTCGGTGGTATAAACGTAAATTTGGTATAAACGTAAACGTAAATTTGGATTCAAATATAAGAATTTAATTAAACTCCGTTTATTTATATTTAAATTATTTCTTTATATAATTTGTTAAGAGTGTATTTTAGGCATGGCCATTGTAGGGAATAAATTTATTAAGAGGGTTATTATAGGCATGACCATTTTTGCTGATTTTATTCAAAAATTTTCATTTTTTAACATTTATAATTTTACATATGATATTATTTTTTTAAAAATTAGATCATAAAAACGAGCATTTTCTTATTTTTAAAACAAGTAAAGTATTGATATATAGAAGTTTAAAAAAGTTACGTCATCGTGTCTTTTTGCTTATTATTGTGTCTTTTCTATTTTTGTTATGTTTTTCTAAGCACCATTGTGTTTTAAAGAAAATAATAAGTTCTGAAAAATATAATAGTGAATTTACCAAATGTGTATTTCTAATATGTAAAACATAATGGTAAACTAAAATTTGATTTATATAATACATTAAAAAGAATTATAAAAAAAACAAAATTGTATAAAACATAAAACATAATAAGAATATGTATTTAGTCGGTTAATTGTGTCTTTATTGTGTTTCGTGATACTATTATTTTTTTTCTAAAATACTAAATCCTAAAAAAATATAATTATTAAATAACAATGTTATGTATTTCTAATACATACAACACAAAAAGAATTAAAAAACAACTAATTTTATATAAAAAAACAATGTCAAATAACACAAACAGATGTGTAAAACATAAAACACAATGATAAATTATATCATTATGTTTTATTATAGTCATTGTAATATCCTAAATAATATACACTTTGAAAATATATTGGTGAAATAACATTAGACTTCTAATTGTAAAAAACAATGATAAAATGATAATTAAGAAATTAATATAATTTATAAAAACAATTGTAAAAATAACACGAAATGATTTAAAATATAACACAAATTATGAATACATACAACAAATGATGAAAAATACTTGACATAATGAACTAATATTTGACACAATGATATGATATATTTAATACAATGATTTGATATATTAAACACAATGACAAAAATGATATCATCTTTAAAACAATAAGAAAAACATGTCAAGTCCAAAATCTTTTTTAGATTTTATAGGTTAAATATTTTTTTACTATAACCCTATCTATATTATAAATCCTAAATCAAAATAGGAAATATTTTGATGTTTATGTTATATAACCAAACTATGAGAAGATGAAAAAATTCCTACTCTTTGGTGCAAAAAGTAAAAGTAGGAATTAAAAAATGGCCTAAACTATTATAGAAACTAGAAAACGGTTAAGGTAAAATGATGCTATAGACAATAGACTGTTGTTGAAAATCACCAAATTCATTAATATACACATTTAGACTTATAAGTGTCAGAAATAAATGGCCCTAAAAATATGAGGTCCTTAACAAACGAGTAGCATGCGCAAGTTATGAACCTTTGAAATATATGAAATCGAAGTAAATCAATCCGTTCATGTGTATTATATGGTAATATAGAATTCAATCGATAATTTGAAACTAGAAACTTAAAGTATATATTATTAAACCGGCTTATGGGTTTATTATTTTTAGAGATGTCCCCATTTAAAAGTGAATACCATTAAGTGATTCAAACATTTAATATTTTTGGTTACATAACTTCATTTCAATTATCACTTTTAACTTACATCTTTTACATGTTTTATACATGTTTTATACATGTTTTATACGTAAATTCATATAAACTTATACTTAAAAGGACTTAAATCAACCACGCAAGCACCATGCCACCATAACACTACACAACTATGTCAGCGGTTTAACGATTACTTAATTATATTTTAAGAAAATGATTAAAACAAATCATTTATTCTGAAACGATAGATTTTGTCATGGTATATAGATGCTGACAATTACTAAATGCATTTACTTTTTATAGTTGTAGTCAGTTTTGTGGCCTTCCAAAATCCTTTTGGAGATTCACTATGCATTCAATTTTTAACTACCATATATAAATAGTTACCATTTAATACTCTGGACCAAATTATTTATATTTTTTTACCACAAAATAAACGTTCCAATTAATATATTGGTATGCCATTATTATATACACCGATCACCTAGCCAAAAGTTAATACTGTTAACCTTAATAAATTTAAATAATATACATATGCTTACAAATACTATATACGTACATAGGGGCATGCAAAATTAAAAATAATGTTAATTTATCATAAAATTTAGGAACGGTTTTAATGATGAAATTAATGTGTCATGCATGATGTATAATGTGTTATAAAAAACGTTAATGTCTAAGCGTGAGAAAAATAATCATGTTTCAACTAATGTATATAACACTATCAAACAAATCACCTGGTTTCTTGAATCTTGAATATTGTTGATATGTATCGAGTTGATAGATAATGTCCGTTAAACGAAGACGATATTTGACGTTTCATTGTTCTTTTTCAATCATTTTGCATAGAATAACTCCAAAAATAATGAAATGTAATGAGACAAGGTATTGGAGACGAAAAAGATTTGCAAGCAGTATGGCGTTGCAAAAAGTACCTTTTAGTGTGCATGGTCCCCTGGTTCACACAACACACAACCACTCAGACCCAACCAAGGGTGAGGGTCCGAAGCATGATACAATTTATCAATATGTTCTTGACTTGAGAATTTAAGTTAACTTGATTACATGTCTAGACAAGTTACAAGTTGAACTATCTCATGTGGCACCAACCATAGTGGTTCTGTTACTCGAAATATCTTACCTTGAATTCAAATATAATCTTTAATTATGTCGTAAACCTATCGAGCTTTAAATAAGATCTTTTTCCATCCTAAATATTTTACTTATCTAACAACAAACTGTCTTTTCTTGCAATGCACGCACTCTGTAAACTTTTTTTTTTTAAAATATTTTTATTGTTTGTGTATGTATGCTTTTATCTAAAAGATTTCTTGATGATATTTATTTCCAGATCGACATCTCTAACGTTTTCTTTTGAGATGCCATCAAGCTGTTTTTCATAAGAAAAATAACTGTATGATTATTTAAAATAATAGTACTCACATTCTCACCTCACATTTTATTTATTTAATGAAATTACAAGGTGTTGTACATATAATGGGTGCTCCTACAAGGACTGGGTTCTTGAAATATAGGCTTGCTAGAACATGTGAACAACACTTTGTTTTTTATATTGATCAATAAATTACTTAAAAATAAAACAGATGCGGAGTGGACTATTTTACATGTATATGTTTATGTGATTAACGATACATGGGATATAATAATATATTAACCTATATATATGGTCCGGTTTAGAAGAGCTTATATGAAGTTGAGATGAATTATGTGGAAGATTAGAGTTTTGAAGACGTTGAGAAGATATATACGTATTACACTTTCTTAATTAACATGTGTTTATGATCATTCAATTATCACTATTTTGAGGATGATTTAAATTGCATTTAGGGTGTCTACTTTTATTTGCATGGTGAAAGGTTTACACCAAGTGTCATGTCATATTGTCATGTTAACAACTCATGAGGCAACCCTATTTGAGGCTCTAATAATTAATTATATGACATTTCTATATACTTGGGATCTAGTAATTATTAACTCAATGGTGGAAGTGTAAGTTTGCCCCATGTATGATTACATGTTTAAGTTTGCTTCGATTGTGAAACGGATATATGGGTGTGATTAAGATAACACATATCATTCGAACCAGGATTGTACGATTGTTGTTTAAAAATGTTTTAGTTTGTCTAAATTTATATAAGAAAGAATCTATTTACATATACATTATATAATAGATTGATAACAAGAGTAAAACAAAGTTTGACTCTTTTCATTTACATTCAACTATTTTTAGTTACCTCTTTCATTGTGTAGTCATAGTTAACACATACCTTGTTACCTCTTGTTGTATACGTTTATTATGTAGAACTTAACACGTAGAATATACAATTAACAAAAAAACTAGTTTTACACTCATACACACACATATATGTATTATATATATATATTATATATATATATATATAATATATATATATATATATATATATAATATATATATATATTATATATATATATATATATATTATAAATTACTGATGTTTAATGTTTACATTATTATGAATATCATAGTATACATCAACTATATTTTGTGTGCCTGCAACATATTTTTTTGTTCTTTTCATCTAAGGCTAAAGAAAATTAGAGTGAGATGACACTTGACATATAAGTAGGTATCTAATTTCTTATTTCTTAACACATGAGTTTTGATTATAACATGACTGTTGTATTGAATTTTAATTCATATGTTGTGTTCTCCCCCTTCATATTTTTACAATTTAAATGTTTATGTTAATTCGTTTCGATATATTTAATTTAAATATATAGTATAAGGAATTTAGAATTGAACTTTATATTTATAGGAATATTTGTTTCTTTAATAACTTTATGCGGGCCCACACAAGCGTCTAACTTTAAAGGTACCTTAACTTTGAAGTAGAATTGCAAAACTTTGGCCTAAATGATTAAAACAAAATCAAGTTTATATTTACAAAATTATAATATCATGATATTCTAGTGACTTTAATTGGTGTACCATTTTAAATATTGGGATTCTCTCTTTCTGCTCTTTCTCTGTGTGTGTTCATGTGTGATTCTGTACACATATTTATATTAAATTACTCTCTCATGTGTTACTTTTATAAACAATAATAATATATGCAATTTCGGTTTGAACACACTTCATATCTATGTTATTTAAATTCGTCCATTACCTCATTAGAGTGATTTATCATATTATTTATTAACTATATCACATCTCCCGTTATTTTATACACGTCACTTAAATATCAGAATATTACAAGTCTTATAAATATTAGTCCATTTCGTTTTTGCTAATTTAAACTAGAATTTAGAATTCTCAAGTTAGATTATCTATAAAGTAAGACATACATAGAGAAAATCATCCAATTATGAACATGATGAAAAATCATCTATTTATGAATTTGAGGTGCTCATTAAGTTCATGAAAACAACTTTTATAATATTTTGATAATTCCTTTCTGTAGCTATTACAAAATAAATTTATATATACTTAAGAATTACCAAGAAAACAACTTTCATGACATTTTTATACCGGCCTACATTATATTATTAATAATAATATCAGGAACCGCTCAAGAATAATGTTCTTGCATCTTCCTTAGCTTCTTTCCCGCAACATTTTTTTTGTTCTCACACTCCACCACATCAGCATACACAACTTGTGAAACTCATCTTTTTCCGATACCTAAAAAGATTAGTGTTCCCTTTAGGTAATGTCATGGTACCATCCGTACCCCACCTCCACTCCACTTAACCTAAGATAAATATGGCGTCCTACATATGAATGTAAGCGAAGCACAACATAGCTCACGTATTGAATTGAAGTTGTGCTGTGTACTCAACGGCTTTAGCTCCTTGTTAGAAGCCAATTTGATTAATAAATCTTTTTTGCCGTTGGAAGGAAAGTAATGCCTTCAAATATTTTTAACAAGTGAGTGGTGATCATAACTTTCACGAAAAAAAAACCCCACCCATGATACAAGATAAAGTTCATGTGAAGTACCAATGGTTTGTGTTGGGTCTTGGGGGACAAAGGCGGCATATTAATGTCTTCACATAACTCAATATTTGCAGAATATTGAAAGAAATTTATATCTTTTCTTTGAATAAAGATAATGCTAATAAATTATGGAAATTCTTCATCACAAAACTACAGTTGCACTCTCTAAAAAACACTCTTTTAACTCTATGTTCTTTTTTAAACATCAACATTTCTTCTAACTCCACCAAACTTTATACTTTATAAGGATTTAAACTTACAGCACTACCAATCACCAATGTGATTAGCTTACATCAATAAGTATTAAATGACAAATATATGGTACTAAATGTCAAAGGGAAAAAAATATACACAAAGGAAAAGTAAGTACCACAAAATTCCGCCAACATATAAGTTTCAGTTGGTTCCATAAATTTCTAAGACATAATACAAGAACATAAAATGAATACAAAGAATTCATTTACATGATAAACTTTGTATAATCAAATTACAAAAACCTGGATATGTTGCACAAACCTTACCCATTAGATGATCATCCAACCTTGACAGATGATGTTTTCCAAACATTAGTGACAACAGCTCGATTTAAGACATCTGCTGACCAAAGATCTGAAGTTTTTGATGCTCGATCAAGAAATTACTTCTAAATTTCTCTTTGAATATTTCTGCAAGCCAATCACATAGAAAAGAAGATAATAAAAAGATCAAAGATTTTGAACTTTTGAAGAAAAGAATCCTAGATGTCACATTAATGAAACCAAAAAGGATAGCAGAAAATCAATAGCTTACTGGCAAATGGAGAAAGAACAAGTAGATTTCCGAAGTAAGAATCCAAATGGCAAAATTAAAGCACGTGAACAACTAATATAGAGCCAAATAGTTTGGAGACCAAGATTCCAGACAAGAAACCTGTGTAAAAGGCAAGAAAATGAAAAGCATGTTATGGTTTCTCTTTGTTTTCTTTTAATGTCCGAATTCACGGTTGCTAAAAAATTGGAAAATATTATGCTAACCAATGAGACTTGACAACAGTTGCCAAGCAGGTTCATCTGCCCAATCATTCAGTAGATGCAGTTCACCGTTATCTTCTCCATTGAGCCCATTTGCTCCTACGCAGAGGGGACCCATTAGCCATGTGGCTGCACCTGAGTAGATTTTCAGAGTGGCGACATGACATCATCTATTGCCAGGTCATCTGCACCATAGTTACAATGTTTACATACATGAAGCATCTACTTAGGTCCATTTACTTATTTTGCCTAACCAGCCCCTTAATGTGGCATGGGAGGAGACCAGATATATAGCAAAAATCATCTCGAAAGATAGCATTGGCAAAATGAATTTATTAACCTATCACCTGGGAACTGTACATAATATTATTTGACAACAGCGCTTAACAATTTTGAGATTCTATACCTCATCACAATATACATGTAAGTAACATAATAACATTTCAGGTGAAACTTAAGGATTTTGAGATGTACAAGCTACCACTAAATCGAAGTCAACGCCTAATCTTGATGGGGAAAAAGTCAACCTTTTTTAGACCATTTGCAATAGTTTCAGACATCCAGTGGAGCTGGCTGCAACCACCATGTCTGATTTTTGCCTCCAGCAGACACTTGAAACAAAATGATTGCTGTCATTTTCAGTCTCTTTACCCGAAACGGGATCAATAGATCCAAACTTGTGGGAAGTGATAGGCATAGGTAATGATCTATAATAAGCAAACACCTGCACACAGACATCGTTAAGGAATACAGTACTCTCTTATTTTCTTAGGTCCAAACAACTACTATATAATGATTTAGGGGGGGGGGGGGGGGGTACCTCATTGGTTTCTGAACCACATGCAATGTATCCATCAGCAACAGATAACCCAACAAAATTCTGAAGTCACAAAATTCTTAAGTCAAGTGGTAAATGAAATAATAGTGCAGCAAAATAGAGTAACATACCTTCTCATTAGTATGGCCTTTAAAGGTTAACATGCAACTTCTGGTTGATAAGCAACCAAAATCAGCTTTGTTGAGGTCCCAAAGTTTAAGTGTGCTGTCAGTGGATGCTGAAACGAGGGTCCCAGAATCCAAGAATTTGACATAACTAACAGCTCTGTCATGGCCAGATAATATACACAAGGGTGTGGAAACATTTCTTAGATCATAGCAATAAGTTCTATAATCAGCTGATCCAAAAGACAATAAATGAGTGGAGTAAGGCGAAAACTGAACACAACAGACATTCGCAACTGTTTTGATTCTCTCTATGCTCTTTTTCTGCATGAAAAAAAGGAAACTTTAATTACTTGAGTAACTTACGTAGAATATTGACTTGGATTATTGGATAGAAACATACTGGAGGAATAACACGTAAAGCAAACTTCTAACCAGTTCAGTATATGTCTGGACATCATTTTACATAGGGGTTATTGCATGAAAAGGCAACCAACTTTCAAAAACCATGATTAAAGGTAATTGTTAACCATGTCAGCAGGTGAATGGTTTTTGGGTGACACGTAAGCATGATTAAAGTTCAAGTTTTGGGTGAAGATAAAGATGGTTACCTTAAACATAAATCGTATCAAAGTAGGTACCTTTTTATGCAATAACCCTTTTAACCAATACTAGAAGTATGAGCTATGTAACATATATAGTCAACGTGAAATGATTCAATAATTATCAGATATGGTAAATACCCTGCAAAGAACCTAACTAGTACTACCTATCTATTTATTACAATGATAATGGGGAACAATAGCTAAGGAAATGTAGTAATGTTCATGAGATATTACAGATTGCAAAGTACATGACTAGCTTTTAAGAAGCAATTTTGATTTAGAATAAAAATGTAGCATAGAAGCTTGGATTCTAATTGAATGGAAAGAAGGTTACCTCATTAATGCTCCATAATTTCACAGAACAATCATCACTTCCACTGGCCAACTTTATAGGGTCAACTTGAGAAAAGTCAACAGACCATGCCCTCCTTTCATGTTCAATATGATGAGAAACTGCCTCACCAGTTCCAGCATCCCATATCTGGGCCGAGCAACATAAGTATGCAAGAAACATTATAAAATAATCAGTTAAAAGACCATATGAAGTGCTTTATCCGTCTTTTATAAGCCTTAAAGGTAATGTATTTTTAAACTTAATCTAATGTGTGCATGTTCTCTCAACAGGGGAAAGCAGGGAAACATTGTATTCCAAAATTACTTTTAGCAATCTTTATTAATCATTGTTAAGCAGTGAAAAGGTAATTGTGGACTGACACCTTACACAATGTTTCAAAATCAATGTTACCCAAAACCAGTTTGTTTAGGGGTGGGTTGCACTTTGAAGATGCAGTTCACTATTTATGTACATGATGGAGATTGAGTGCTTATCGAATTATGTAAATGATACAGATTACACTTTGAAGCAAACCTCCTAAGTGCAAACCCAACAGTTGACTAGCTATTTAAACTATGTGGCAAGTCAAACGTAGCAGATTTCATGGGACAGTGAAAACAAGGTTACCCAGAAGCAATAACCATTGGCATCTTGTTTATCAAACCAAAAGAAACAAACAAACATACCCAGCAATTCCCACTCAATAGGGTCTGGGGATCAAACCAAAGGAAAGGTGTGGTAATATCTTATGACAGGGTACTTGATAGTTGATACCACATTATAGCAAATCCCTCAATGCCTATTTGCACGTGACTTATTAATAGAGGCCGGGATTTTTAAAACAAAGATAGCCCTGATTCATATTTATGCATTTAATTATTGAAAGTATGAAAGTACTAACCTTGATCACACCATCATAGTCTGCCGAAGCCAGATAGTTCCTAATATAACTATTCCAACATATAGAACTAAGTCTTGATTTGTTTGACATCTCAACAGCTGGATAATGAATGTCAACAGAGTCGTTCAATAATGCATGATAATCATATACTTTTATTTTTTTCGACACCCCAGCGGTTGCAAAATAATCCTCATCTCGGTCAAAACCAAGTGAACATATAACATTTCCCATACTACTGAAATCACCATTCCTTAAAATACCCCGTACTTCAAACTTACTATAACGAGCATATTTGCACAGCCCATTAAAAAAGACCCCAAGGCGATCTACTGGCTTTTTATCTGCTACTATCTTCTTTGTCGCAATATTATTTTCCCGACTCGATAAGACTTCATGCTCCCTAAATTCCTTCATATCATTGTCAGGATTCCCTATTGTGGACCTCACTGAAAAGTAAGCGTGTTCAAGATGTTTTATGTTGTTTATTAATCGTGATCCACCTGGACTAGAAAATGTAGATGATTTTAGTTTATTCCCCATAGTTTTATTTGGTTGTCTTGACTCAATCTCTAAAATGTCGGATTCTAAGCTTTTTATATCTTCAATTAGTTTTGTGGCACCTGTCTGCTTTTGTTCTTTAAGAGATACAAGAAAATGCAACATCAAATCTGATTCAGCATCTTCTTGATCAATGGATGTTGACAGCTGTTTCATGGATGATTGTTGTATTCCATTTATAAGCTCGGACTGTAGGATGTCCCTGTTAAAAGATGATTCATCTATGTTAGGTTAAAAATAAGGGAGCGTTTTAAAATCATAAAGGAAAGGTGCATGCAACATTAAACATACATTACAATAACTACTTTTCCAGCCTTTGATTATGCACTTAATTAGTACTAATGTCATAAGAATTTTACATTACAGGTGAAGTACAATAGAAACAGGGACATGTGCCAATAGTCATATATGAGAGCAAAAGATATCACCCCAGATATAATTCAAATAATACCTAGTTGTTGGGCGTAATGACGGCTCAGGATGAAGCAGCCAAAGACAGAATCCAGCTTCCTTAGGGTTCTCTGACAGGTAACTAGGAGGAAGGATCCTCTGGCGTAGGTCCATCATCGCAATAGCATGGGTTCTAGCTGATTCAAATGATCCAAGTAGCTGAAAATCAAGAAACCACCACATAAGTTGCAAGCAGGCATCTTTCTATCTAAACACTATAACCACCCCAAACGCACAGTATATCTATATTGATGGTTGTAAAAAAGAGGGAAAAAAGCTACAATGAAACACAATGTGCACCTCAAATAGAAGAACGCCCAGAGAATAGATATTTGAAGACAATGTAGAGCAACTCCCTCCAGAAGCCTCTGGACTGGCATACCACTGCTCTTCCAGTGGATCATCGTCATAGTTCGACACCATTTGGGATGTAGCAAATACATGCTGGCTGTTGGACATGTTTCGAATCGGATATGTATTATCCCTTGTATGAATATTCTGTTCATTAAATCCATACCCAGAATCCTTGAAACCAGAATGTGCTGCAAACTGAGGCCACTTACGAAACGAAGTCCCCTGCGTTCTTCTTTTTGAGCTTTGGCTAGCACTAACAAGATGACTGTGCTCCAAATCTCTCTTCTTATCACCACTCTTTTCCGAATTGCAGAATTCTTTGCTCCCGATAATAGGTGAACCGGTGTACAAAACTTGGTTTAGTGGTGTCAACTTGAAGCATGATGGGCGTAAGGCTTGCAAAGCTTCTCCACGAGAATGAGACGAATCCACCAGATCTAAAATCTGCTTGAATATATACATGTTCTTTGATTTGTCTACCTTGTTCTTACCAGCTTTAAGCCATTCTCTCAGACTCAAACCTTCATTAACAGTAGTTTCCTTACTTGAATCAGGTGCTGAATTAAAATTAACCAAAGCAGCCTTTGGACGATTCTGACCATGAATATGACGAAGAGCATCACGATCTGGGCCTGGGCCTGGGCCATTGCATATGACCCCTTTCCCCTTCAATGTATTTTTCACAAAATACCGAGAAAACCCTGATTGAGAAAGAATCTTTGTTCGAATCCCACTGGAAGATAACAATGTATTAGATGAAGCAGGTTGCTTGTCTTCATGTCGTGATTGGTCCACTGTATTATTTTGATTTTCAGTTTGGTGTTTATGTAGATTATGCATTTCGTCCGGAAAGAAAGCATGCCAAATGTTATGTGAACTATGCATTTTGTCTTTTGTGCTTGAAGCACCTGTCTGCAAGTTCCCCCTGTTATAATTTCTTACTGTTAACTCCTCAACCATTGCTCCTGCTTCATCAACTCTACGAGGGCTGCTACATGCATGCTCTGATGTGTCAACCCTGGCAACATTCTTTCCCTTGAAATCATCTATATGCAAGCCCACTTCGTTCTCCCGAATGTTAACATCACCAGGTATAAGCATTTCCTGCATATTTGAGCTTCCATGCTCGATTGAGAACCCACTCTCTTTGGTCAGGAACCGTTGGCTGTCAATGCCGTTAACCGAAGTTGCTTCACCATCCACTAATTCATCCATTCCCTCAAAACAAACTGCATTCAATGGTGATGAGCTCTATTCCTACATAGATATTTAAACAGTAGATGTCACAAACTCTAGGTTTCAAATAAAGTATGGTGCCAAAGAAATCCAAATGCTTGTAATTGACTATGCTAAAAATAGCTTAAATAATAAACATAAATCTAGGGTTTCGAAAACATACTTGCTACCTTCATAGCTTATAATGGTGACTCGTGATATAACAGATTAAACCAAAATGACAATCAACAACCAGATATCACACAATCCGAATAGAACTATAGAAGAATCAGATTCAACTGTAAGCTGACCTAAAACCTAGGGCAATTCCAAAAAGTATCCAATTCCAAAAACAAACACTCGAATCACAAGAACCCTAACTCAAATCAACTCAACTCAACTATCAACTTTCTGTTTTCTTAACCCAAATTGCTTCGGTAAGATACTCAATCATCAAAGAAGTCATCGAACAATCCAAAACTCAACTGATTAGAACTTCAGATTGAACTAAATCTATCGTCTAACAAGAAATCAGAAAACGTACGAACTCCAAATGTCTACGGATAAGAATGAAGATCAAAACTAACCAATCAAATCTGCACGAATCAATAACAAATTAAAAAGAAATAATACGCGATTTAAAAAAATAAATAAAGAAAAAACTATAGTGAATTTGATACCTTCGTGATCCCCAAAGATGAAATCGAACAACAGATTATTGATCTAGAGGAAACAATTATAAAATTCATCAAAGTTGGAAGCCATAGATAAATTAAAACCCTATGGAGAGATTATTTTGACAAACTTCAAACAACAACAAAGAACTTGCAAGTTGCAATGAGATATATTCGGGGGAAGTTTTTATTTCTAGGATTTTTCAATGTTTCTATCGTTGCTATTACTAACATTATTTTATTGTTATTTATAGATAAAATCCTAAAATTCATTTTCTAATATTCTTTTAGAAACACTTTTTGAATTTTCAGAATAGATATAAATCTTAATTTATATTCGACTAGTCATTATATAATTTAAGCTTTTAGTCTGTATTCGACTATTCGTTATATAATTTAATAAGATCTGAACCTTTAAAGTTTTGGATATGATTTAGTCACTAAAATATTCTTACAAATTTCTCATGTACTATGACATCTATAATTTAAATCATTAAAGTATCGTAATCAACTGTTGACCAATATTTGCAAGATTGATTCAGGTTTCTAGGTGTTTGAATGTATTTTTAGGTTTTACATTTTAAAATTTTAAACAACAAGTTTGTGGTTATGGTTTTAAAATTTTTAATGTAGCATCAAACTAATGTATTTGTTCAATCTTTTAACATGTAAGACCAATAGTATTGATGATATAAGAAGGGACGAAATGAATAAAAGATCAAGATGAAAGTGTTGAGTTTGTTACATTCTCATAAGCGGAAGAGCACCGCACATCACCCCACCTTGTGCATGACGGCAACGATAGGGTGATTGATTGGTGTGTTCACATGTTAAGGATCACATCACAAAGTAGTTGTTAAACTACTATGTAAAAAAACATTGTTAAACTATAAATGCACAAAAATTTTGTTAAATTTGTTAAAGTGTTTAATTTGTAGATTTTTTTTATGGAATTGGAATGTTAATTTTGTGGGTATAAAAGAAAAGTGAATTCCAATGAACATGTGAAATTTTATAATTTTCTTATAGTGACCAACAAAACAAGTTTTTAGATGAAAATGTTCTAACTCCACTTTCAATTTTGTAGAATTCGGTAAAACAAACGATGTCTTCTAAATTAGTTTATTTTACTCAAATATGAATTACATACTTTAAATTCATTTAGAGTCAATTTTTCTTCCTCAACACCGGCCTTGGCCTTGTATATAAGTATAATGTGTCGTTGATGTGAAGTAGATAAGTGACTACATCCGGGGAGTTTGTGTGCTTTTTAGAATAATATTATTTTTTATTGAAAGATTGTATTTTAGTATTGAGTTGGTTGGGATGTGACCAAAGATTTTATGTGGTATCTGAACCACGCACGTAGCCATCATCAGAATACAAAAACAGTCGAACACGAGCACCTGGGTCCACCGCACATCCACTTGACTGGCTGCAGCCACTCATACATCACAAACCACCCCAAATATTGTCATATTGAATTAATTAATATATTTCTATACGTAATATATATGGTTTCTGAAAGTGTATATATATATATACTTTTAACTTTTTGATATTTTCCAATACGTTCATGCAGTATTGTTATTATTCTACACATTATACCATACGAGTCTATGACAGAATTAAAGAAACGTATTAAAACAATGTTTTAAGGTTTGTAATCACTTCATTAAAACAAAGTTGTCACTGCAAAGTACGTATGTATCTCTATCCTTTTTTTCTTTTCGACTATACTCATGTAGTGTTAAATTTTAGTCTGATAGTGTAAAGTTTTAGTACGGTAGTGTAAATTTTTATATAAATATCGACCCGCCTCTTTACGAAATAGTTCAAGCTCCGTCATTGTTCCTTATTATAGTTATTAACGAATATTGTATTTTTGTTTTCACATTTGGACTCTAGTACAATAACCAATGACCATAATGTTGTGTGGTTTTTCACCTACGAATTTTCTAATTATTTATTTATTTACTTTTAAATGCAGCTTATTACCTTTAATTTTTTTTAATATAGTATATATATACTAATTAAAATCACAATTGTTATTTAATGAAGAAAATTCATATAAATGTTTGTACATAATATAAAGTGCAAAAGATATAAGAGGTGGCATATGATCACATAATTGTCTTATGTATTGTAAATTTGTAATTAAAATAATAATTACAAACGTTTTTACAGTTATCTGTTTGAAATTGGCTCTGCATATTTATATCCTCTATCTATATATACACAAGAATTGAATGTTACAAAAGAACCTAAGGTTCTAATGTTTCGTTACTAACAAGAACCTAAAGATCAACTGAAGCCAAGATGACGGTTAACCTAATCTTTGGGATCTAGCAACTAACTCAAAAAACGCTTTCTTAAGAAAATCAGACCGACTACGATGATGGTCAATCCACACACACAATTGTCTTATTGCCTCTCTTTTCTCCTCTTTCAAAGCAATCATGGCCTCATCATTCTCCTTCATAATCTTTTTCAAATCCCTTAACTTGTTCTCTAATTTTAAAGCTTTTTGCCTTGACCAAAGTATCTCCTTTTCTTTATCATCCAATTGAACCACAAGTGCGTCAAAGTCCTCCTTAACTTGTACCAAACCACCATTCTTTCTTTTCACCCAATCTTTCACAAAATTTATCTCACAAGACGCCTTCGACACACGATTGGTGAAGTCTTCACAACATTCGGCGAAACGAAGTCCAAACGTCTCGGATACACTTAGTGTTTCACTCACCATAGATATTATGATCTTGATGCTGTGAAAGGCTAGCTCATTGTCTTTTTTGTCTTGCTCATGTTGTTCTCGGGTCTTTTTGTACCAATCTCGGGTTTCATTATGAAGTTGTTCCACCACACATATTCTTCGGTTTAATATCCGGATACTATCTTCAGATTTCTTTTTGAATTCATCTACCATTTCTCCCATTTTCTTAACTGTGGTTTGGAGACTTGATTTTGACTCGGGGTTTAGTTTGTTTACTAGCATGTCCCTTTGCTCGGATATTATGGCTAAAGCGTTGTTTCTCCCGTCAAGTTCTCTTTTGTCGATTTCCAAAGATTCGAACTTTTGTTGGAGGGATTTCATCTTGTTTGATAAATTCTTGACATTTTCGATACTTGATTCGGGATCATAAACTTGACAATCTTTCTCATTGCTTATACTTTCTATCTTAACCTCCAAACCTTTGATTTGTTCCTTTAAGCTGTTTCTTTCTTCGACCAAACCCTCTTCGTTTGTAGTCTTTTGCTTCAACTTCTCTGTCAAAGATTTCACTTCCATCTCCAAATTTTGTATACGATCCATCGATTCCTCAATCTTATCATTAAAAAACTTCTCACACTCATCAAGTCTCTTGAAAACATTACCCTCTTTGTACGTAGATTTAATCTGAAATCCTGAAGCTTCATTCAATCTTTTATGAAATTTATCATGTATGCCTTTGAATTCTTGTTCATTTTCGCTCTTTCTACAGTCTATGGACTCAATCTCGTGCTTTAAAGCTATAACTTTGTCTTCTAACAACTTCATTTTAAAGGGTGACTTATTTTCAATTTTTGGGTATATATCATCTCTCACACCTGAACAATCATTCTCTATTATTCTATCTGCATCTTCATCTTTATATGAACTTTCAGCACATAGTCCCTCAAGAGAACAACAAGAGTTCTCAGATTTCATACTTTGAGCATCTGTTGTTGATGTCACTTTTGGTAGATCAATATTCGGTGTTCTATATCCACTACCCGGCGAATAATATCCTGCTGATTCCATGCCTAAAGAATTTGAAGATGAATTCGATTTATTGTCTTCTTTATCTTCTTCATTACGACAGTTTTTCTTTACTCCCTCCCTTAAATCTTCATATAAAGCCCACATCAATTGGTATTGTTTATAAAAATCTTCAATCAAGTTAATAACTTCATATCGTTTACTTTGTTTCGCTTCTCTATTTCCGGAGTTTACATCCTTAACAAGCTTTATGATTCTCTCCACCTTAGCATCTGTTTCTGCATATACAAAATGTAAAACTATGAATCTTAACATGTAACTCCATTTTGTGGATCGATGTTTTCGATAAAGTTGCTACCGATTATCATATGCTTTCGTTGTTCTTCTTTTTCTGGATCAACATGATCTCGAAACATATTCATTGATTCATTCCACTTGAATTTTGTCATTCCTATCTCTCATGCAGAAGCAAGAGGCCAAAATCTGAAATTATCATAATATGAGTTTAATATTAAAATCAAAACGCTTTGATCATATAATTTAATTTTGATTCATTTCATCTCTATACGTTGAACATCTCAGACAACAATATACTTTAATTAGATTTACCTAATATGAGATTTCACCTAAAATACAATCTCTTATGAAACTAATATAATCGCGCATTACACACACATTACAAATACAAATGCATGTGATTGTGAATTTTAAGCAAAAAACAAATCATGATTATTAGCGGAAACCTTGAGCATTAAGATTTCTTCGAACAAAATTCATGAAGATCACATGTAAATACTAAATTATGTTAAGATAATCGGAGTAAAGGAAACAACAATGAAAATCTTACGCCTGAATTGTGCCATAAAACAAGATTTTTAACCAAAATGTATACCTGAAATCGGGAGGTTGAAGAACATAAAACATCCATATGCAAAAGAAATTTGGTAGTGAAAAATTGATTGAGATTGTGTTGCGTTGATCACCGGATTCAATGCCACATGTGGTTGACAATGAAAACCGGTGAAAGCGGTTAATTACCTATTGGGTATTTATAATTTTAGTTGGTTTTATTTTAGACTTCAAATTATTTAAAGTTAAAATGTATTTAAAGTTATTTTAACATCATATGTAAATCTTATATCACATGCACATTAGAAATACTTGTTCCTAACTAATGCATATCGTACTTGAATATCATCAATTCACTTTGGATGTATTGGCTGTGAGTAAATGATTTTATAGTTCAACATGCCTAAATAAAACCTAAATAAAAGTAATTTATGACGAATGGACTTACGAGAATGTTATAACATGACGATAGGAAACAAAGCCACGAATTCTTGATGAATAAAATGATAGGTTCAAATCGATCGATCTGTGATGATATTGTGATGCAATGATCAATTATAAGCACAAAATAATCAAACAAATGCAAATACTTCAAAAATTCATAGAGATTTCATCGAAAGCAAATTGCAAATGGATATAATGTACAGTGAATAACATAAAGAAGTTTTAACTAATTCTTACCTGCAAAAATACATATAATATCCTATTCATACTAACAATGAAAACTAGAAATATATATTTACACAATAAGTCATTATACTATGATAAAAATAAAAAAACATAAAAACTAATACTAATCTTGAGAATGAACTCCAACACAAAACATATGCTACTGGTTCATGTGTCGTAACATTTGATTTTACATAAATATCGACCTATATAATCATATAGTATAAAAATAATTTACTTTTTGCAACGTTAATATAAGATGCTTTCACAAGAGCAATATTAAAACTTTAAGCGTATTTTCTTGTAATTTCTTGCGATAATATCATGTCTCAATATTTAAGGATTTAATATTAACTTTCTTTTCATTTTTCATAAAGCGCTCCTAATCGATCTTTATCTTTTACATCTTTGACACCTAATTTGTTTTACACCTAAAATATAAGTATATCTTAACAGATAAAAGTTAAAAATAAATAATAATTACAATGGTGCTCGTTAGTGGTTAAGAAGTTTTGAATAGTCAATTTTTTTAAGACGACGCTAAATTATAAACTCAATGAAAATATATAATACACTTTTTAAAGAAGATTTGACCGGCAGGCTAACTTGCGACTGATTCAACTTGTTACCTCACTACTTTGTATTAACAAAATGTTTTTGGATACAAAACAATTGCAAATGTTTCAATCGAGTAGCTGTTAAAATTCCTAATTCTTTTAGAAATATAAAAACATGTACCTTCAAATCAAACATCATAGCTTTATATGTTAAAAATGTTGTGTAGTCTCTATCACTTTGCTTTTGGCTACCAAAGAAGCTCAAGCCACTAAAGAACTTCTTCTGTATTCTTTTGCTTTTGCTTTATCAAAGCAACTTTCATTTATGCAGGAATACATATATTGGTGTGTCAGAGTATCTATATATAACTAAAAACCATAAATATGTTTAACAAAACAATAACGGCTTCAACATATGTATATAATACTTTCGAAGTAAGTTATTTTAACAGATTAAATATAGTAAGTTATAAACTCGTTTTTTTATCTCTTCACTCTATGAACTTTCATTTTTCTCGCTTTATGTTTACCATTTAGCAATACACGTGTGACCGAAACATAATTTACATGCATACATAATTTCCCGAGCTTTATGTTTTAGTAACACACATGTCAACGAAACAAATTCTATGTTCATACACTTGCATAGTCCGAGAGAATATAATTACAAAAAAAAAAAAACAAAAGCGTATAAATAGTGGAGACCAGAAGGGGCCGCCGCTGCCCCTTCTCTTTTCGTCTGTAGTATTAAATTTTAGTTCGGTAGTGTAACTTTTAGCATAATAGTGTAAATTTTTATATAAATATCAAGTTCGCCCCCTTCCCCCTCTAAAAAATTAATTTCGCCCCCGTCCCTTACGGTTTTGTTGAAGCTCCACCCCTGCGTAAAAATAATTATGATAGACAGTAAATCAAGATAAAGTATTCATAATAACCAACAAAATCACACATAAATGTTAAAACAATTATAACCATATATTTTCGACCAAATGATTTTAAGCCTAATGTAATGATATCAAGGCGTAAATCCCTCATGTAAAGTTAAGAGCTTAATTAACAGTAGATTTATGCGTAGGTCAGTAACTAAAGCTATAATTCATGTTTTATTGAAAGTTGTTGCATACGTATATTTGAAATGATGTGGTGCTTCACCTTTTCTACGTTAACCACCTCAAATCACATTTTGCTTTTATCCATTTTGATCAAACAAGAAGTTGTAGCAGATAATGGGCCCCAATGTTGTTCTATTTCGCTCCAAACTCTCTCTTTTCTTGAAATATGTAATTCACCCAATCAGTCTCCATCCAAGAACATCAACAATTTTTTGTTTTATTCGTCTGTTGTTTCTTCACTACCTTCTAAAATTAACAAACCCCACAAGAAAGATTCAATCTTTACATATTTTATTACAGATTTTTGTTGATTACAATGGGTTTTGAACGGGTCTTTCACGTGGGTTTCTTGTAAATTGACCAATTTCACTTTATGTTCGGTGAATTTGATGTGGTCTGTTGGTGAACACTGATTATAGAAGAATGGAGGAAGAACGTGTACCATTGAGATTGGTTCGTTGCCCTAAGTGTGATAATCTTCTTCCTGAGCTTCCTGAGTACTCTGTTTATCAGTGCGGTGGTTGTGGTGCTGTTCTTCGAGGTATTTTTGGGAAATTTTGACTTTTTGTTGGTCAGAGTGATCGGTTAGAGATTAACTTTAAAATCTGTGAGAATTGTGTGGATTGTTGAAAGAAAGTTGTTAATTGCATTGATCTTTATAGAAATAAAATGGGTTTCATGTTAGAACACATTCTCAGATAGCATCAGTGATGATTTTGAGTTTTAAAAGTACAATGTTTGACTTTTGCCATATCAAAGGTGAAATCTGTCATAATTATTACAACATGGAGATTATTTTGTATGGATGATACTAATTTTGTGTTATGGTTCATATGCACATTGATATGATTTTGATATATGTGTATGATGTTGGTTCTTGCATATGATTTTGATATATGTATATCTTGTTGGTTCCTGCATTATGAATTACTGATCATGGATTTGATGATTTTATTTTTTTTGTGCATTAAGTGCATAATTTTAACTGCATTTTGTTCAATTTTGTGATCTAGATGTATAATGTTACATTTTTAACGAATCAGGTAAACAATCGACTCCAGCTAGTGAAAAACGACCGTTAGAAAAAGCTGATAACGAGAATGGTACAAGGGTAGAACCGTCCACGAAAGAAAATGTAAGTTCAGAGTCTAGTTCTCACATCAAGAGAGAAAGTGATGAGTTTGAAGTTGGTAGAAGGCAGGGTAGAATCGTCCATGAAAAAGTTCGAAACTTGACCCCTAGTTCTTCACTAAGAAAAGAGAAACGCGAAATTTGTGCAAATACTGATAAAAGTATGAAAAGGCGGCTTGATTTTGGGCCCATCAGGTCAAGTCCTGTTGGATTTCGTAGTACAGTCGAAAAGGGTAGATTTGGAAAGTTACCATATTCGAACGAAGGTCCTTCGAGTTCTCACTTAAGTGGTCTTAACTCTTATGGTGACCATATTACAAGTAATGGTGGTTTACACGAGTTCTCGAGGGTTCAAGATTTAGAGAATGATAGAGCTGAACTTCTTAAAAAGCTTGATGAATTGAGAACCCAACTTCGAAGATCATGCAATGTAACCGAAAGCCCAAATGGAAGATTAAACAGTTCTTATCCTTGGCCACATCAGCCTCCACATCATCAACACCTACCACCAACATACCACCACCCGTATATGGGCTACAATCAACATGACACCCTTCTTCACCGGCCCTCATGCACTTGTTCACAATGCTACAATATAAACTGGCAACTGACTCCTCCAAAGGTCCATCCGTTCTCGTCTTTTACCAGTCAAGAAACCAGCTACCCGTTGCCTGAACCTCTGACCTACGGTCCACGTCAGCTGCCAAGTCATCATGCAGCCCCTCTTGGTTTGGGAAATGGTTATTTTGGAAGAAGCTATCCAAGAAGACGTGTAATACTAAATCATGGAGGTGAACGTGTATCTTTTCCTATATCAGGTGGAGCCCCGTTTATCAGCTGTTGTAATTGCTTCGAGTTGCTGAAAATTCCTAAAAAACTTACATTTTCAGGAAAGAACAAGCACAAGACATTAAAATGTGCAGTTTGTTCAGCTCTGATATCATTGAGACTTGAAGATAACAAGATTGTTGCTTCATTTTCTTCGACTGTTATGCAACAAAAGATCAATAAAAGAAAGTCAAACAGAATCCCTCATAGCTCTGTTGATTATGACAAATATGTGTATAAATTTCATTTGACTGATACCGAACAAAATTTATCTGCCAGTGGAGCTGAAAACAGCGAAGAGCAAATCCCAGATAGTTTAACAGATAAGCCATCTTTGCCTGTTCCAAATTTAGAAAGTCAAAATAATGAGTTGACCAAAAGTCAAAGGTCTAATCAGGAAAGAGCGATCGTTGATCATAATAACAAGAAAGAAGTAGAAGATGCATCGCTGGCAACCGAGATAGATGTGTCTTTAACCGAGTATGTAAATAGTGATGTTGTCAGCAAAGAAGACGATCAATCAAGGAACAGAAAAGGAGGGCATGATTCTTCTATCTCGAGTTTGATAAAAAAGAGACTTAAAGATTTCTCACGATCTAGTAGCAGTGTGGAAAAGGGCAGTGTTTTTGTGAACGGTCAACTTTTGACTGATCGTGCGGTTAAAAGGGCTGAGAAGCTAGCAGGGCCTATTAAACCAGGAGAGTACTGGTTAGTATATTGTTTTTGTATGAAAAAGATTTCTTTTGCTTTGAGTTTTATGTTCAAACATGTTCCTTTTAAAAAATCAAATTCTACATGAATTACTTGACAAATTAATACAATCATTCAATTTTTTGTGTTTATTTTCTGTGAACCTTTTATGTCAAAATGTTTGAAATCATAAACTTGGAAACCGGTATGTTTAACCTTAAAAAGTCAGATTGCAACTCCTTTTGACTTTTGAATTCCAACATGGTATCTATTTAATCCAAAGTCTATATGGATTTTGTAAAATTACTAACACCAACATCCTTGCGTTTCTTATAACATTATATGCAGACCATCACAATTTCCCTGAACTTACTAAAAATTCCAAATTTAAAACAAAAAATCGGTCCTTTTGACCTTTAAAGTCAAGCATTAACCCTTCTTTAGCACTAATTAGATTATTCATCATGCATTTCCTCTTATTCAACCAGGTATGATTCTTTAGCTGGATTCTGGGGTGTGATGAACCAGCCTTGCCTTGGCATTATCCCTGTAAGATGAGTTTACATTTCTCAACCTTTTGAATCTATATTTGATCTGTTTGAACTCAAAAGTCAACCTGATTGTTATTCATTTGCAGCCATTTATTGAAGAATTTGACCGTCCGATGCCCAAAAATTGTGCTGCCGGGAACACTGGAGTTTATGTGAATGGTAGAGAACTGAACCAGAAAGATTTAGATCTTCTTGCTGGCAGAGGCTTACCAACAACAAAAGACAGGTCTTATATTGTTGATATTTCTGGGAGAGTTGTTGATGAAGATACAAGCGAAGTACTAGATGATCTTGGAAAGCTTGCTCCAACGTAAAGTTTGACTTTTTATCGAGTTATACTTTGACTTTTTTCTTATATATAACTTGTATAACATAGTTTTGTTGGTCAATATGAACAGGGTTGAGAGAGTAAAGCATGGATTTGGCATGAAAGTCCCAAAAGCTGTTGCCAAATGAATCAACTTGGTAGTTTTGATGCAGTTTTCGGATTTTTTAGGTGCTCATATGATAGGTTTGTGATTTTATTATGTTTTCATGTAAACTTATGATATGAATTTAAATTTTATGTTTATGTCATGGGTCCCACTGTCACATTTTTGTTTATTGTTCCATTTATTTTCTACCTCGTTAAAATGGAACCTTGAATTCTTTTTTGGTATGTCTTATATAGAAACCTTGGACTACTCTGTCACATTCTATAAGAATGTTGTTTTTCCCCCTGAAAACTAAATTTTATTATATGTTTTCTATTTTAGGATTATTTTATTAGATGTTTTCAATTTTGTTATATGCTTATACACATTTATATGTTTAACTAAATGTTAATTCCTCATGTTGGTAAGTAGTTATTATGTTGCTTTGTATTTTGTTATAGGGAAAATGTCACAGAATAATAACCAAGTTTCAAAAGTGTTCTAATTTAGTCACTCATGCATATTTTTCTTAAATTGGACCTCTAAACGATCAAATCAAGTCATTACCAAATTTTATTATGACAAGAAAGTAATGATGGAAAAGACATTGGAGTTAGAATTTTCAATATATAAAATTATATTAAAAAAACAAAAAAAAACATGTTAATTATGAAAAAAATAAAAAAATGCTTAAAATTTACGTCAACGTTCTATATCAGCATCAAAAGATAGAAAAAAATATTTTCTAACTGAATCCAAAAGTATAACATGTTAAAAAATATGTTATGACTTTTAATTTATATAAAATATAAAAATGAATGATCTAATTAGAACACTTTTAAAACTTGAGTTATTTAATTGGAACACTTTTGAAAGTTTGTTACTATTTTACAAAGTTACCCCTTTGTTATATGCTTATACATAATTTTGTTATATGCTTACATCAACACTAAAAGTGATCCTTGGGATATATCAGATTTGAATCCAATTTCCCTCTTAAAGACCTAGTCATTCTCGGTAAGGAGTGACGAGTTATGGTTAAAAAAGAAAACATTTATTCATAAAAATTGTCACATAAAAAAAATTAAACGACTACAAGAATGTACATGATATCCTACAATAACAGGCACTGGTGATTGATTAACCAGACTAGTTACACCAATACACCATGGTCCATGGTTAACGAGTTTATTTTAGCGGTCTATGCTAAAAACATATAATCACAAGCCATCAGCCGAGTTTCACAATGAAAGGCCATCATAAAGCATACTGGGTTCCGTAAGCACTCGATCCATATCTATTCATCTATGCATAACGGTTTGTCAATGGTGGATCCTCTTCCATCTTCGTCGAAAACAGAAATTTTGAGCTTGTTTTTTAGTATCCTTTCTGATTTCCTCTTCCTGAAGTTCCGAGCTGGTTGTTTTCGTTTTGCAATACTGAATTTTTCATACCTTGGTTGAGACTTTATAGGTTGATTATTCTGCTCACCAGCAGCATTATCATCAAAACACACTTCCGTCCCTGATACATGTTGAGGTAGAATGCCTTTTAGACATGCTAGTAGGGGCATACCTGTCGTATTCTGTAATAAAATTGAATCATAATGTTAAATGGTTGTCACAACTTGTAGAATGTAAACAAGAACAGTGGTTATTTGTGGAAGATGTTAGAATCCAATATCAGCTTTGTAAAATGGGAATTCAATTCTTGTTTCAGAACTCTCTATATATGCATATTCCACTATGTGGTTACATTGTGTGAGTGAACAATCAATCAAGCCCAAAAGAATAAACTGACCAAACCAAAAACACCAATCAACATAACCATGCCACAGTTGGTACCCAGAACAAACACACCACATGTGGCTACCAAAACCCAATTGACCACATCAAAACCGGCCAACCACACCAAAACCAATCAACATGCCAAACAAATGTAACAACACCTGTTCCAGCTGTCACCAAAAAGAAAATGCACACTCTTGTACCAACAAAATGAAAGAAATGTCAAATTGGCTTACAAGATGGCAGCTGAACAGATGCACCACCATGATCAACCCAACAATGGCATCGATCAAACACTGGCCAAAATCGATTAGCCCAAAACAGAAAGAATCAGCATGAGCAACTCCATACCTAGAGTTGGTAATCACAAAAAGAACAACAAAAACTCAAGAAAGAAGAAGAAAAAGATGTTCAGTGAAACGTATTTAAGATGTGAGAACTGCTCTAGCTATACATAATAATTATACTTATATGCATACTATAATCAATAAATCACAATATGTGATTGTGGAGCTTTACTGAAATTGGTGTGTAGGAACCAACCATTTTTACTTACTGTGCAATTATCTTTTTTTTTTATAAATAAATTTAACAGCCCTAACTACACCTCCTAGTTACATCTTGCCTGGAATAGAACCTGGGACCTCCACTTGAGAAGCTTGTGTCTCACCTCTACCATGTGGGCTAGCCCCACAACGGCTTCTGTGCTATAATCTAATATAATGCAATAATCGTATTTCATATACACGATTAGAAGTTAAAAGCAACAAAGAAATTACAACGTAGCAGAGCAAGCTGCCACAAGTTTAGTTTTTTCACTAGGATGCTTATGGTTATGATGATAATATGATAAACTTGCTCTAGCCCCATTTATTACCTTTGTAATTTGTGAAACAAACACTGCAATAGCTTCGGCAGCAAGTTCTTCAGCTTTTTCACGAGTCAGTCCAATTATGTCAAGATTTTTTTTTGCAATTTGGAACGAATGATCCCCATTTTCGATGACATGCAAAACATTTACAGCTTTTAAATTATTCCTAACCACTTGTAGTAATTTCAGGGGACAGAAAGCATCATTACCACCCTACATCAGACAAAAAAAATGCAAGAAAGAGCAGGTTAGTTATAAACTATGGTAATGTACCAATAAATTTCATCTACGATAAACAAAAGTGAAATAAGAAGCAAAAAAAAGATAAAACTTGGGCCAGTTCAGTGCATGAGATGCTGTTTTTGCTTATGTTGGAAATAGTTCCATAAAGGTTCATTGTTTTACCTGTACAAACATAATAGGAACTGTAAGTTGCAAGAGGGGTTCATCGCAAATGACTCCTTTTGTGGCCTGCAACATTATCTATTGTGTCAAATCTCATACTACATATGTAATCAAGCAGTTGTTCACACTTTCTATATCTTTCTTTTGTGTTCTTCCTTTTGCGTTTTTAGCACCCAAACAAAACAAAAATCATGTACCTAAGCAATTATAACATTACGTATTGACATTGGTGTGCCCAGCAATATTAGTAGTTGGTTCATTTCCATATTTACATGTTCTACCAAGCATCTACAATGCAGTAACAGAAACTTGTTGAGGAGTCTTTAAATATAAATGCAATATTCACACATGCTTCCTACTCAAAAGATCTTGAGGTCAACAGCACCAAAAATTCAAACTCGCCAAAGAGCCAACACAGAACAAAATTCAAGCAAATAAAAGAAATTAAAATTTTAGTAGCAAACCTTTAGCGGGTATCCCAAGCAGACCACAGCTGAAGCCTCAATATCATTCTCTGCAGCTACCATACAACTGATTCTGCAAGGAACTCAAAGAACATCCTTTTAGTGACAGTTTTTTAAAGCAATCCACGATTAATGAAAGTCTTACAGAAGACCAACTTGCATAATGCAATGAACATCTAACCATTACTTTGAACCCATGGATTTCCCAACCAAAATCAAAGGATGTCCCGGATACTTAGCAGCAACCCTTCTTACAATATCTGAGTGGAACCCAACCAGTGTTTCTGGCCTTGGTGGAGCCTTTCTTCCACTATAAATATCTGCCAGAAACCAAAATCAGTTACCCTAACACCATCCTCAAATCTTACATTATACATACACTGACACTCACACGGGTAGTTAAAAGTTACAACTTCCACAGCATTCAAAGTTTTGGCCAACAAGTTCCTCCATCTGCATAAAACTCAAGCATATTGTTCAATATAAATCTTCTTGTAAGAAAAAAATGAAGATATTTGTACATACATGTCTTCAACCATTAAGCTTGCATCACTTTAATTATCATTTCAAATTGCAAAGTTAAACCAGTTGTATTCGACATTCTTATATACTAATTTAAAGCATAAAAGTAATACTCCGCCATTAATAAGGTAAATTGAACACTAAATCCGATCACAACAATCGCTATATTTTCTAAAACAAAAAGAACTACCAAAATGAACTAAATTAATACAATTAGCATAACATACTAAATCAAGTAAATCTGACAGAAGATATACACATTGTAATTGTACAAAACTACAAATTGCGAAATTAAAAGGCTAAACCTGATCATCCAATGAGAAGTTGAAGGAGCACTAGCTCCATGAGCGAAGACGACCACTGGAGGATTATTATTATAATTACACTTCACCGATGAGCTTTCAGCTCCTTTGCTCATCGTATCACATTGTTGCACTGCTTGTATTCGTTTTCTGTCGTTATCGGAGGCTCCGAAGTCATTTCTTTGATCAAAAACAGGGATATTGTGTAGGTACAGAGTTGATTAAATTACACCATTTCATGAACTGTTTTTTCAGTGTGAATATGAAACCCTAATTCTGGTACTTTGGTCGGCTGATTTAGTGCGCCAAATGGCTATCGGCTAGCCGCTAGCTGAGCCGTTGGAGAGAGTTTGAAATGTGCTTGTAGAGTATATAGATTATAGACTGTATAATCTGGGCCGTAATTGACCCGCACGGCCCATTCAATTTGTTGTCATTAGAGGCGAGCAAAACAGATTTTTGGACCGTACCTAAAATTAGGTCCGTACAAATAGGGTTCGGCCCAACCTGGCTTTTTTTCATCTGGGTTGAGACGAAACCAGGTATGAACCCAGGTCGGGTTCACCTACATGAAAACCCTACCCACTATACCCGAGTAGGGTAGGGTCGGGTCCGAAACCGGATCCAGTACCAGGTCCACCCGGTTTGGGGTCGGTTTGGGGTAGGGTCGGTTTCGCTAAAAAACTCAAAATCTAAAACCGATTCCAACCCTACCTCAAAATCTAAATACGTGATACAAACTGATTACTAACTAGCAGTAGGGTTCAACCCTAGCCGGTTTTGATCCTAGTTTCGGTCAATTCCAGTTTTGGAACTGAGTTCTTGTACGCCTCTATTTTTGGGTGACATGGATAAATTTTGTATTTTTCTTCTTATTACTTGATATTCTATAAAAGAGATAACTAATACCGCTACAAAAGTTACTTCCCATGCAGTTAAGTATCTTATATGATATTTGTTATATGTATATATTATCATGGGCTTCTTAATTCTTTAGATGCCTAAAGGAACCATTAAAATATATCAACCCTACGAAATTCTGGTTTTAGCTATGGAACATCATTCAATGTCAATTTACGTTGGTAGTCTAGCCGTACGAATCAAAGTTATAAGCTCTAAAATAAAGTACTCCTAATATTCCTTTACAACTTTGGACACATGTCATTCTCGTAGCCATCCTCACATTCATTTTCCCGCCCGCCAAACTTTGACCCGATTTAAGGCATACGCGGGTCAAGTGACCCGGTTTATACAACCGTTTCCAAATTGAACACAAACCCTACAATTTAACGTCGCCTTCCTAACTCTCCCTCTCTATCGACTCCATCTCTTCTTCAACGATTCCGACATCTCACGATACAAACACAATCTGTGGTATGATTTTATCTTCTTAACTTCATGTTTTGTTAAACTATATCTTTGATTTCTTAAGTTTTTTAATCCAATGTATGTAGGGTTTGAATTTGCGATAAGCATTCAATGTCGTTTATTTTTATATGTTTTGATTTTTCCATTGATTTGGATATTAAAATCCTCTATTTCTCTTTGAAGATGACTGACTTTTTCGTTGAATCCAACGAATGCTTCAATTCCTTTATTCCTTTTTATTCCATCTTATGATGTGAACACCTCTGTTTATTTGTAATCGACCTCATATATCCAATCAATCTGTCTTATTGTTGTTATTCGGCTCATAAATTCCTAAATTTATCTTTAATCCATCTTATGCTTTAAAAACCACTGTTCATTTGTAATCTGTATAATAACAGTGTCCATTATAGGACTATAATATCATTACAATGTGCCAATGGTTTGTTTATTTACACTAACTATCAAGTCTATTGCTTCAAGATTTTAATAACATCTTTTACGACTTTGTAGTGTGTTCGGATTACTATTATCTTGGAATGGGAATCTTTATATTACAGAGATTAAAGTCATAACAAGCCATGAAACAACTATCCTCATGTTATTGGTTAATAGTGTACTTCATGAAGGAGATGAATTTTTTGTTTGTGGCTTTCAGGCAAGTGCTGTGCAGAGACCAATTCATACTACAATCCACTCAATGTTGACTCTCGCTCCAATGAGAGTGAGTCTTGATTCATTTGGTCATAAATTTCTGTTTTGTATATAGTGTTGATGAGTGTGTTTGTTCTTTGGTTTAGTGAAAATACATTCATCACATTATGATCATCCCATCGATTCACCCTTAATTTAGTTTCAGGTAATCAATTTAGTTTACTTTTTCATGTATTTATGTTATTTGATTGAAACATACTGGTTTCAGTTAGGGTTATTGTTGTTCCCCCAATTTTAATATTTGATTTTGTGAATTCCTTGACCATCCAAGGTTGGGGATGATTTTGTTTGACAATACTCCTTTAATAAAATGACTAAGTTTTAACCAAAGCCTCCTAATTTTAGTTGAATCTGATTGCTTTTGTGGAATTATCTTTGATGTCTAATTCGGTGAATACCTTGAGCAATCGATCCTAATTGATTTTTTTCTAACTAATTTACTTATAACCCTGGATTTTTTAGCTAGCATGATTGTGTTTCTTTACATTCTTCACATATAACTTCAGTTTGATAACCTGTCAGCATCTATCTTTGTGTTCAAGATTGTTCGATGGAACACGATTTTTGTTACTAATTTGGATTGGGGAATGATTGGCTTATGTGATCGACAATGAACATGCATGGTTGCAAGTTTTATGATTTGGTTTTTAATAATCGTAATTGCTTCATGCGTGGATCATATTGTAAGCCTTGCCTAATTTTTGTTTTTAATCTTTGTGGAACTTATGTGTTTGAGCGCAAGAAATAAGTTTTGTGTTTTGGTGTTTTATAACAATAGATGATTCTTCAGTGGATCATATTGTAAGTTGTGGTTATTATTTAATTTATTGTGAATTTAATGTGATTTAGAGCAATAAAGATTAAATTAATTGGGGATAATTCACTAATATGGCTGAACTCTAATGTGATTGAGGCAAGAGGTTTGCAGTCACGTTTGAAAGCAATGTTAATTACCAGGTTTTGTGAAAGCAATGACTATTCAGGCAAGAGGTTTGCAGCCATGTGTGAAAAATGATTTAACCAAGTTGAAAAGGAATGTCTAAAAGTTTGCTTCTACTAAATCCAGTCAACCTGCATATGAGGAATTACTTGACTCTGGGAATTGCCAATGCTTATATGGTAAATAAAAATCACACATTTACATTATTATTAATGATATTTCTAATATCGTAATACAAGGATTATGAACAGTTCAAAATAGTGCTGCTATATCGTTCATGAATACTAACTTTAATTTACATCTTACATTTAACAAATCTGAAGAAGTTAATGACTACTTACTTTAATTTACATCTTAGATGTAAACTAATTATTCAGATTATCACATCTGTATAAAACATTTACGGGATTAAAGTAAGCTGTTTTGGATATTTGATTTCTTCAATTTTACATATTAATTGGAAATTAATATGATAAATTGTATCTGTGTAAAAGATAATACCCCCAACTATTTTTTCGTATTTGACTTCTGCAATTATAATTGTTGATATTCTCTTATTATTAAGCTAACTTTTAGTTCTCTGCATGAATTTAAATTTCAAATCTTTATCTTATGGTTTACCTTTCATCGTAATTTCAGCAACTGATTTTCTGATTTCAGCATTATATAACACCATCATCCATTCATATATTCACATATTAAAGTTCATACTTCAAGTACTTATCTCGGGTACATGTATAATTTTCATTACGACATGATGGCCTATTTTTTTTACTCTGTAATCACTTTTCAGAACTTCATTAACAGATATCATGGCTGAATCAAGAGTTACTTTGCTAAACAAACTGAGTGCTTTAAGGACGATTCAACTATTAAGGTTCGTGTTATACACTTATGGTGACAACCAGTCAAGAATAACCTAAAGAAGACCTTTTCTATGAATATGATTCTCATGAATGAGCAGGTACTTGTGAATGTTAATATGATTGTTGTTTTAATGATATTTGTTGTTTTACGCAATTTTAGAAGCATGAAGGCCTAAAGAAGCCTCCGAAGAAGCATGTAATGTATTATCCTTTTTCTTACTTTTCGCAGGGGAATAAATTCATGCTTCTGTTCTGAAGAACATGTTTGATGAGCTAGAGACACTCCTGGTGGTCAAGGATTGTGTTTTGATCAAATATCCTAAGATTGGTTAGATTTACAACAAGTAAAAGGTTGTTGATAATGCATAGAAACTAAGTTTTAGTGATAAAACTAAGGTGACCAAATGTGAGGATTTTGGTGGTAGCCTTTACAGATTTAACTTTACGAGCTTTGACTTGCTTCAAGCAAAAACCATCGACAAGCAACCGGTTGGTAAGTACTTTATTGAAAAACATAGTTATGTTCATTTATTACATTAATTCTATTATTTATCTTTTTTTTAATTTATACTCATTGTTATTATTATATTTATATTACAGACGTTATTGGTCTTATTGTTTCTTACTATAAGGATGAAAATATTATAAAAAAGGATGGTTCAAGTTGTAGGAAAATGAGTCTTATGATTCAAGATTTAAAGTAAGTTTATGTTTTTTAATTTACATTTGATTTTCAGATTTTTTACAAATGTTTCGCCACTAATCGGTGAATAACATGGTAATTTTGCAGTGGAAAAAAGGTTTCTCTCACTCTAGGGGATTCTTATGTTGATTAGATGTCGAATTACCTCACTGCAAAGAAGATGATGGTCATGTTGTGATCATACTTCTGTTTGGTTATGCTAAGATTCATGATGGTTTTTCTACATTTGCTATTGGTTTTCATTTCATGTTGATTATCATTTATAAATTAATACATATTTGTTTTATGACATTTTTATTTTATTTCAACAGGATGTACTTCGGTATCAAACTCCTTCAATCACACCCGCCTTTTTATCAATGATAACATTGATGAGATTCTCCATTTCAAACAAATGTTTGTTATACTAATCACTTTCTTTAATACTCGTAAAATTATTTGATTATTCCATTAATATACATCTGTTATAATATAGTTTGGCAAAAAAAACTCAAGGACAATGTGCATCATCAAGTTCTGTTATAACCGGCCTATCCATGCTTTTGCCGTTTCATGATGATTTGTTTTTCGAACAAAATTTAAACACTGGTCAACTATATGTGGTCTTATCCAGAGTTAAAAGTAAAGATGTATTAAAGCTCTTCATACTTTACAGTAAAATTATCAACAAAACCACAAATGTTGTGTATAAAGAAGTATTTTTCAGATTTGTGAATTTTAATTGTATTTTTATTATTTATCTTTGAACGCTATTAACATTCTTCATTTTACTCACTTTTGTACAATTTTATATTTTTTTTTAATTGTATTTTTATTATTTTTCTATCCGTGTATTTACACGGGTCTATAATCTAGTAAAAATATATATAAAAAACCCATATTATTCGAAGCCACGGAGCTCTATCTTGAATCTTTGATGCATAATGTTAAGTAATTTTAATAATTATTGTTTTCTTTTCTTGCTTGTTAATGTTACATAACTTGTAGCCTTTTGCAAAATATATATTTGCCGAAAGAACAAAAAATGGAGTTTTGTTTGCTTTTTTCCCAGAAACCAAGGGGTGATGGAGAATTTTCACACCAAAAAAAGTCGTCTCACTTTTTTTCTGAAAAGCGAAAAAGCGGTCTCAATTATTTCCCTAATATGGACCATTCAAGTTATTTGCAATTATTTGAAATAACATATATTATCTATTGTTATGTAAATCATCATATATAAATATCAATAATTAGTTACAGAAATCAAAGAAAATAAACAACATAAAGTTTGTAACATATCATTTGAATAAGATACCCAAATCCAAAAGAAAATGATTCATATTGTAGAATCTAGACAATCAACAATGCAAGTCAAGAAGTCTTCACTACATTCATATAAAAATAAGTTAACTATTCTTCACAAATCTTGGAGATACAAATCAAGATTTTAGCATAAGGCAGTCGAGCACAGATCGAACTCAAATATCATACGATGTACATAACCACAAATATTATGAGAATATATATACTACATTTCTCCAGGTAGAACTAGATCATATCATATCTCAAGCAAGTTCTTGGTTCTTCTCCACCACCCTCACTTCTTTAGCAGATCTGAGCATATTAGCCTGAAACACCACAAAGTCAAACACATCTAACCATCATCATCTTCAAAAAGTCAAAAGCAAGAGCAGAACCAAAGAGGGTCAAGATGGTTCACTACCATCGGTCACTGAACTTTGTCATCTTTTTTATTTAAAAGCTAAGTTTTTTTAAGAAGAAAAACATGACTTTGACCCTTAGTCGTCGGTAAAGAAGATAATCTTACGACGACATTGACTAAAAAGCTCTGGTTATGTCACTAAACTCGAGAGACGGATAGAGAGTGATAGATGGAGTAATAAGAGTTGACCTGAGCATCAGTGATTTGAACAGCAAAAGCATCAACAATGAACAAAGATAAGGTTTTGGTGTAGGTTCCAGGCTCAAGTTTCTTAGCAAGCAAGTCATTATGCTTCTTGCTCAAGTACATTTCAACCTCTCTTGCCCCTCTCTTTGTTCTGCAAATACAAGTTAATATAACACATTAACATAAATGAAATGATATGATATGATATGATGTTGCTAATAAACACCATATGAATATATGATTATGATGATGGTGAGTTGAAATAAATAAGTTAGAAAAGTGATCGACCTATCAGATTGAAGACGCTCATATTCAGGATCATAGTTCATGAAGACAAAATGCAGATGTTTTTGTTTGTCGTCACCCATTCTTCAAAAGGCAGCTCTGAGTGATTATAAGATCCATGCTCATTGCCCTTTTATAGTACACTACCATATCACTTTCACTCTGGATCTATAATTTTCTTAAAAGAAGAAACACATTTTTATTACAAGCAAAATCTTGAGGGTATGTATTTAATTTAGGCAAAGTTATTCGAGTGACATGTTACTTTCATATAATATTTTAATTTTTTATTTACGGCAAATGAATACTATTCTTACATTACATCAGATTACATCATTGTTTGGCTTTAGATTTAAAATCTTGTTTCTAAGAAGCAAAGTCTCTACCAAATTGACTAGCCCCACATTAGCTAAGATTTTGATTTGTTATTAAAAGGTTTCACCCTATTCATCTCTCATTTATATAACAAAAAAATAAAGATTTTGATCTTTTTAACCAAATAAACATTGATTTTTAACCCATATGTATGATAGTTTTTAGTAGTCTAGAAAAGTTCATGCTAAGTTTTAGACGTCAATGAAAATTTAGTGTAGATTTTATCCGTTAAAAAAAAGTAGGACAATCTAGAAAAATTTATGCCGAGTTTTAGCCGTCTATGAAAATTTAGTCTAGATTTTATCTGTTTGAAATAAATAAGATAAATATTAACTGTTAAGGTGTAGCTTTTTTTCACATTTCTTAATTTGATTGTTGTTTACCTTGGCTTGTTACTTTTATTTTATTTTTTGTAATCTAATCTTTTGTTTCCTTAGCCGAAAGATCTTACTTTGTGTTTTCGGATTTGTTAGGTTTTGAATATAAACATTTTTAAAACAGGCGAAAAGGACGAGACTATTAGTCATTAGCATTTTAAATTAAAAAAAAAGCAAATAAGAATTGGTCAAAGTTAGTAACTTGGTTGCAAAGTTGACCTAGATTTAAGAATAATTAAGTTAAAAGTAAGGACTTGTTTCCTTAAATCATGCATGGAAGCTTCATTAATATCCAATGTTATAAAAGTAAAAACGATAGAATATTGGTCACCGCACGTACACAATCTCGCTTGCTCTTAAAAAAAATTAAAAAAGTCAATAGATTCCTTTGAATCTAAAGCCAAAATTTATTACCATGTTATATGGCGACGTGCACAATTAACAATTAATTAATTACCGTCAATCAACTTAAATAATATAAGTTTAGATCCGTTAATTATTCGACTCTATTATGCCATATCAATATTTATGTACGTATTGTTTAACATATCAATTTTCGATCATATATACACTAAATTCCCTAATCTTAAGTTTACGTATATAACATTCATAACGTTGATGGTTATAATAATATTGATATACAAGTATACCATCAACGATGCAACATTTAATAAGTGAAAAGTATTCGGTTAAAATATTAAATGTTCATCTCATAATACATTGAACCAGTGATGATTTCATTATTTTATGTAGTTGACTAGGTCTTCGGAACTAATCGACATAATAAGAGATAATATTATATATTTGAGTGTCACTTAAATTTAAACTTCTTGTATGATATTACTTCCTTCATAAATCGTAAAGTTACTTTCATACATATTGATTTTATTAATATTTATTTCTAATAAGAATAAAATTATGAATTTTTATCATCGATTTGTTTCTTTATTGCTATACTATTTTTATTTTTTATTTTTGAATTTTTTCATGAGATTAGTAATAATTTACAAGTCATTGAAAACGAAAGTTATGAATTCTTACATTCTCTAACATGTAGTGGAGCGCGTGTAATGACTTGCAATTTATATTAGTATCTAATGACTATGTTTTTAAAAACATATAAAAATAAAATAAATAGTAACGTACTTTTCTTTCCTATCAAGTAAGCTTATTAGTGGTAGTCTGGTAGAAAAACAAAAGTATGTTTAAAAATATAAGATCATGTGTAGCACTTTTAGCTAATATTTTAATTAAAATGAAATGTAGACATCAAATAGGCAAAAAAAATTGTTTTAACTAAAGTCACATTTGACATAAGTGTAGCTGTTTTGATGAATCCTGATGATTAAATAAACCCCACATCTAAAGAAACTTATTTTTCACATTCATTAAGGGCTTGATGATGAACCATTTTGGTGTCCCCTTTAATATTGAAGTAGTGGCTTTAACACCAGATTAGTTTCCATGTAACCATCTTGTGACCCTCATTTCTTGATAGAGGCATATAGTTACCAGTTAATTGCGCTCAAAGTGAAAAAAACTTATGTTTATTTCATCCAAATATGCCATATGTATAAAGTCTGTTCTCTTTTGATTTATGTCTTGCGACTTTCACCTCCCTCTATTCAATCATACAAGCTTCGCCATTGCAGATACATTCAGTAGAGGAATACGTTTAATCGCAATGCGTTCAAGTTTTTGTTGAATTATATAGCGAGGAAAGTGGAAGGAGACAATATTGTCTAATAGTGTCATGAGGTATATCTGGTGTGATGCCATCGGTGTTTGTATGTAGGCTCAAATGGAGTACAATAACTTTGAATTTGTATGAAAAGTAATAAACCAAAATGAAAAAGAATAATGTGCTTTTGACGTCAATATGCTGCACGTGTCGCTCTACGATGGGCGTTTGTTGAAGGGGGTCATATGAAGAAGTAGAAGCCACCGGCACGTGTACTTGCTGACAAACAGAGTACCTGTTAAAAAACACCGACACTTTCTTTACTGACCTCCTAACCACACGTGAGAGAAGATTTTCAATTCAGAATAAAATATCACTTTTTAACAGCATATGGGTGTATGCATATACTCCACAAAATCAATAAACTATATCATATACCTTTTTACGTACCATCAGACTTATAGTCTAAAACCATTCAAAGCTCATTCTCTATATATTTATTATATATTTATGCGTAATTTTTTATATTATAAAGATTGGTTTTTAGTGATTGTAAGTATAACATACAGAATATATTATTGTGTCTTTATCTTTAATGAAACATTGTTTATTTTTATTATTTTTTAATATTTGTTGAAGGTGATTATGAGTAAAGTAGAAAGAAAATTTTAATTATAAGAAAATATTATTAAATTGAAAAGAATAGAAAAAAACGATGATATTTACTGCAATTATAGTAATGAATATGAAGATTTGGTTGTGAATGCTTTAAAGGGGCGTTTGATTCGTGAAATTTGTTAGAATTGAAATTTGAATTCAATATATAGGATTTGGAATTCAAAAAAATTAAAATCTATTGATAAACTTTAAATTTCAAATGTATTTTAGTGACAAAATACTTATAAATAAATTGGAAATTATCACCCGTTACAAACCGTCAACACATCAATGACCACCGATCATCACCGTTACATACCATCGACCACCCCCGCCGTCACTGCCGACTATTGACTGGGACCACCAACCGCGCCCGTTTTCAAAAACCGACCGTACCCCACTGCCGCCACCAACCGATAACGCTTGTCATCGAGACACGATTGGCGGCGGTCGCCGGTCGGGGTAAACAGTGAGTGGCAGTCGTTGGTGACGGGGTTGTGCCGCGTCAGCAGAGGTCGGGTGCGGTGGTCTAGCGACGACGAGTGATAGTTGGCAGTTGGGGGCAGGGATGGTCGAGGGTCGTCAGCTATAGGGGTGGTGGCAGTCGGGGTCAGCGGTGGGTGGACGATGGCAATTGGCGATAGGGGTTGGCGGAAAACTGTGATGGTAGGCGGTCGGTTGGCAGTGGGTGGGGTGGTAGGCGGCGGTTGAGGGCAACGGTGGTCGGCGGGGGATGGCGGGGTCTGGGTCGGCGGGGGACGGTGGCGGTCGGGGTCAGCGGGGGACGGCGGTGCTCGGTGGTTAGTATGACACCCGTCACCTTAAGGTCCGTCGAACGACATAATTAAGCATAGAATTATTTTAATTATTCTTCCTCTTCTTCATGAACTCTTGCTTTAAGGAATCATGTCTGCTTTATTACCCTTGTGCCTGTACTACCTCCGTGAACTTGTGCTAAGCATAAACCTTTTATAAATTCATCACTATTATCACCAAATGTATCATTTTTAATTATAACCATTGTCATTAATAAAACCATTTTAAGCTATCAATTACCATTAAACACGCTTTTACCTTAATACAACGAACATTTTAAAGTCGTTTTCAACTGAAGCAAACTTTGGAAACTCGAGGGCTAAGTGCAGGGACTAAAATTGACATTTTGCAAACCTAGGATGGGTATAAAAACCCCATTCCCAGCCATTTTCTTCATTCTCTCCATTTCTTCTTCATCATCTTCTTCTCCACTTCACATCTTCCTCTTAGCACCAAAAACACCCCGTTTGGTCACGTTTTCGTCGTCTAGACTTCACCTACAACTTAGTCTACTCCATCCTTGCAGGTAGACGACCTTGGTTGTCCATTTCTTGCTCGTTTTACTGCTGTCCATTTCTAGGGTTTCGGGTGTTCGGGTCAACTCGAACACAAGAGGTCGTGTGGGTGCGTGTGATGACTTTCTGCGTGTGCTTCTTGTTCGTGTGTGTTTGTTGTGTGATTCTGGAAGTCCTTGTTGTGTAAAACCCGTGCTTGGGGCAGCCGAAGGCTGCTCTGCACTTCAGCAGTCGCGAACCCGCAGTTCAGATGACTGGGTCTGTGATGCGACTAAGCCGTGCGACTGGGTGAGTCGTGCGACTGAGTCATGCGATTGTGTCTTTCGAGCGACTGAATCGTGCGACTAGGGATGTCATGCGATTGAGTTGTGCGATCGAATGAATGAGCGTGCGATTGAGTCAATGCGGATGAATGTGTGTGCGATTGAGTCAATGCGGGTGAATGAATGCATGCGATTGTGCGTGTATCGCACGACTGAAGGCCAATCGTACGAATGAAGGTTCAGTCGTACGAATGAAGCTGATTCGTATGAATGAATGTTGATTCGTGCGTATGGAGGTTCATGCGATTGAGTGTTGTGTGGTACGACCGAATGCCAGTCGTACGAATGAAGGTTCAATCGCGCCAATGAAGCTGATTTGTACGATTGAAGGTTGATTCGTACGAATGGAGCGTTGAGTCGAGCGTCTGGTCCTGTTGTGTATCTGATGATGTTGAGTGTGAATTTCCTCTTGAACGTCTGATGATGATAAGGTAACATAAGTAAAAGTGTCATTGCTTGACCACAAAGATTAAAGTCAACGCTATCAACATGCACATACTATTTCAATTGAAATCAACCTAACATTTTACAAGTATCGACAACCCATTTGGAACTACAAATACTTAACAAGTGCTATCTTTCATAACAATGAGATCTTTACACGGATGTCATAAGCAATGACGACTACTCTTAGTACTTGGATCTACATAAGATCTGATACGTGTGTCCGCTTGTGTGTGTGCTACCCACGACCGAAACGATACAATCGGAACTGACCAAACATTACTATACACTTTATACACGTCATTAATGCTTAACAATAACTGTCAATAGGTGTTTGACTGTTCATTGCATTCAACTGTTGGGAATCTTGATCATTCATACTTACCACTTAACATGTGAGTTTGGTGGCCCCTTTTATGCTTATACTACTTTACAAACATTTACAAACATGGGGGAAAAGTATGCTCGCCCGTTTTCTATGTTGTACAACATACATACAATTTACATACTTGGAATCAACGTGCTACTGTTTTGTGGGTACTTATCTGATACATGCTTGAGTCTGCTTTGTGGTTCTTTCTTACAACCATTTAATTCCAGTGTGAGAACCGACGGATAGGTATTGGTAGTACTACTGGGTTGACACCCCCACCCTCGTGTTGGTATACTAGTTAGTACCAACAAAAGCCAGGAACGGGCCTTGGGTGAATATATTCCGACAAGATTCTTTGTGTACGTCGTTAGGTTTGGTTGTAAAGCTCTTGTCATGTGATTTTGCTTGCTTATAACTGTATGTACGGTATTCTGCAACGACTTTATACAGCATCATTACTTATTTACTTTTAAACTTGCGAGCTCACCAAAAATTTTGTTGACCATTTTAAGCATATCTTTTCAGATGATCATGCTAGCTGAGGTTCTAGGTGTGCTGCCTTAGTGGAGACCCTAGGATGCATTTCCGGGCTAAACTTGTCATTTTGAAAACAATTGTTGTATCTGTTTCAAACAACATTACACTTTGTAACTTGTTCCCGGATTATGGGAATTGCATACAATGTTATTATCTATGTTTATCTTATATCATATTTATGCTTATGGCTATGTTGTCATGAATACTGACTAAGCACGACACAAGTCCCCTTATTGTCGGGTGTTGTCATGACACGCTTGTCATCATTATTATTATTGCATCTCTATCGCTTATCATGTGTTATGACGATTCCCGTCTCGTTACATCCCCGTGTTTCCGCTCTTAGCGGGGGTGTGACAGTTAGGGACGGCGGTCCTCAGCGGTGCTCGGTGGTTAGGGTCGGCGGTCCTCAGCGGTTAGGGTCGATGGTCGGGGTCGGCGGTCCTCAGCGGTTAGGGTCGATGGTCGGGGTCGTCGGTAGTGTCGGTTGGCGGTGGGCGGGGTGGTAGGTGGTGGTTAGTGGTGGAGACGGGGGTCGGTGGAATTTGAAATCTTTTAACATTTGGAAGGATTTTGAAATCATTCATTGAAAGGAATTTGAGAGAATTACTTTAAATTCCAATTCTAATTTCTTTATCAACCAAACACGTACAAAATGAAATTCCAATTCCAATTCCAATGAATTTCTACCAACCAAACACAATGATCAATGGAATTCAGATTACAATTCCATCGAATTCCATTGAAATCCCGCATATCAAACGCCCCCTAATGGTATGCGATTGATGGTTAAAGTATTAAGATTTTGGTAGATTTTTGGTTTAGAATATTATGCAAATGAATTTTATAGTGATGTTCTTCTTTTCATGTTGCTCTTTAGGTGAGTCTAGTCTGTAGAATCAAAATCAATATGAACAGTGAAAATCTCGTCTCCAAAATGATCAATTGGGTATTAGATGTGTTTTCATAAGCCGTTCATAAAAGAAATTCTTTACTTTTTAGACTGATGTATCACTTCACTAATGTTAAAATATATAAAGCATTAACCAAAAAGGTTATAGTTTACTGGCGCTGTGGTAATATGTTGTAGAAAGATGTTTATTATGGTTTTGTTTTAAAAATATATATAGACTTAAAATATAATTAAATGATATGTGAGTTAACCTTTTTTATAAAAAAATAATAATAATAATAAATTAATAATCACTATAGCCAAGCACTTAAGTGTTATAATTGTCACGTATCAAGTTTAACTTCTATAATTGTAATTTATTATGCTAACTAGCTTTAGTAAACCCGTATATTACACGGTTTGAATAAATAAAATATTAAATAAAATAAAATTTTATTAATTATAAAATTATATTTTAAAATATACGATCAAAATTACGTATGAGTAAAAATATATAATAAATAATTATATCAAACTTTTATCAAATTTTTGTATGAGAAAACCTCTGATATGTACATAAGTTTTAAATTTTAAATAAATAACCTAACATGACCATTAAAAATAAAATATTGACTAATCTCGTCTCGAGTAATTATAAATGACAAAAAACGTAAAATGTAATGGTGTAAGTAAAAATTGCTTGGAAATTTACTAAAGAAAGAGCATCATAGAAAGAAAGATCCATGATGTTTTTTCGTACTAATTATAACATATAATCATGCACATATTTAGTTGAATTCATTATTAAACTTAAGCTCACATAATAATACAACTAAACATGGATAATACAAAAATCAATCAAAAGAACCTTCTAAATTTCAAATTAAAAAATGACTACTCTATATCTTAATAAAATTGATTAAAGAGTTCTATAGTAATAAAAATATTATAATAAAACTGAATCAAACGTAAACAGAAAAAAAAACATTATCTAATAAATTAAAGAAACCACTTATAAAATAAAATAAAAGATTTCTAACGAAATAAGAACACGTTTCAAAAATTAGTTAAAAACATCTTAAATTTTGGAAATTAATGATTTTGTTGATGGTAACAAATAAAAAAAGAAAAAAAGACGATAATGAAATAAAAGACAATTGAAAATATTGATGTCTAAATTACTGTTTTTAATTGTATTTTATTTTAATTTCTAAAGCCTATTCTTTGTTTTTATTAATAGTAGTTTCTATAGAAAAAACATATAAAACAGTTTAATTGACGCGTCTTTAAGTGATACTATACAATCTTAAAATAAACATTTATTTTAGAATTATGATTTAAGACTTATTTTGTCTTTCAAAAAATAAAGATTTGATAAAAAGATAATTTTAAAGATTAATCAATAAAGTTTATTAAGAGTAAGAGTAAGAGATATATGTTATTTAGTTTAGAATAGAAGGGTTTTAATTTATATCCTGTTAATTTTGAAAACAAAATGTGTAGTTAAAATTTTTAATACAAAAATGGTATATTTAAGTATTTTGGGCGGGAAAAAAATTTATTATTAAATGTCAATTTGACATGTAACATTAGATGGATTTATAAAGTGACGTGTGACAATCATAGTTACCCTTTTATTAAAATAGTAGGAAGTAGGATTATTAACTTAAGGTTGGCATTGGTGGTTGTATTTCAAACATTAGAGGTTGTACATGTCTTTTGTTTTTTATTTCTTTTATTTTTTTATTTTTAAATCCAATACTTTTAAATCTTTTATAATTTAACCCTTATATTTTTTCACTTTTAACTTTGGTCTCCTATTCTTTTCTACTTTTACAAAATTTCCGTATACATTTCGCTCTAAATTTTGAGAGATAATATGCTATAATGTGTGTGTGGTTCAATATTGTTACGTTTTTTTTCCTACTTAACAGCCCAGTTGTAATGTCCGGATCCTAAATCAACTTAACTATTGTTTTTAACATTATACGTTTCACAAGCGTGGTTCAACATTTTAACATCTACTTTTTCGTTCGGGCTTTTTTTATTTTCGTTTTTATTTCTTTTTAATAAAAGTTTTTTCGGTATTAGTGGTCGCTGATGGTGGTGTAACATTAATGTTACTTGACATGGTTTTATGCCCCCGTCGCAAAATAGGGGACTAAATACTAGTTGGTAATCAATATTCAAAACGAACCACACAAACTAGTTAGATCATAAATTTAATATTACTTTCAATAGCTCCAAAGGTCATATCTTATATCCCAAAAGCTTGGGAATATATAGGAATACAAAACTTGAAAAAAAAATCTAATTATACTACAATTGTTATATTTTGGATTTACAGTTATTCATACTAATCAAAGTAAAAAAAGTTATACAAAACGTCCTTAAACATTAACTCGTTTGAGGTTGTGACCCATCATATGCTCGATGAATACGGGCCGCCCCATTGGCTCAGGTAACGACCCAAGATCTGAGTGAAATTACAGGCCTTCCATTACATAAAACATCGATTTAAATTTCCAATTTGTCATACGAAACATGTTTTCTTGTTGATAAAATCATACTCATACGTCATTGTTACATCTTATTATAATACATAATGATAAGATAACAACAATTTTATATATATATAAAACAACGAAAAAATTACACGAAATAATGTAAAACGTAAAACACAATGATAAATACATATAACAAATGATGAAAAATACTTGGCACAATAACCTGACATATTAAATACAATTATCTGACGTATTTGACACCGTTAGCAAAATATTATCCTCTTTAAAATAATATGACAATTTTTAATTCCAGAAATATTTTTAATCTTTTAAATTGAATGCTAATTTTACTATAGCCGTATCTTAGGGTTATTGGTTTACTTTAAAGTTTTAAATTTTAGCTGCTAACTGTTAACATGATAAACAGAAAGTTAAAAGCACGGCCACTATAACTTGAAATTAGCAATATTGGCCCAGTAAAATAAGCCCAGTTGTTGTTTCAGGATCAGGGCTCAGGTTAGACGTCATACGAAAATACGAAATTACGGACTATAGGAGATGCAAGTTCATCATTGTTTAGGTTATTTGTTAAATACATTTCTAAATTTAAATTCCAGATATGACATATAAAAATTACTTTACTATAATAAAAATAAACACGTTTAAAAAGTTTCATCATAAAGTTAAATATGATGTTTAGGGAATAATTGCCCAAAAAAAAGGTTACATGATTTACATTAGAATAAAGACATACTTGAAACACAGTAACTTATGTAAAATTTTAGTTTTTTGTTTATGTTCTATAAATAAAATCTAAGAAACCATTATTTTTTTAAAAAATTGCACAAGTTCATTAATTATAGACAAGTGTATCAAAATTAGGTTGAGTTCATTTTTGTACAAAATGTTATACCTTTCGAAGATCATTCAATCAACATCAAAATTTTCTTTTTTTTATTGAATACACCGTGTTGCAAAATCGTTTCAAGTCATAACTACGGATCAACATAGGTTAAATCGACTCACAAATTTTCTTTTATTATTTCTAAAAGTTTATATATTGATAAAGAAAATACTTTTATTTTTTTAAATGCTCCCAAGGATAGTGAACGGTGTAAGACTGTAAGATAAGATATTATTAATTTTTTAGAATCACAGCTCACACATTTAGTTGAACTATTTTATTTTACACTACAACTTATTTATATCAAACTACTAAAGGTGAGACTCAACCCTTCTCAAATAAAATGTTTCACCACTCTTAACTTCAGTTGAGTTTTCTCACCTGATTGATGATGATATCAGTGGCGAAGCATCATTGGGGCCGGGGAGGGGGGGGCGCCGCCCCCTTATTTTTTCGTCCGTAGTGTTAAATTTTAACCCGAAAATGTAAATTTTTAGTCCGGTAGTGTAAATTTTTATATAAATATCGTGTCCGTCCCCCTTAAAAAAAATAAATTTCACCCCCGCCCCACTACGAAATAGTTGAAGCTCCGCCACTAGATGATATTATTGACAATGAGATTCAAACATGTTATTCAGAAAGAGGAATGGTACTTACAAAACACAACCACAGTATTTGTCCATTTAGGAACACAAGTCTTGAATATGCACAAAATGACGAAATATTAACCAGACTACTTACTACTAACCCTTCTTTCCACTAAACTCAAACTCCGACTATGGGTTCTGTTCGGTCTTGCACCGCTAAACGCTCTGAGACATCAGCTAACGACTTAAGGTTGCACTTGATGAGGGCCTCCACAAAGTAGCATGTCTCTTCTTTTGTGTTACCTTCTGGCACATCCACCACAAATGATTCTATCACTAAAGTCCCTGGCCTCCCGTCTATAACCTCTGGATGAAGTGTAATGATCGACGAGTAGTTCTGTAAATATTAAGATCAAAGAAATTTCAACAGTTAGTACTTGTATACATCAGGAAATTACTAGCTAGTTAAATAATATGATAGGGACGCGCTCATTACATAATCTTGAGAGGTGGACATAGAAAGGTGGACATGTTCATTACAGAAACACTTGAAAAATATGCAATTGATAATCGTTTTATGTATCATACTTAAAGCAATAGCTACATGTGGTTATTGCACATCCACTCTTATAACATGTCTAACAAAGAAGTGTGTGTGTGCATGGGCATACTAAGATCGAGACGTACCCGAAGCCTGTGGTCACCACCGACTATTTTTATGCCCAAGATATGTTCTTCTTCATCGAGAAGTTCTAACCTCTCCATACTTGTGGTAGCAGGAAGACCAGATCGGACCCACACTTCCCTCACACTCCCAATTTCAAGGTCACCTTGCACATTACACCCACTGACAAAGGGTTTGTACTTTTGTGGTTGATCAAACCTCCTCACTAGAGACCATACCTTAAGAAACAAGTAAACATACAGAATATTTTTGGATCAACAATCATCAGATTGAAAGTTTTCTTTAAGTATTGCTTTCTATCATCTAATCATCTTCACTCTTTATAGAACACCTTAAGAGTTTTAATTCCAACACCAAAGCATGATATGGTATCACATCGATAAATTTGTCCTGTGTATACTACCTCTAAGTTCCTAAAGAATTTTTGCATATTCCAGCCAATTCTACCACCCGTAACGAGCCAGAAGCAACGTTAAACATTGCATCATTAATTAGACACTACAAGTGATCAATGCAATTTTGTTCCATAGATCACTATAACCTGATTGGATTTGCTTCAAAACAACATGTTAAACAGCACTAAAACCAACAGAAAATACGATCATAGAAGATATACTTGCATCAAATCCAATACACATATTGAAATAGATGTGATCGGATTGGCTATCACTAATAGAAAGGATTTATGTTCCTACTAAACACTAATTCGCCTTACGTTAGTGTTTCTACAGATTGCACTCGGAAAATAGAAGAAATCGATACATCTTAACAGCATAAACGCTAATTGAATCCACACACAACTAACAAATCACCTACTAATTTGCTGTAAATCATCGTAATACTGTATCAATAGAAAGCAACCGATCGGAATACTCCATTCTATCCAAATCATGCATTCACAGATAACTTTAGATCGGATCCACAAAGTAACAACCGACTAAACTGAATCAACCAAACGAACAATAATTCAAGTAGATTCGAGATCTTACAAGGTGCACAGGCGCTTTAATGTGTTTAACAAGCGATGAAGTGCACTGGTTGTCTATAAGCTCATGCTTATGGTGTCTTCTGATGTAATTGTACTCCGACGAATTAGCTCCGTCGTCGTGTCCGGTGAGCACCATCGGCAACTATGAGTAACAACAACGATAAAAACGATCGTTGAACAATCGGTCACCGGAAATTGATCGGTGAGATTAATAACGTCAGAAAGTCGGTTGATTCGTTGAGAGTTTCGAGAGGGAATCCAATTGGGGGTTTCTTAAGCGTTAACTGAATTTTTGGTTCCTTCTCATCCACATCTTCTTCTCTCACTTCACTATTTTCATGTGATGTTAAAATAGTCATAGTGTTTGTTTGACCCCTACACTACTCAAAAATATACTTTTAGTCCTTACTCATATGTCACACAAAAAATGTTTGGAAAAAGAGAGTACTCTATGTTCAACGAGCTTCTCGTTTGTGCAGAAACCTAGGAAGATTGATCGTAAAATGTACATAATTTTATGCTACACTTTTAGAAGATCTTATTTTCTACAGTTTAAACTTGTGACTTTAATATCATAAAACAGTATGTTTACTACTTGTTGCAAGATTCACTATCTTCACAAAGAAAATGGTTATATGTGTTAGTTAATATAGATATAGGTTGAGAAACAAGAACTTGTAAGTGGAAGATGTTAAGTAATAACAGACCCAGGGCCGATGTTTAGGTTGCGCTTGGTATTTGTTTTTAATAGTTTATTGGTTTTGTAATTGATAATTATCTATCTTTGTTTTTGAACGTTTATAAGTTATCATCACATATTTTGTAAGAACTTTTAAGTTTCATGACAGAAGTCAAATATAGCACATAAAAATTACTTTCGATCAACTTATGTTTCATGGATAACAATCTTTTTCAAGGTATCCTTTTTTTATATACCAAGTGCTCTGTTAGAGTTTTAAGTATCTTTAAATTAGATCTTAATATGTTTTTAAATGTTGTTGGTTTAGATCCAAGGTTTGTCTTAAAGTTACCAAAAGAAACTACAAGGGTGAGATGATGATGAATTTGGGGCCTACGAAAAAGAAATAAAGGGAGAGAAGAGACAAAAAAAGATGAATGAAGGGGTGAAATTGTTTATACATAAAAATAGCATAGGCACAAAGTTATTTCATTGGTTGAAACGAGAAGTTGAAAGCAGGCTTGGACTTTTGTGTCAAGTGCGTTGCACTTAACCACCCTTCTCTCTTTTCACTTTTAAGGTTTTCTTTTGGATATTAACAAAGAGATACTCACAAATTTAAATCGACACTCACTTATACGTTGCGTATAGGTCTATACGCGGCATATAGGTCTCCCTCATAAATGTCAAGAATTTCACGTCACATCGGTGAGCATATAATACGCGGCGTATAGGCTTTTCAAAAGACAAAATTGGCGAAGTCAAATCAGTCATTCAGCAGGTCTATACGTTGCGTATGGACCCATACGCGGCGTATAGGCCTGGGTCGTATGGGTGTGGGACGTATCTCCACCGACACCTATACGACGCGTAGGCCTGGGTCATATGGGTGTTGCCGAAAACACTAAATTGCATGTGATGCCCTCAGCAAATGAAACGTGTGGTTGTCAACTATTCATTAGTTATGGGTTGCCTTGTGCTTGTCGGCTGCAAAAATATGAACATTCTGGTAATAGTCGTTCCATATTTATCATTTTTCTGTTACAGTAATAATTTTATATAGATTTATAATTTATAATGCAGGCACTAAAATTCCATTGGATGCAATTGACGTATTTTGGACGAAGCTTGATAAAATTAAACCATCATTTATGGAGCATGAAGAACTCGATGTTGAAGAAGAGATGGAATGCGTGAAACAACAAATAATGACACAACCCGCCCTTGTAAAATTTAGTTTGGTGGAAAAAAAATTGTGTTTCCATGGAAAAATAACAAAAAAAACGCATGTTATTCAAACAGATATTCGTGGTCGTCCAACGTTAAAGGTTCAACAGCAAAAGCTAGACACTCAACATAGTACTTGTGACATACCAAGACATAGCTCATTTACCGAAAGAACAACTTCAACAGTAAAGTCTCAGAAGCCTGTCATACAACGTAGTCGTTCCACATCTTCTAAGGTGTCACAAAGTACTAATGACCTTTCATCGATTGTCGGATATCAGCAATTACACAATATAAACAGGTTAAAAATTGGATTTCTTCGATCTTTCATCAGTATATTTCACGTATACGAGATGTTCGACCCGTTTTCGATCTATAGCTTTAGGGTTGGGGTTTAATGAAAATAAATGGATGTATGTGCGTCAACAACTTTTAAAGGAGTTGGACACATATGAATTGAGTTACAGAGAATTTTTCGATACTTTGTACGCCAGACAGTATAATGAATTGTGTCACACAATAGATTGGCAACGTGTGGATCCGTTGGACACATATGAATTGAGTTACAGAGAATTTTTCGATACTTTGTACGCCAGACAGTATAATGAATTGTGTCACACAATAGATTGGCAACGTGTGGATCCTGCTCCAGAAGAACATTGGATGATAATGCCATATACGGGAATAGTAATTGCTCAAAGGTTTGGTGTTATTCTTCATCTATTAAGCAATAACGGTTATCAAACATTTTCCCCTCATGGGCTGATCTGAACAGTATGATGCCTTATCATGTCGTTTCGATTGTTCATGTCAACAATAATCATTTCGTCCATGTTAAATTAGATGGAGATTATCCGATGCCTACATTAAGTAATCTTTGAATTTTTAACCGAAACGTACGTGCTGCAGAATGGGAGATTATGTATAGGACTCGTATCTCGGAATACAACACAATAATAAAAGCTAACCGAGATCCCTCAACTTATATAAATTTATTTTAATTTAATACCTTTGTATTATATTTGGATTTTGATGTTAATATTATTGTTCAACCTACCACATACATTCAAAATAAAAAAATTTAAATTAAAAATAAATAAATAAATAAAGCTATATGCCGCGTATAGACCCATACGCGGCGTATAGCTTCACGGACCCATTAAAGAGACATCTCCTCACAAATTGACCCTACCAAACTTTTTCAAACAAAAAAACTCTCTCGTAGAGATCGATATTACACGTATTGTTCTTTGATTTTTATACATTCACTAGTTTAGGTATGTATTATTGTCCTTATACCTATATTATGTTAATCGTACGCTAATTTAAACGTTAAAGTGATGTTTTAAGCGGTAAAAATGTGGATTTAAAAACTGGTTTATGAACTATACGCGGCGTATAAAGCTATACGCAGTGTATAGCTCAAAGGTTGAAGAAGACCAAAGGGGGGCCCTATACGCGGCGTATAGGGGACCATACGACGCACACACCCCATACGGGAGGCCCTATACGCGGCGTATAGGGGACCGTACGAGGCACACACCCCATACGGGAGGCCCTATACGCGGCGAATAGATCTATACGCGGCGTATAAGGCCATACGAGGCACACAACCCATACGTGGGTTCCTATACGCGGCGTATAGGACTATACGCGGTGTATAGGGTCCTATACAAGGCACCCAACCCCATACGTGGGGTCCTATATGCGGCGTATGGCCCTATACGCAGCGTATAGGCCCTATACGCAGTTCTTAATATTTTTCGTTTTCTTGTGCAGATATGTCTTCCGATTCTGAGATTGAGGCTGACGTTGATATTATTGCTAATCATCCATGGCTACAGTTTGAGCCCGGGTCTATTGAGCATGCAAAGTGCTCAAAATTCATTCGTATAAAGATCGGTCATCAAAAGGCAGTGGATTAGGAGGTGATGGCCGAGCTTGGGGAGCGCGATAGACTCGCTGGTATTATCGGAGATAATACGCCATGGAGTTGTTTATTTGAGCTGGCGTTCTTACCTTCTTACCGAGAGCTGACGTTGGAGTTTTTATCCACCTTTATTTATATTCGTCCTGATGAGATGGTGGAGGACGATGAGCGATTTGAGATTTCGTTTATGCTATATGGACGATCTCATTAGATGTCGATTGAGCAGTTTGCTATTTTCTCGGGACTTTATTATGAGCCGGAGACTGTTACCCCTCTATTTACAGAGGGAATTACTGAGATTAAGTAGACCCGATTGAGAGATTGGTGGCCTCAGATTGCCGGAGGTCCATTTCAGAGGACTAAGTGCAGGGTCACTGGCATTAGAGATCCTCTCATTCATTACTTGCATCGCATGATCGCCACATCCATCATGGGACGTGGCAAGAGTCGGGAGTGGTGTACCATTCCCAACTTATTTTACTTATATTGTTTGCTTACGGGGACCAGGTGCAACCTGGCGAGATGTTTGGCAGAGTATTACGCTTCATATTATCATCGCCAGGAGCGAGTAGCGGTATATGGCGGCGCGTACATTACGATGATTGCACGTTGTCTTGGTTATCTTCCTCGCCATGCTGCTGACGTATCTCCTCCGATCGAGACGGTGAGATTAGATCATTGTACGTTATTCGGCATGCGTATTATACGCCAGTTTCCGGGTGGCATACGGTTCTCTCTTCGACCCGGTGAGGTCTGGCATCTGGCACCTGTTCAGCAGGTTGGCGATGACCATCCACACCAGCAGCAGAAGCATATTCCGCATGATCAACCGCCACACGACCAGCTGCCAGCACATCAACCGCCTCCTCAGCCACAGTTCCTTCGATATATTTATAGAGATGTAAGGGTGCCTGCACGTATGGGGACATTTATGTAGGAGATTACTACGAGATTACGGGATCAGGGTCGTCGCCTCGATCGAGTTGAGGATCTTATGGATTGGAACGTTCAGCTTGAGATTGCACGAGCCCGTGCTGCTGGTATTGATCCTCCAGACTTGCCACCGCCTCGACATTACCCAGATTCACCGTAGTTTTTTATATTATTAGTTATACTTTTATTTTGTTATGTATTAAAACTTTGTTATTTATTTATATTATCATTTAATGTTTGTTTTGTTTTATATATTTTATTTGTTAACTAAGATTTAAAATTATCGATTAATATGTTACAAAATATAACTTATACGTAAAGTATCAACCTTAACATACAAAATAAAGCCAACAAAAATTTTTATACCCATAATAATATATAAAAAACATCCTAACCTATATGCCGCGTATGGTCCATACACGGCGTATAGGTTCTTCACCATACATTGAAATTTTGCCGAAAAAAATTGGGAAAATTATACGCCGTGTATAAACCCATACGCAACGTATAGCCACCCCGACACGAGTCTGACACGGGTCTTGTCAGAACATACCCTATAAGCCGCGTATGGTCCATACGCGGCGTATAGTGTATGTTTTATCTCGTGTCAGTCGACCCTATACGCTGCGTATGGACCCATACGCGGCGTATAGGGTCAACGGGCGTTGATTTTAAATTTGTGGGTATCCAAATAAAACCAACATTTCTTTTACTTTTACTTTTTTTTTGTTTTTGTATTAATTTTAATCCTTTAAGAGTGAGACGTTTAAAAATCGGTAGTAAATAAATTATCTAGTCTGTGTATAAAAATTTGCCGTTATGTAAGTGACACAAACATTTTTTGTTCACACAAACACTCACTAAAAGATATAATGATTTAGTGAAGGTGACATTTTTTTAATATAGAATTGATGTGCAAACATCTTATTGACCTCTTATCTCATTTGTTTACAAAATCTTTCTCCTATGTTCATGAGTGAACTCACGGTGGTTTGCTCACTCTCCTTCTCACACAAAGGGCGGCGTGTGTTCACCATGCTTCACAATTAGGTGGCATGTGCAAGCCTTTAACCACGATGACATTAAGATGCTATAAAGCAATTGCAAGTTTTATTATAGATTATCGGTCAAGTTGTTAAAATAAATTTTTAATTGAAAAACAATGAAAGATATGGTATAGTAAGGCATGTGTGTGTGTTAGAGATTAAAAGGTAGCGGTTGGTACGCAGTAATAAGGGGCGAAATGGAATAAACCATTTAAATTGAATGAATAAAGACATATTTGGTTAGTGAAGTTAATAAAATGAACCATTACATATTTGAATTCATTCCTTTAAATTTATTCCATACATCCCTTTTTTTATTACATCCATATTTCCATTCTTAGTCTCCAACACCATCTACTCACTTACCACAACAACCACCACCGGCCATCAAGATCTTTCGTCACCCTCAACCACCACTAGGCACAATCACCACCACCGACTACCGCCCACCACCGCCCCTGGGAACACCGTCGATGAGAACAACGCCGTAAGAAACCACCGCTGAGAATTACCGCCGCCCCCGGAAACCACCGTCGGCCACCCACCACAAAGTATTGACTTATTTAATCTTAAAAAGTAACAAAAACAATAATTATTATGTCATCTATTTCATTTATTTATTCATTTAATTTCTTTTATTACACCATTAAAAAAAGCTTAAGTTTGTAGAATTACAATGTACGGAAATGAATATTAAGGCATATGTGTGTGTCTTAGACACTAAGTTTGTCGAATTTTTTTTAAATTCATTGAGTGCATTATGATAGTCAACTTTTTTTTCTTTTGTCGAGTTCCCTTTTCATGTTCTTGATGCTTGTATCTTTTTGTCTTTTCTCACGCTAGATTTTTCCCAAAAATAATAAGACTATTAAGAAGTCATCCGTTACCGTTTTGACCAACAAAATGAAATGGCTAATATTGTTAGATTTAGAGTGTGACTTACATACGAGTGTACAAAGACAAATACCATTATTAATATGCAAGCCTTCATAAAAATATTTTGTATAAAGAACCAACCAACATAAACCGAATTACTAAATATGAACTAATATGACATATCTAATCTATCTATATTAATAAAAAAAGTTTTATATATTATTTGTGAAAATTCTAGAGCTATTAGAGTTTATTTTTCAGCTTCTCTCTTTAAATAGATATCATATTAACTATAAATGATATTATTTAATTATTTTCATATTAAAATATTTTTATTAAACTAGAAAAGATAATTTTTCATATTTAATTATTCTCTCTTATACAAATACACTTTGTAAAAATATAATTTTTTTTATAAAATAAGATTTTTTTTAAAATATCAAACTTTAAATCTATCTATACTAATAAAAGAGAGTTTTTGTAGGCCACTTGTCACAATTCTAAAGCTCCTAAATTTTATTTTTCTGTTTTTCTCTTCTAATAAAGATCATATTAACTACAAATAATATAATTCTTTTCATATTAAAATATTTTTTAGAAAGCTAGAAAAGAGATCTTTCTACAAATGCAATTTGTACAGAAATAATTTTTTATAAAATATGATTTTTTTTAAAATATCAAACTTTTAAATAACACAATATTTTTTAAAACCTGTGGCATTTGAAAAATAAAATTCTTATAAAACAAAAAGAATTAAATTTCATAGTCATAATAAAGAAATTAATTAAAGTGATATTTTTTTTAAACGATTTGTTTTGAAACAATTTGTTTAAAACCGATTTTTTTTAATAAAAACAAAAAAAATAAACAAAAGTTTAAAAATAATATCATTCTGTTATCGCTCATACATAGTGTTAATCATATCTTATATTTAAAGATCATTTTATAATTTATTAACATTTATTAATAATTATTTAATATTTTATTTATTTAGCTTGTGTAATACATGGGTACTAAACTAAGAGTATTCACAGTGAAGTCTTTAAAAGTATATGAATGTTTTTGGTATATTATATGAAATGATTTTAAGTAGTTGTGAGTGAAGAGGAAGAATATATTATTGTGGATTGATATATATAAATAATCACTGTTTAATACTTATAATTTTTTTAATATATTTTAAAATGATTGTAAGTAAAGAAAGAGAAAAAATAATTATAAAAAACTTACTCCGAATGTTCTAATTAATATAATGAAGATTTCTGAAGGACCAAAACTAGCCATCTGGCCCATATCAGTACCACTTGGGTCCCCTCAGGCCCGTGTAGACATTGTTTGTTCCGCATATGGGCTATGGCCCATACAGACGTTGCCTGGTCCAATAAGGCCCGCACATAACATCACTGATTCACTGCTAGTCTGCTACAGTTAGGGGTCCAGGCTCTGTATTGTTTCTATCTACTTGGTCCAATGTGGATCATACTTTTGTTTTTGTCATTGTTACATCATCATGAGCAAAATATTAATCTCCTTTGCATCTCGAGATTGAGTTGCATAGTTACATTTTATTCGCGATTCATCACGTTTGTTTTATTTCTACGACTGTTCGTTATTTTTCGCTTGAGGAAGGATGTTAGCGTATTTGTATTTATATGCGTTTAACTTTATATAGCCAACTAGGAAGCGGCCGCTTTTATCAATCGATCATAAAATGGTTTACTGTTTTATTTATTTCTTTCCCTTTTGGATAATCTTCCAACGATAAACAATTGGAATTTGTTTGGCATTTACATGTGATAGGCAATTAATTCTAATCCAAATGGCTCGTACACGATATTAGGACCACAATATCATATCATATGTTATTTTCCGCGTATCCAAGAGTATATAAGATAACGTAGGACGTGTGGCTTAGCACTTCCCAACATCTTACCATTTATCTGGTATATGTTATACTTACATGTCATGTGTACGATAACGAAAAGATCCCACCCCGCCACTAAATCAGCTCGAGCTAGGTCTTGAGGGTAACACATGCACGGATGACGAGTAGGCCTTTTGGTTGAAGACACTTTTTGCACTACATACAAGGGTCCAGCGTCAAGTGACGCTAGGTGAATGTTTATTTATTTTGCATCATGTATCGTATATTTATTTTTTATGTGTAATTTACGTATCTGACTTCCAACTGACAAAAAAATAGCACCAAGATCCTTCCTTCCTTTTCCTGTTAATGTGTCGTTAAAAGGTAAACAAACAGAACAAATTTATAATTGTCACGAATAGTACTTAAATTCACAATTGGCAACATGTGATTCACTTGGATTATATAAATGTTAGATATAAACTCAAGACTTGCAAGTTATCTTTCATCATAAAATCAACGATTTACACGAGGAAATACCTTTCACTATTCCTTTGAGTAAAATTAGTAAACAACTACCCAAAATTAATTCACAGTTGCATACTTTAAATCACAATTTGGTTGATTAGAGTCTAAATACACTGTCAAAACCATACGCAGTAAATCTCATTCATAGCAAATTTACTAAGCAGTAAATCTCATTCATAGCAAATTTACTTGCAAAATATAACGAAAACAATCGTGACATCTATTTTAAAAGATAGAAAGACCGCTAGTTACTGCATACAGCAAAACTGAAAACCTCAATTCGCTAAAACCTCCCAAATCAACTCTGCATCATACGAAGGCAAACGAGCAAGAGGACACCCTTCAAACTTCTGATCACCTCCCGCCACCGCTGCCGCTACCCCCGACTCACCGGAGACCGAAAGCTGTGAACTTTCATCCTTCCAGAACCCATCATCAGACATACTCGGTGACGAAATCAACTCATTCACAACACAAGATTCGTTTTTCATAACTTTATCACCTTCATCATCACAACCAACACTTTCACACTCTGTTTTCTTCTTATTCTTCCTCCTATTAGCTCTCTGTTTCCTAACTTTCTCGCAAATCGATTGAATCTTCGCATCAACAGCAGTCTTAAGAGCATTTAACCTCTGTGAATCTCCAATCAACCCCAATTGACTCGGGTCCTGTAAATTAGCGAAATTTAGCTTCGCGTATTCGCCTCGAAGCTTATACGCAGCTCGATCATACGCGTAAGCCGCTTCTTCAGGCGTCTCATAAGTCCCCAACCACACCCTGATTCTGTTCTGAGGTAGTCTGATCTCTGCAACCCATTTTCCCCAATGCCTCTGCCTCACTCCCCTGTAAAGCTTCTTGTATGGATTGGAATAATAATCAGAAAACTGTGAGAACCCGTTTGCGATTGTTGTTGTCGAAATCGATATCCCGAATTCCCCCATGTTTTGCTCGGAGAATTTCTGTAGCAAGTCTCTCTGTTTCAGGTAAACTGAAGAACCTACTGGTTGACGAACAGAGTATGAAGAAGTTGTTGTTGTTGTTGATGATGAAGAGTGAGTGAAGATTGAATCTATGGTGTTTGCACCATTGCTGCCACTTATGATCAAGTTAGACAGCGAAGATCTAATGTCATTGTATGGATTTTTTCGTTGCATGGTGGCCAATTTCTTGAGGATTTTACTGTAGAATGATAGAAACAGGGGGAAATTGCTACAGTAATATGACAAGAAGAGTATATCAAGAATTTGGAGGTTATGACAATTATGTGAATTGGGAATCAAAGAAAATTTTGAGGTTTGAAATCTCTTTGATCATTAAATTTCTTGTTGGTGAACTTTATAGCTGCAAAACTTCACTTGGTTAATGTGAAATGACTGTTTTGCCCTTGCAATATATGTGTGCCAATAAGAACGCAAGACTTTTGTCTGTAAAAAAATCTATCGAATGGATTTTTAAGGCAAACTATTCCATTATTTAACGAACTTTAATTTTGTTAATTTATACCGTTGATTATCATGTAAAATAATGATATAATGATATAGCAACTGATGTGTTAGCAACGTAACAGTCTTGACTTATCTTAAAAATTATAAATCAACACTTTAAATTTTTATACGTGTCGTATAGTCTCATATGTGTCGTATAGGGGTGAGTTGTATAGTGCTATATGTGTGTCATATGAGTCTATATGTCTCGTATAGCAATCTGCCAGCCCTCTGAATTTTTTCTTGTAGTTAGTATCAAAATTCGTTATACGCGTCGTATAGTTCTATATGTGTCGTATAAGGGGTCATATAGGAATATAATTGGCGTATAGCAATTTGACAACTCCCTGAACTTTCATCGTTTTCAGTGTTTTCGACCCTATACGCCGCGTATGATACCATACACGGCGTATAGACAGATGTCGATTTAACCAAGTGGGTGTCTATTTATTAGGACCGATGTATGTTTAGAAAAAGTTAATGATAGCCGTACAATCTTAAAAGAAAATCTCAAAGGTCAATAAGATAGATATTCGGATTCACATTTGAGTCGCAATGGCCTCTTTCTTTAGTTGTGCACTTGTGCAAAAAGGCGAACGTTTTACTTATTGTTGGTATGAAGATGATAAAACACTTTCTACTTAAATCTTACCTTTAACAACAAGTATTTAAAAGGTCAACCAAACTAGTGCCACGTGTAGGTGTGGTCTCCGTTTTGCTTTTATCATAGGGTAGTATGGGCTTCTCCAGGAGAAATTTGTTTCCACTCCTTTTTCATAATTTTTTTCCTAAAGCTGACATATGAGATGTAAAGGTAATGACGGATCAAAACAGGTTAATCAAGATTGGTTTACCGTTTCTACAGTGGTAGAATTACATACGCAATGGTTATCAAGGGAGTAGAATGAACAAGACGAATGGTAAATGCGACGTAAAGATCTAGACAAGACACATGGTATTGGATCTAAATTCAAATGGTAAGCCAAACCTTAAACCAACACCCATGGTAGCTGGTAACGGATCATGCTTCAACTTTCACATGAATGTGGAGACATGATAAGTTAACAAGTTTGAAAATCATACCACTAAGTTTAAAGACACTTTTTAGTTTCTCAGTATGTAATCAAAGGTGTTAAACAGATTGTTTTTAAACTTGATTCTGGCCTAAAAATTGCCTTAGACAAATGAAACCAAATTCGACTCTTGTATATACGGGTTGGGACGGATACAACTCGTGTATTCGTGGGTTGACGGCAACATAACCATTTAAGCCGTTATATTTATCCTTTTTTGTACATTTATGTTTAAAAATTACAAAGTAGCTGTCGCTTAATATATAAATGTTTATAAATAATTACTCCTAAATTCTTCTATCTATTGACACTAAATAGTCGACTTTGATATAAGACTTCCTTTACAATAACATGTGAAACCAGGAAGCCGACAAATTGATCCGAAACCAACTCGTTTAGTTAGGTAAACACCTTCATTTTTAACCATAAATTGACCTGAAGTTTTTTATTCCAAACTCAAACCTATAAATTTTATCTTAGATTCATGTAGTGTCTCAAATTCACATCCTTCCGGTAATCTATACTACTATATAATACATCTCTTTGGATAGAGATGTAATTTTGTCAAAAATACAAGTTTTAAAGCAACATGTACAAATGAGTGCATCACAATTAAGAGGGATAGAATAGGGATTTGATTAAAAATTTAAAACACTTTAAGGGTAATATGGTAAAGTTATCCATTAAATTTTATTAAATTTGACATTTTTACTCTTGTCTCTTTCATGTATTTAATAAACATTATTAATATATTATTTAATGATATGATATTATTTAATTCACTTCATTAATTTTTATTTTATTTATGATACTATAAATTGATATTTAATTTTATATTTACTATTATATTTTTATAACTAAATAATATTTTAATTAAGTATATTGTTTTATTTAAATATTTAAGTATATAACTTATATAAATCTTCATATTATAATAATTATAATACTATTATTTTCTAGGAGCATGTTATAAGTTTAATAATTTAAATATTTATCTATATTTTTTACAATAAAAGTGAGAGGATGATAAAATAACAATTTTACACATGGATTAGGACACCCATATGAAAAGTAATGCTTAAATTTCAAATAATTGATCATTTTATTTTATTTATGCCCTTACAATAAAGTATAATATATGATTGCTTATAATACAAATGCTAAAACATATACACGTGGTCAAATAAAATCATCATTTGCTTTCAATGTCATTTATATATTGTGATTGAGTACTAATCCATCTTCCCATTTCCTTATCAGTTATTAACAACTCAATAACAATCAAGATAATAATTTGTGGTGATAAATTCTCCATTAACTTTTTTCGGTATATGCAAATCACCACCAAAAACTAACTCCAATGATTATAAAACTCTAACCTACATTCATAAAACAAACCTCCCTAAAATCTAGGTAATAAGTGATTTTCGATCATAAATACCACCCATATTTTTACTATTTTAATTAGGATAATATAATTGTTTTAAAAACTTTTGTAATAAACCAACTCCAATGATTTTCTTTTATTCAATTTTTTTCAATAATTATGTTTTGATTTTTTAATTTACGTCATAACACACCGAGCCGATACCGACTAAAATCGAATTCCCAAAAAATCATGCAACAACCGCACCGCCGCAACGCGCGGGCATTCCAACTAGCATTCCAACTAGTACTTCTAACACTTATAGTATATTTTAAAGGGATTTAACGTAATATTACAATTTTTAAATTTGAGGATATAATAAGTTGTATTCATTAGGTTTTGTGTGCACATGTTTTAATAGATTATAAATTACATTATATTATTTTCTTTCTTTTTATAGACATTTCAAATTTGATAAGCAATCTAGAAAATGACCTTTTCTCATATTATTATGAACTAAAATCAAATATCACTATTTCAATTTATAGACATACATTTAAAAATATATATCATTTTTTTTGTTATGCACGATTTATTATCTAGCGTTAGGTTTTTTTAGAAGGAGACATAATATTGAGCTTAATAAAAGATGAGGATAAGTTGCATTGAATTGAAAAAGTAGAGTAGTGATGGGAGTAGTGAAAGAAAAGTAGAAAGACATGTGTGGTCCTCTTCCATGTGAACCCCTAAAGTCAAACTATCAACCTTTATCCTATACACCTTTTTCCTTCCCATTCTTTCATTTTCCAATAATAAACTATTTTAGTGAACTTTTAATATAGAATTATACGGATGGTACATCTAGTATTCATGTTTTACGGTTTTCATAGTTTGTTTCAGTAAATTATGGGTTTGTTTCAGTTATATAAAATGATTAGTTTATTCTTATATCTAGGAAACAACATATACATTAAAAAAAACACAAATGTCATTTAATCCTCTTTACCCACCCTTTCTTCTTCTACATCAATACTGATGCAGAACAAAAACATATTTGTTGATGGTCATCGTAAGAAAAACGATAAACTATGATGTAGAACTAGAACTTTCATTTGAACAGTAATCATAAAAAAAACAATAAAAACTAACCAACGATCTAAGTACAAATGTTTTAATTCAAACATAAGGAAAAGTTGGCCGGTTAGTATTGGGCTTAGGTCAATTCAAGCATACTTCAATTAATAAATCGAATTAAGTAGGTTGAATAAATAGTAATAAGCTTATTAAGTTTATAAAGTAAAAGCAGGGGAGACATTACATATATTTGTTAATAAAAATGTAAAAGGTTTATACAAAGCATATCATATATACAAGTAAAACCTATGAATTTTGAGTTTTGGTAGAAGTTCAGTAATTTCAGTTCCATATGAACATATAGATTTAACCATACCACAAAACTCACTATAAGAAATAACAATTGAATCACCAGCTTCTTAATTGGTTTGATTTTCGTTTATGAATGAGTTATTCGATTTCTTTTACTGAAAATTTCTTTCATTCATATTTATCCCCAAATGAAACTATGAAAATAAAACGATTAAACTTGTCTTTTATAAATATTAACATTCCATTAAATGCTAAAAGTTAGATGAAATTGACAAAACCCCAACTTGGCCAACCCAAATCTATACGTTTTGAACCTTGATTGTGAGTGTTGTCCTTTATTTGACTCATCTACATCAAGTTTAAATCACTTGGTTATTACTTTTGAGATTATGGATGACTCATGATAATGGCTCCAAACAGTTTATTTGTATTATTATCTTTAATGATGATATTTAATTATTAGGTTGTTCTTTTTTTTCTTTAAATGTAAAGTGATCTACATCAACACATATATATGTTGTGGTGGACCTTGGACCAATGTCGGCAATGGTTTTTGGAGGCTTGTATACATTTTCAACACAATGCTTTTTTGATTAAATGCTTCATAAATGCATTTGTGGTACTTTTGGTTGGTGGTTATACTTGTGTTTGTATGTTCTTCTTTGCTCTTCTTGATGTTTACATATCTAAAACACAAAGAAAATTGGTGAGAATTTTAAATTCTTTAACCACATGATCTATTTTACTTACGTTTTACATTGCACCAGTTGTTTGAAAAATTTAAGTAACTATAAAACCATGAAGTTTCAAAATCCATTAATGTTGATAACCTGATAGCTTAAATGCTAACCGATCTAACTGATTGAGTTCGGTCTTTAAATGAGTGTGCCATCAAATAGAGAGAAACTGGGGTTTCCACTGGGTTTTTTATTGACCGGTGTTTATATAATTTACCTATAACCAACAAATTTATTGTCGTATAGTTAGTTAGCTCATATCCAAATTGACATGACGTTAAGTTATTGCTTGGTCTCGATCTCAAAACATAGGAAAATCATACAAAATTCAGCGTAATAACCTTCTAATTAGGGCACGTTGACTTCTTAAATATAATGTGACATTCTACCCAACCTGCTGACCCGCATGTTAGTCGTGGCATGTATCTATTGGTACATGTACATGCATGCGTTCATGGCTTCTTGCAATGTGACTGTGAGTCATAGACTCATAATTGAAGAAAAAGTAACAGTGAAGAAATATAATAATAATAACTAGTACTAAGCCTCCGCGTTGCAGCGGGAGGCGTAAACTGTATCAAGTAACATCAATGATACACCACGTCTAGTGATCACTAAAAATTAAAAGAAAACAAACAAACAAAAAGTTGACGTAAAAACGTTAAACCACACAGGCAAAACGTAAAACATATAAAATAGTAAGTAAGTCGATTCAGAACCAGCGCATTACGATGGGGCCGTTAAATGGGGAAAATAAGAGTAAAATGATGAACCACACGCAAGTTACGACGTGTTAACTCGTAAAATTTAGACCGGAATGTAAAACGAACAATTTGTAAAATATGAAAAGTATTGGGCATTAAAGTTGAAAATAAAAAAATATTAGCGCTAAATTATAAAAGATATAATGAATTAAAACAAAAATTTTTAGGATTAATAAAACAAAAAACAAAAATCGAGTACAACTAATATAGCATATGGTACAACCCATCAAGCATAAACAAGTTGGTAATTAGTATATTATATAAAAGATGAATAATAAGAAATATAATAATAATAAGAATAACAGTAACAATAATAATAATGATAATTGTAGTAGTAGTAATGTAGATATTTATTTAATATATTAAATAATACTTACATGGATTTGTTTAGAATTAGGCTACTTTAGTTGTAGTTTGATTATGAACCTTGGACTCGGACTTGTATCGAGCTTCAATAGAGGCTCGAGCTCTTGTCTACACCTGATTTGATGGTTTAGTGAGACGATATTGTGTAGTTGACTACACATGTGTAAGATTATCTATAAACAAAAAATATCAAAAACCGAACCACATTTGTAACTGAAAAAACCGAAGTGATTAACCACCATCCACATGCGTATTTGATTTTTGGTTCAGTTATTGGTTTAAAAAATTTTGTTTGGTCAGATGCTTAAACCAATTTCAACCGAACAAAATTAGGTTTGTTAGATAACCGAAGTGAATAAACCGAATAATTCCGTTTAATCAGTTGAATCCAGTTTAGTTTGATGCATTTCTGATTCAGATCGGGTCGGTTAGTCGCAAAAAGGTTTTATAACCGAAATCCAAAAAGATAAACACTCATATATGATATAACTCATGAGTGGTCTACAACTAGCTAGATTTGTTTACACTCATCATAAAGGATAAAACAGATTCAAAAGCCCATTCTATCTTAATTCCTATAGTAGATTATCCATACATTGATACAAATAATGAGCTGAAGTTATCACAAGTCCATTAACATAGTTGGGCTGTTCTGAGCCCATTAAACATCTTACGTTGCTTTTGACTTCTGTAGTCAACAGATCCTCAACCTTTTCCTCCTTCGATGAAATCATCAATGTGAAAACACACGCCAAGTGGGTTCCTGTTGGAACCCTAAATCGTCACATTTCATTCTCAGTTTTTCATCATAAAGGTTAGATTTCTTCTAATTTCTTTTCTAATTTCAACATTCAGCTAATCGATTATTGTTTGATGTTGTCTATTCTTTGTTTTATGCAATCTACAGTATGAATTATGTGTGATTTGTTGTAGGAGTATGCGAAGATGAAGCTGAATTTGACGCTTTTGGTTGCTCTGTTTCTAATCACAGTTGTAGTTCGCTGTGCTAACCCGGATCCTGAGGTAATCTGTCATTTGTAAAAGATGGGGTTTGTTTGATTTAGAAACTGTTTCTTAGATTATATATTGAATCATATTATGTAATGAAAACTAGCGCATTAAATTCACTTTTAGAAGGTATTTTTAACATACCAATTAGATATGGATACGTTTAGCTTTAAGAACATTAATTATGGACTTATGTTTATAGTTGTTGATTCATTTCTGTTACTTTAGGGGTGGGGGGTTTCTTGAAGTGATGTTTTAATGGTCTGAAACTTGGGTTTAGGTGAAGAAGAATATACATGATGATTTAGCTTCTTCAGAAACAACTGTAAAGTTGGACCCGAAAGTTAGTTTAAATGAGAAATCAAGCACAAAGGGCTCTGATTTAGAATCTAAGCCAGTGGAACCGGATCATTCGAAGAAGGAAAAAGGTACAAAGGATATCGAAAATGCTAATGTGGACAAGACTAAGAGTGTTCAAAGTAAGCCATTAGGGGATAAAGAAGGCGGTAGTGTGCAAACGGGTTTGAAAGATAAGAATTCAGTGGACAATGTTGAGGGGAAAAGTGAAGTTGATGAAGGTTCAGGATCTAAAGATGTGCCGAAGGAGGAAAACTTGTCATCCATGAGGAAGGGAAGTTTTTCAGGAGATCAATGTGATTCATCTTTCAAGTGCACAATTGGTAATGGTGAAAAACATGGAATGATTGCATGTCTAAGTGTTCCAGGAGATGGTATGTATTGTTCCTTCATATTTTATAATCATTCTACTTTAGTTCATATTACTTCATTCATTAATTTGTTATTCCAATTCTCAATGCATACTATATCCTAATATAATAAAGTTAGAAGTAATAATGCTTTTGAAAATTAATGCCAACATGTTTCTAGTTTATAAACTTATTTAAATGTTGATATAGGTGTCTACTTAGTACTTACTCCACTGCTATTGTTTTGGCACACTTGGTTGATATTCTTTGGAAATGGAGTTTCTTCATGTCAAAAACATATCAACATATGTGTTTCTCCAACATTTGTCCTTTTATAGATTATAGTAGTCACTGACTTTACTAGCAATCACTCAAAATTCTGCTTCAAGTGGTCGCACCATGTGATAAGTGTGCTTTACGAGTTACAAACTTACAACATGCGCATTGGATGGTTGATGCTAAAATTTCATACGGTGGTAGGAAAGGTTGTAAACTAGACATTGTTAAGTAGCATAACAAAAAGCACCTTTTAATCAACATGCTCTAAAGAAATCTTTTTGGAATACTAATAATCATTTTGCAGTTCCTGTTAACTTAGTGTCATTATCTATACATAAATGAAAACCTAAGTTGTTTGCTTTAAAGAAATCTTTTTGGGCATTATCTAAAATGCATCTTATATATAATTATTTGTTTAAAGCTGTACCATTTTACGTAATTTAACCAATTTTTGTTTTATTGTTACCCTAGATTATTGTTTAAAATGTTCCTCAAATCTTCCTCATGCTTGTCAATCATCATATTATACTCATCCATGTTCAAGTTCTACCATCAATCCACCACTACTATCTGCCACCAGCCACCCCCATTCACCAGATGCAGCCATGAACAATAAATTACTCAAATCCACCTCTGTTTGTGCCTCCCACCAAATATCATGTGAACCCGAAAGCAACACAGATCTTTAATAAAACAACACAAATTTAAAATCCATCTCTTGACTTTAGCTTTTGTGTTGGAGCATGGACACTAGAAATTGTTGTTCATAAAACAAAAGCTAACTGATTTGTTGTTATCTTCTAGAGTCTACAAAAGTTTCCCTTCTAATTCAGAATAAGGGAAAGGGCCTGCTAAATGTGGATATTAGTGCTCCTGATTTTGTTCGCTTGGATAAAAGAAATGTTCAAATCCAAGAAAATGATGACCAAAAGGTAGCAAATTTTATAAAATAAAATTCATAGTGAGTGGGTTGAAATTACTATTTAACTCGTAAATCTTTCTTTGCAGGTTATGGTCTCTATAGGAGATGGAAAAACTGAAAAATATATTACTCTAAAAACAAGTGAAGGCAGTTGCAATCTTGATTTTATGGATTTTCTTACACATAACCCATTGAAAAAGTCAAACCATATGCCGCAGCTGAGTTATACCAGCCTCTTCAGACGAACTCCATTTCTTGGGCTCTTATCCTTAGCATTGATACTAGTAATAGTATCAGTCGTGGGGTGTGTAACCTATCAGAAAAGACGTTATGTGAACAATGGCGCAAAATATCAAAAGTTGGATGCTGAGCTCCCTGTTTCAGGTGGACCCAAGATTGACTTTGACCAAAAAGATGGATGGGATGACAACTGGAGTGATGATTGGGATGATGTGGAAGCACCCAGTACTCCCCCCATGCCTCTTACTCCAAGCATTTCTTCTGCTGGTGTTTCTTCAAGGCGAGTTAACAAGGATGCCTGGAAAGATTAAAAATTTAATCAGGATTATGCTTTTTGATCAGGGTAAATTAAGATGTGGGGTTAAGTTTATCTTCCTCCCCCTATGCGTAATTTCTTTTTTGTCGATAGATTCTGCAATTTGTTGTACCATTTTTTCATGAAACACGACAGGATTTGTAGGTGCAAAAGGTAGAGTTTCTTGTCGTCTAGTCTATTTGTGGATCTTTGATCATCTGGTTAAGTTCATTTGCTGCAATATTTCTCTGCAAAATGTGGATATACGGTCCTTTGATCGACTTTTCTGCTGCTAAATTTCTCATGAAACTCAGGTTCTGGAATTTCTTGTTTTCTAATCAAAATCTTTGATCTTGAATTGTCTCATGAGTTTTTTGTGCTGTTAAATTCTCGTGGATATGTATAATTTTTTTAGAATGGTGAATTTTCTTTTACTCTTGTGTGGATTTGAACTTAAACTTTTAAACCTAGGTGTTTTAAAAAGCTTTGTTTGTACAAATCTCAGTGGTATGTGGATTTATATAGGAATATGCAACATGAGATTTTTAAGAAAAGGGTTTTATTAGCATCCTACATACTCATATTTCATATGTTTATATCCCACATTTTAATCATCAGTAACATAAAGTCCTAAAAGGATCATACAATACAAAAAAGATTTGATGGACAGAGGAACCACGTTCGATCTGGCTCCATAACCGCTTCATCCTTATGTACCCGTGCTACTATTTCTGTATCTTAATTCTTGAGTTTCTTTACGTATTCCTGGAATATTACCAGAATAACTATTTGACCAGAATACGTGGCTTAACATTTATTTAAGGGAAATTTACCACAATAACTATTTGACCAATTTTGTTTTCAATAATAGTCATTGATTTTTCATATTTTCAAAATATCGAACAAATAAGAATTTGCCATTTGTCCACGTATCTTCAATCGGTGATACCAATACATGTGGTATTGCCAGTTTTTACTCCTGGCGATACCAATGCATGAGGTACCGCTAATGTATCGCTAGCTTTTGGGAAAATAGAAACATATATCGCCACCGGCGATACATACTAAACTTGGTATCGCCGCACTTGGGTGCTATCACCGATGGATGTGGAACGGAGGGTGGTATGGAAGCTGATACGACTGGCGGCTGTACTCATGATTGTCAACACTAATTCAAACAAACAATAAAATATGTTATCCTTTTAAAAACAATATTTTTTCTTTTATTAATCAACAAACATTAACTTAAAAAATAGAGGTAACTTTGTAAAATAGTAACCAACTTTCAAAAATGTTCTAATTAAGTAACTCAAGTTTTAAAAGTGTTTCAATTAGATCACTCATTTTTATATTTTATACAAATTAAAAGTCATAACATATTTTTTTAGCATGTTATACTTTTGGACTCAGTTAGAAAATATTTTTTTCTATCTTTTGATGCTGATATAGAACGTTAACGTAAATTTTAGGCGTTTTTTTTCATAATTAACATGTTTTTTTTATTTTTTAATATAATTTTATATATTGAAAATTCTAACTCCAATGTCTTTTCCATAATTACTTTCTTGTCATAATAAAATTTGGTAATGACTCGATTTGATCGTTTGGAGGTCCAATTTAAAAAAAATATACATGAGTGACTAAATTAGAACACTTTTGAAACTTGGTTACTATTCTGTGATATTTTCCCTAAAAAATAAAACTAACTTGCAAACTAAATAGGCGTGAGTTTGATTTTGAAAACAATTATTTACTTTAATAATAAAATTTATTTGAAAACTATCGCCCGCTACTTGGTATCACTGTTGTAATATAAAGCTTTCGAAGGTGGTTGAGTTCGTTACATAATTTGTACACAACTTTACTAAAACCTTACTAGTGCAGTTAAATATAAATTTCTTTGTTCATGGTTATACACTTAATTTTTTCGATGTTATTTTTCATAACTAATTTAAATTTAGAATGTGATTTTTAAATATGATTTTTAGATCTGATTTTAAAATGTGATTTTTAGATGTGATTTTTTATTATTATTTAACATTTCATAAATAATGCAAAATTAAAATGTTATTTTTTGGATAAAAATTATTAATTATATAATATTAGTAACATTAAAAAAATTAAAATAAGTAATTACGGCGATACGGAAATGTCCTAATATCTCCGGCGTGTCTCCGGTGATACAAATAAGTCTCGGTATCTCCGACGTATCTCTAAGAAAAAAATTGTCACGTGGGTGATACTTCCTGGTTTGATATCGCCACATGAAGATACATGCCGATCAAAAGGCTAAACATAAAAACTCAAAAGTCAATGAATATTTAAATAAAATCTTATAGTAAAATAGCAATTTTAGGTAATTTTCCTTTTATTTAATTCTTTTAAAAGTTATTTTTTTAAATGGAAAGTTAACCAAAATAATCAAACAGCATGGCCATGTTTCATTCCACTTCAATCAAATTACTCGATTATCCTTCTAATGTCACGACTCAATATTCTTTACTTAAATAATTAATCAAACATTCTTGTTTTTTTTCATTATGGTATGATTAGCGTCTCAATTCATTGAATTAAATAATTGATATGTAGCATTTAGTTTGTCTTTAATACCCACGTAGGCAGAAACCAGTGGAGTTGCTCTGTAACACGTGGACAGCAGTCTGGATTAATGTTTCGATTTAAATCTATTTATTACAACACAGGGAAACGTTAATATAAAATCCAAAAAAAATTGAGATCCGAATTGTATCTTTTTCCTTATATAAACGAATCGACTTGTATTTTTTACAAGCGGAGTTTGAGTTTAAATTTCATTTAATAAACAAGCTAAGGTAAGTTCGCTTATCTAACTTCAAACTTGAGCTCATCCATGAGTTGAAGCTGGCACGGCTAGACTCGTTATTACATGTACCAATAATTAATCTTACTAGTCTATGTGTGTTTAAACAAGTTTAACAATTTTAATTATTTGTAATAAAATGAGTCGAAGATAACTTTTTTTAGAAATTAAAGTGTTTATTTTTTTATTATAAAATATAGAAGTATATACCTATGATAACATTCTAAACAATTGTAATAATCTCCTTGCCCAGATTTAAGATCGTTAGCAAATGTGGGTTTTATCTAATAAAATATGAATAAAGTTCAGAAACGTAATTTGAATCACATATTTTGATGATTTGATTTTATTTGAATTTGCACTTCTACATATTGCATTTAAATAATAAACTTTTGTTCCATGTATTTTTATGTAAATTGATAATAATAAAAAAGTTGCTTCTCATAGTTCTTTAACATTCCGTTGTTTCCGAAAACAACACCTAGGCCAATACCCCCATTGTATGTATGTTGTATGTGTAACAAATTGAGTTTTTTACTAAAATGGTGTCGTTAGAAATTTTTTTTTACCAAAATGGGTGTTTAGAAAACTATTTACCAAAATAGGTATTTATTAAAAACTTTATTTCTCACTCATAATCTTATTGGATAAAAAAATTCTTTAATTAAATAATGTTATTTAAAAAGAGTTAAATAATAAGTTTCAAAAAAACCAAATTTTTTAATCTGTGAGTTTAAAAAAAGATTATTTTAAATGTTTGTAGCTCTTCATAATTGTTTTCTTAAAATCATTTTTAAATACTAATATTATATAGTACAAACAAGTATAATATATGCATCACATATTTTGTTTTAAATCTATAAGAATTTTATAAAATAACTAATGGATATGTCATAGTTTAAAAATATTTTTGTATAAATGTTTTATAGTCTTTTTATAAACGTTATGTGATGTTTGTACGCTTTTTATCAATAATTCTTATGATTTCTTTGAAAAATTACAAATATTTTCTATAATTTTTGAACATATGCACATTTTTAACACATTTGTAATTAAATTAATCGGAAATACACATGTTTTTAAAAAATAGTTTATCACGATCACACAAAAAAATCAAAAGGTATATCTTCTACATGAATTGATTTTAAAATCTTATTTTGTATTCAAGTATCATGGTAAATATTTAACATTACAAATTTAAGTTATTGGCTTTTTATATATTTAAATGAATATGTGAAAGAATAGATCTCTAACAAATTTTACATAACAATAATAGACAAAAAGAATGCTATATGTCTCAAATATTAATCTCAGTTTTTTACATTTAAAAGGTTTTAAGAAACATTTGTGAAGAATTAAAAAACATTTTATTTTAAAAGAAAATTTAATTTTAAACGGGAGGTAAAAAAAGATTTGGGTTTATAAAAGGTTTCCATTTAACCCTCTTTAAAATATTATGAGTGAGAAAAGGAAAGTTTTTAAAGAAATAATCATTTTGGTAAATATTTTTCAAAACATCTATTTTGGTAAATAAAATTTATAATAACATCATTTTAGAAAAAAAAGTCGTAACAAATTAAACAACCCTAATAATCTTCTTCCCGAATTTAAGATCTTCATTAATATAGTTGATTATATGTTTATAAAATGATAAGAATAAAGTTGAAAAACAAAATCTGATTTAATATTTGTGATGATTTAGTATTTTTGGAAGTTCTGCATGCGTATTTCAAGAAAGATATGAGGGAAGATAGGTGGACCCACGTGGTGGATTGTGGTTGGAGGAGGTAATAAATGAAGAAGAAGGAGAAGGTGTGTTCGTGGGTTCTTCCTATTGGGTGGTGGAGTCACATGGTTCACCACATAATTTAGTTTAAGTTGTCAGAGGACGCACGTGCATGCCTACACATGACAACACAACTCACACATTGCAACCAGCCCCACCCCACCCCACCGCACCTCCTTCTCTTGTTTGCCAATTTCTGCGATGGCGTGTCGGTGGCGGCAACGAGTGGCACGCGATGTAAGTGAAACGAGTCGTGAAGAGCAACTATCAGGTAGTAGATCACTTGAAAAGTTTCAAAATCTATTAACAATTATATTTATCATAATTAGTAGCGAAGCTTAAGTACTCCTATAGATAGAAGTGGGTGTTAAAATTTTTTAGAGGGATGGGGACGAATTTGATATATAAAATTTCTTTTTACACCAAATGGTCAAAAATTTACCTTATCAAATCAAAAACTAACACTCCTAGGGAAAAAAGAGGGGGGGTGGGGGAGGGGATGGGCCTTCCGGCCACTTATAACCTTCACCCTTGGTCACTTTGGTCCATTTGTTGGTAACATAGTCAAGTTCGGCCATCTCCCTTTTACTTGTGTATTTAATGAGATTTTGGCTCAATGTTGCAGTTTTGGTACTGCCTAGGTTCATTGTAGTTAATTTAGTTTCGGATGTTTTGTAACCGTCGAAAAAACTATGAGCTTACTCGTAGTTTGTTCGGTTCGTTGTGGTATTGTGACTGTAATCACATTTGTTGTAGTCTGTGAAGCTAAAAATACTTGATTTTTTAATATAACCACATTTTTATAGAAAATATACAGAAACATCAACAAAAAAAATGATAACAAACACACATGTTGTTTAAAAAAGAAAGTTAACAAACGGATGTTACTATAAAAAATGAAAATTTTAGAAGATAAAACGAAACTAAAAGTAGAAACAAACGTGCATTTGGTTCTTAGAAAATAAACTCATTAAAATTTTGTGATAAATTTATAAGAAACCAAAGTGACAACATGTAAAACCAATATAAAAATTCATTAATTATTCCCCTCCATTTTCTTTAAAGTATTACACCGTCTATCACATAAGCAGGGCCACTTTTTAAAAAGAAGAGAGAAGCAAAGACGATTTATGGTCCAAAACATGTAATTCCAATGTCCAAATGTTTGTTTCAAAGAACCAATAAGGAACTTAACTAGACAAGTGAATAATCAACACATTACATACCGTAAACAAATAGTTTAATTGAATTTTTACCTATACGAAATCTTATATATGTTATAATACCACAATAATTAATACAAGATTAGTGTTATAACTTTAAGAACTTTAAAAAGAATTGCAAGAGCAAGAAGAAGAGAAATGTATAATTTATGAAAGTGTATACAAGAGGTGTATCTTCTCCTCTACATTGAGGTGGTATTTATACTACAAAGATCAATCAACTTGGTAGACAAGGTAAACTATTTTGATAGATAAGTAGCATAGTAAACTTATCTACAAGTTTGACAAAGAGTCCATCCACTTGCCATGGTAATAATTCATAATACTCCCCCTTAGATGACACTTTTCAAACTTCAAAAGTTTAAATACTGACTCGTTAAAAACCTTGCTAAAGAAAAACCTAGTGGGAAAAAACCTTAGCTAAGGAAAAAATAATGCAGCTTATAACTCTCCCTCAAATTGTCTTATGTGGATCATCACATTGTGTGTACATGCCTCATGCCAATATTATAAACATGTTTTCTAAAAGTTGTTTTAGGAAGTGTCTTTATGAAAAGATCAGCTGAATTGTTACTAGATTGAACGTATCTCATTTCAACTTGTTTATTTTTAATAAGGTCTTAAGTGTATGAAAAGAATCTTGGTGGTATATGTTTTGTTCTGTCGCTTTTAATATACCATTCTTTCATTTGTGAGACACAAGCTGTATTATCTTCATAGATTGGTGTTGCCTTTTCATATTTCTTTAATCCACAAGAAGTTGATATAAGTTGTGTCATAGATCTTAACCATACACATTCTCTTGAAGCTTCATGTAGTACAATGACTTCAGCATAATGTGAGGATGTCGCAATCAGTGTTTGTTTCTGAGAACGCCATGAAATCGCAGTTCCTCCATTTTTAAATACGTATCCAGTTTGAGATTTTGTTTTATGGGGATCTAATAAATAACATGCATCTACATAACCAACCAACCATTCTTTTGAATTATTAGGATAAAACAACCTTAAATCAATAGTACCTCGAAGATATCGAAAAATATGTTTAATCCCGTTTCAGTGCCTTTTAGTAGGAGCCGAACTAAATCTTGCTAACAAATTAACTGCAAAAGAAATGCCAGGTCTCGTACAGTTAGTAAGATACATAAGAGCTCCAATTGCACTTAGATATGGTATCTCTGGACCAAGGACCTCTTCATTATCTTCACAAGGACAGAATGGATCATTATCAACATTGAGTGATCTAACAACCATCGGTGTGCTTAAAGGATCTACTTTTTCCATATTGAAACGCTTTAACAGTTTCTCAGTATAAGTTAATTGATGCACAAGTATTCCATTATGCATATGCTCAATCTGCAAACCAAGACAATATTTGGTTTTTCCAAGGTCTTTCATTTTAAATTCTTTCTTTAAAAGAGCAATTGCTTCATTTATTTCCTTTTGTGTCCCAATTATATTTAGATCATCAACATAGACAGCTATGATCACATATCCTAATGTTGTTTTCTTAATGAAGACGCATGGACAAATAAGATTACTTGTGTATCCTTTACTTGTCAAATAATCACTCAAACGATTATACCATATCCTTCCAGATTGTTTGAGTCCATACAAAGATCTTTGTAACTTGATGGAATACATTTCCTTAGGCTTTGAGCTTAATGCTTCAGATAATTTAAAACCTTCGGGAATTTTCATATAGATGTCATTATCTAGTGATCCATACAAGTAAGCTGTGACAACATCCATAAGACGCATCTCTAAATTTTTAGAGACTGCTAAACTGATTAAGTATCTAAAGGTTATTGCATCCATAACAGGAGAGTATGTTTCCTAATAATCAATCCCTGGCCTTTGTGAAAAACCCTAAGCTACAAGTCTAGCTTTATACCTTATAACTTCATTTTTCTCATTTCGTTTTCATACAAAAACCCATTTATACCCTACAGGCTTTACGGCCACCGAAGTAATAACAATAGGTCCAAAGACCTTTCGTTTGTTAAGTGAATCTAATTCAGCTTGCATAGCTTCTTTCCATTTATCCCAATCATGTCTATTTTTACAGTCACTAACTGATTGTGGTTCAGGATCATCATCTCCACTCATGATGTCACTTGCTACGAAATATGAAAATATCTCATCAGTACTTTCCATTTCATCTCGATTCCATAAGGTATGTGTCTGACCATAGTTAATTAATATTTCTTTGTTACTTTCATCCAAATCCTCATTATGAGAGGTTTTGATGTTTAGCGTTGCATCAAGATCATTCACTTTATGGTCAACTTCCTTTTCATGAGTTTTTCTTTTTCGAGGATTTTAATCTTTAGAACCAATTGGTCTTCCTCGTTTCAAACGTTTTTGAGATTCATGAGCCATTGTGTTTTCTATTTGATTATTTGGAATCTCAACTCAAGCTGGAGCATTAGCAGCTGGTATATGAGATTTAGTAACTCTGTTTGTATCAGTAAATGCATCAGGTAATTGATTTGCAATTTCTTGTAGGTGTATTATCTTTTGAATCTCTGTCTCATGTTATTTAGTTACTGGATCAAGATACAATAATAAGGAACATACCATGAGACATCATTTTTTTGTTTTTTGTTTTCTCCCCCTAATGCGGGGAAAACTGACTCGTTAAAGTGACAATCAGCAAAACGTGTTGTAAATACATCACTCGTTAAAGGTTCAAGATATCATATGATGGAAGTTGAATCATATCCAACATATATTCCCAATCTTCTTTGAGGACTCATTTTTGTGCGTTGTGATGGTGCAATAAGGACATACACAGCACACCCAAAAATTCTAAGGCGTGAAATATTTGGCTCATTTCTAGAAACAAGTTGTAACGGAGAGTATTTAATATTTGCACTTGGTCTCATACGAATTAGTGATCCAGCATGAAGAATTGCAAGACCCCAAATAGACACAGATAGTTTTGTCCTCATTATTAATGGTCTAGCTATTAGTTGTAGACGTTTGATTAATGACTCAGCTAAGCCATTTTGTGTGTGTACATGAGCAACGGGGTGTTCAACAATAATTCCCACAGACATGCAATAATCATTAAAAGCGTATGATGTGAATTCACCAGCATTATCAAGTTTCACCCTTTTAATAGTATAATCAGGAAAATGTGCTCGTAATTTGATAATTTGTGCAAAAATTTCGCAAATGCTACATTACGAGTTGATAACAAAGAGACATTAGACCATCTACTTGATGCGTCTATCAAAACCATAAAGTATCTAAATAGTCCACATGGTGGATGAATTAGCCCACATATATCTCCTTGAATTCTTTCAAGAAACAAATGTGATTCTTTTTCAATTTTCACAGGCGAAGGCCTTGTGATTAATTTCCCAAGAGAACATGATGTACACAAAAGAATTTTATTCGATTGTGGGATTTTTTGATATTTCAGTGGATGCCCATGAGTGTTTTCGATTATTCTTTTCATCATTGTAGATTCTGGATGACCTAATCTGCCATGCCATAAGTTAAGTGTTTCAGGATCATAAAATTTTTTTTTAACTGCCATATATGCCTAAGGCACATTGATGTGTGTATAATGTAAACCAGACTGAAGCATTGACAGTTTTTCTAATATCTGATCTTATGATATGCAAATATTTTTTATTATCAATAGTTTTTGACTGAGTATCATATCCGTTATGATATATGTTTTTGAAACTCAACATATTTCTTATTGATTTTAGGGAAAATAAAGTATTTTTTATAATAAGCTTTGTATCATTTTGTAATGCTAAATTATCTTTTTTCACTCCTTCTATGAGATCTGTAGGGCCTGATATTGTATTAATAATTCCTTTTGTTGATTTAAATTCATAAAAATATTTTTTAGATCTAAGTATAGTGTGTGTGGCTCCACTATCCGCTATACATATATCTGTTTTATTTGTTTGATCTTGCGCTCCAGTGATTTCATTTTAATCTTGAGAGTATAAAGAAAAATAATAAGTGAATAACGACGACATTGTTATATTTTAATAAAAACTTTATTTAATCGAAAGAAAACATTATATGAAGAAAAATACATGATTAAAGATAGAAAAACACTTAATTATTGCATATAACTATTGTGGTAAAGCAATAGGTGTTTCAAAGGTCTATATCAAAGTCTGTAGTGTTCAACTCAACATTGAGATCATTAAAATTATCAATATGGTTCACTTTCTTCTCTTTTCTTTTAAGAGAGGCTTGGTATAGTTCACACAAATGTGGAGCTATGCGACAAGCCTTCGACTAGTGGTTTGTGCTACCATATCTAAAACATGAAGTGCCATTGTTTTCGGACCTACCAGTTTCATTCCCTTTGTACTGGTTGGGATTATTTTGTGGGGCGTGGTAATTGACTGTTCTTTGATTTCTACCACGGCCATATCCACGGCCACGACCACGTCCACGACTATAAACGTTACCTCGGTAATTATTATTATCTTTAAACGCATGGTTGCGGTTATTAGGGTAACTTTTATCAAAAGAAACGCGGCCACGACCTCGTCCCCACTTTCTTCTAGAGTTTTTAGTAGCAATATTTATCTCTCGAATTGCTAATGATCCTGTGGGGAGAGATTGATGATTTTTCATCAAGAGCTCATTATTTTTTCTACTACGAGAATAAATGAATTCAAATCAGAATATATTTTAAATTTTTGCAACCTATATTGTTGTTGTAATTTTATATTTGATGCATAAAATGTGGAGAAAGTTTTCTCCAACATATCTTCCTCGTTACAGTTTGCCCACAAAATCAGAGGGTCGAGCATATTCTGAACAAAGCAGATGTGTATTCGTTTACTTTTTTAAAATCTTGGAACCTGAGATTGTTCCATTCGTCTCTAGCAGTGGGAAGTAGAACTACCCTTTTGTCTTTTCATAAAACGTAAGGATCCTCACAATTTGAATATTCAAATTGTAATATTTTTTCGATATGTTTATGTAAAAAGACATCGGCTTTCGCCTTGTCTTGCTCTGAACAAGCATTCCCCTCTTGTATTGTTTTTAAAACACCCATTGATTTAAGATGTCTTCTCATATGGGCCGTCCAAGGCATATAGTTTTCTCCATTGATACTAAGAGCCGGGAATTCAATTTTTGCAATATTCGACATTCTGATTTCTAAACAAGAATTAAGCAAATAGTAAGATGATTATTAGAATCCATATATATCAATAAACAATGAGATACAATAAAGTGGTAAAGCTATGAATAAATACAAAAATAAAAAAAGTTTAAATTCTTCGGGTGGTAGTTCAGCAATGGGGATAAGAATTAAAATAAACATTATGGTTGCCAGTATTAAAACTGGGTGTATCATCTTTGAAAGATTTTCTTGGATAAATTTGAGAGACGATCTGTTTATTGTGAACGAAAATAAATTGATAGTGGTCAATTTATAGTTTAAAATTATAACCGTTTGTGACGGCTATGTGATTGTTTACAACGGCTATATAACCGTTCATAACGGCTGTATAACCGTCGTCTATGTATATATCAACAATATTTTTTAAATAAGTATAAGATTATGTTATAAAAACATGAATTTAGTTTTTAAAAACAAAATAGAATAAGAACGACAAATTAGGATAAGAACAAGACGTTAGTACGAATAAATGTTAGCAATATAATCAAAATGTTAGCTGACATAAAAGGAAATGTTAGTTGTATAAATAAAGATTAAGTTATATTAGATGTATAAGTAAATATTAGTTGACATAAGATAAAATATTAGTTGCATAATCAAAAAGTTAGATGAATAAATAAAAGTTAGTTTGTTAGTAGTCATATGGTTATCAAAATGTCCATAATAAGATCTCCTTTATGTTTAGTTTATTTATATTAGTTATCTTCTCAATATAAGATATTATATATTATTACTTAATACTTTGATTAGTAGATGACTTTATGCTCAATTAGTCTTTTTGATTAGAGTTTAAGAGCTCTCGTACTGATAACGTGTTATAATACCACAATAATTAACACAAGATTATTGTTATAACCTTAAGAACTTTAAAGAGAATTGCAAGAGCAAGAAGAAGAGAAATGTATAATTTATGAAAGTGTATACAAGAGGTGTATCTTCTCCTCTACATTGAGGTGGTATTTATACTACAAAGATCAATCAACTTGGTAGACAAGATAAACAATTTTAGTAGATAAGTAGCATAGTAAACTTATCTACAAGTTTGACAAATAATTCATCCACTTGCCATGATAATAATTCATAATAATATCAAAATATATCTTATACACCATCAAAATATGTATATTAACTAAACAATCAGAAAATCCTAACATGCTAATATCAAAATCGAGATAGAAAATATAAACTATGGGGAGACGCCATTTTAATCCGGTCATGTCCCTTTCATTGGCCGGTATACAAAGGATGACAAAATCTACTTAAAAAGCAAAATCATATATAGAGTTCAATTATTTTCATTATTAATTATTTTTATTATCATTCAGTAGTTTTAATTATAGAGGGGACGGAACGACATAAGTGATTCATAAAATGAGAGGGTAACTGTCTTAGCTTTAGATCATTTGTTAAGATATAATCCAAGTCTTAAATATAATTCATTTAGTTGTTTTTTTTTATTTAGAATCGTTCATGTGCATTGTAATCAAGCTTAATCGTGTAAATTTGAAACATCATTGATTCGTATTGTAACAAAATTTTAAAAGTAAGACTGGTGTAACATAGTTTAATAACAATAACCACGTCAAGGAAAAATATGTAGAAAATATATTCACTTATGTCTTATGATTTCCCCATTCATATTTAATAAATACCAAGTATACTTTTTTGAAAGGAAAAGAAGTTTAAAAACAATATGTTTTTTTGGCGGTCTTAATGGAGTTTATAAAGAATTATGCATGGGTGCATGCGTAATGTGGTCAAGGCAATGCATGCGTAATTGATGAGCCCTAATTCCCTCCCACTCCTTTGGACCACCCAAGAAAACAGAATAATGCTTAACAATCATTTATCATTTAAATAAGAGTTAAAGATTGAGAATAAGCTAGATTATGAATTGATGTAGTACAAGGTATAAGTATATGTATATGTGACTATGAGTGTGTGCGTCGCGATTCAAAAACAAATATCTATAGATATTAATAAAAAAATTATTTTGCCACTTGTCATCTTCTTAAACCACTTTTTTGACACATGTCATTCTTCTATACATCCTCATTTTATTTTCCCTACAAAAGGGTATTAAAATAATTTAAACATTTAAAGAATCTCTCTCTTTTCATAAAAATTAATTTAGTCAATTGATACATTTTTCTCTCTCATCTATATTTTTTTAAAATCAAACTATGTTTTTAAAAATATTTTTTATTAAGAAAATTAAATTTTATATATTTTCTAAAACATTGAACCTTTTGAAACAAAATAATTTAAATCAGAAATTTTTAAAAATAGTTATAAAAATATGAATTTTCTAAAAGTAGTTTTATTAAAACAACCAGAATAATTAAAAACTTATGTTTTTAAAAAAACAAGATTTTTATAAATAATAAATTTTTATAAGAAAATCTTAAAACAAATCTTTAAAAATAAAACTATTTAGATAAGAGAGTTAAAAATAGTATAATTGTTTTATCTCTTGAACAAATACCTATATATATTTTATACATATCTTATATTAAAATATCGTACTGTAACTTTTCGTGTTTATTACTAACTATAATCCGTTTAACAAATGAGTTTCTAGACTATCTATTTATCTATATATTTATCTATCTATAAACTATTTATTGTTTATTATTTGAAATATCTATTCATATACAATTATGATCATATTTTATATTTAAACTGGTTTTATAATTCATTAACTTTTATTCCTGTTTATTTATTATTTTATTTATTCAACCAGTAAAATACATGTGATGCTAACTTAGTTATTATATAATTAAACGATATTCATGTTACCAATATATCGTCACCCGTATTATGAAATGAGTCATGACGTTATCTTTTTTATTATATTATATTCACCATCAATGGATATATATAAACATATATGATGAATTATCTTGGATTGTTATTTAATTTTTTAGTGGAGACTCCTGGGCTTCACATTATGAAATCCAATGGACACACTTTTCCTTTTTCATGAAAGACGGAATTCTTGACGAACCTAAGTAGTTTACTGTAATTAACCATCAAAATAAAGATTAGGTTTCTCCACCTTTGGGCCAAAACTATAAACAACAACATGTAGTCATGTGCACTACCTTATCTCTTATGACATTGGCATATGTTTAGTTTAAGTTTTCGATAACATAACCATAGATTAAAGTGTCGTCTTCCAACTCGTAGCACGTCTAATCAAGGTAAAGATATAGCAAGTTAGTGATCTTTCAGAAGATTGTCAATGACCGAATGTGATGTGAATATACATAGCCAAATAATGGACCAATAGACTTGATGTCTGGCATGCTAACACAAATCAAATATCTTATTTAAAAAAATCCCTTCAAGTCCCAAAATCCAGTCTCACATGTTTTTATTATATGTCTCTCATTAATTCTTAACAAACTAAACTATTTAGTTATATAAAAAAAGTCTATAAATTTATATAAAAATTGTCTGTAAACTTATATAAAAAATAGTCTATAAACTTATATATAAAAAGTAAAAGTTTAAGAGCTTAGATACCGTAATTTTTTTTCCCATAAGTGAAACCTAAGGTTGGTTAAAACATGAGATAGAAAAAAAAATGTTTTCATTTAATTTAGTAAGTTAAAATACTTTTAATTTTATAAAATAAATTGAAGAAGATAATTATATAAAAACAAAGTTAATTAAAAAGACTTTCCTATCGTCCCTCAAATAATATCTTAATACAATAAGCTTTTAATGGTCACTCCAACAATTAAGACATCCGGGTGTCCAAAATATATGGTGTATAATTACAAGTTGCAAGACAATAGATAAGACAACATTATTTAAACTTCTTCCACATGCCACCAAGTTCTTGCTAATCATATTTTCTAGTTCAATTGAAATTACAACTTTTAAACTTTGAGAGTTAAGTGGATTGAGAAAGGACTCCTCCCTTCACTATATAGTTGTAAAAGAATCAAACATTTAGTAGATTGTTCATCAAAATATTCATTTATGTCACTTGATACACTATCAAATACAAATTTTAATATAGATGGTATAACATCAATAAAAATATATATTATTGACAAATTGTATATAAAAATACGGCTACTTGAAGAATAATATTGTGTAATATAGTTTCAATTACAAGAGCACATTAATGCTATTGCAGTTTGTACAACTGGCATCACAATCACTACCTTCTTGGAAACATGTCTATGCTTTCAAGCTTACAAAATTAAATAATGTACCAATGTTAGCAATCCAATTTTCTATTTCTATATCTGATCCAAGGACTTGTTTATACTTTTAAGACAGTAAAGATTACTGGTCAAACTTTTTAGTCAACCATTTGGGCATGTCTACTGTCTTTCAACTTAAGCAATACCCTTGCTTTTGCACAAATTACCTAAAAGATTTAGAAATCAAAAGGTTTATTAAGTTTCAAAGCAAGTGATAAATGATGAAGTGGTATATGTTAAAGATGGTAAATAAGACAGTTTTTTAGTTTTTTTTATTGCAAACGATGATACATCAATAGTATTGTATGAATAAGATCTTGAGTTGATTTGTGAATAACACCTTGGTTGTTAAAATAAATCCCAAACAAATGACTTATTGAATGAGATCTCAAAATAAACATCAAGTTCAGATTTACTAACTATCTACTATATAACTTTTTCGTCTCTAGATAATAAGGATGATTCTAAAAGAATTTAGCACGTTTCAAATATTCAGACACGCAACCTAAGTGGTCGTGCAAGAACAATTGCAAGAATCGGATCCTATTGGAATGAACTTTGCAAGTGTCGGCCACAACCAAGGTTCCAAAAAGAACATCTCATGGTACAATTAGGCATGTCAAGTGAATGGTATTTGTTCTTCACAAAGGACTAGTCATAGGGGTTTTAAAGTTAAAAAAGAAAGTGAAGGGGATGGATTGTTCGAATGATAACTTTTAATTGGTTATTATAATTGAGGTTCTTCATTAGTTCAGTTTGTTCTTTTCTTTGGGAAACGGTTAATTGCGGTTAGAATAAAGCTTTCATTGTGGTCCACTTTTTTGACCGTTTTCTACTTTAGTCCCATCTATGATTCTCTTTTTAGTTTATAAAATATCATTTCTGGTTTAATGAATAAATGATTTGTAACACTTAATATAACTTAAGGGTTGTTTGACAGCTTCTTGATAGTTTAGATGTCTGAATGGTTCAGCATTTAATGGTACAGACTTTTTCAAACATTGATCTTTGAATGGTTAAGCATTATACTAATGTTGAATGGTTAAAATGTCTAATGTTGAATGTTTAGGACCTATTATCTAAATTGATCATTGCTTTTGAATAGTTAAGATATATACTAGATCTTAATGGTTCAGACCTTTTAATGGTTCAGACTTTTTATTGGTTAAACACTTAATCATTCAGAAGTTACCAAACAATGTATTAGCAGATGAATAAACTAGCCGGTATATATTGGTGATAGGCTACTCACTATCTCTACTTGAGTGGGATTTGTTGTTTGTCGAAGAGGTGCTCCGACAACGAAACGAAACCTTCAGCGGTAACCACTTCAAAAACTTTGAAGCAAATCAAAGTAAACTTGCATATTTGGGTAAAAATGATACGATAATAAATTATTTAAATTGATCGTTCTAGTGTAATAATGTAGTACAAAGCCTAAATGATGTTGGAGTGTGTATCTGCTTATTCTAGCATCATGCATTCATGCTATATTTTTAGTTACATTTTTTACTGGTAAAAGTAACTAAGCATACTCTTATTTTTTAAAATTTTATTAATTATAAAATATTATAATTTGTCCTCATATATAAACATAAAAAACTAATGTATTGGCACTTTTTGTAAAAGAAAACTCTTGTCCTTTGTGTCAATGAGGTCATACGTGGGTTAATTGACACATTATTTTATGAAAAGAATGTTTCAATAATATTTAATAAGCATAATATAATTTCAATTTGGTCTATTTAAGATTGTATTTCGAATATTTCCAATTTTTTAGCATATAAGTATATGTATATTTAATAATAGCGGTTATAAATATTACCAAATAATGCCTCATCTCCCCATCCTTCCAAGTAATTCACATGGTAACCCTCATATAAAAGAAAAAAAACCTCTATTCATAGTTTTTAATAATAATTAATCATAGCTTAAATAAGAAATATTAATTAAAAAAACAAACGTTTATTACTATCTGTCATCTCTGAGCTTTTGGCCCCTTCTCTTCATCTCCTCCATATATACCATCCTTTTGCATCCCCTGTTTTGCATCACCTCTTTCTCTCTTTCAATTGGTCTATCAGGAATTTAACCTGATAAATCAGACCAACATTGTCATTTTAAAGATCCAATTTGTTTGTTTTTTTAGAGAGAAAGAGAATTGAGTGATTACTAATGGAGGTTTTCATGAGACTCTACTCAATTGCAATTACTCTGTTTCTGCTTATAGGGATTGTACCTTTGGCATTAGCAGGTGTACATGACTATGGTCAAGCTCTAAGCAAGAGCATTCTATTCTTTGAAGCTCAAAGATCTGGTTACCTCCCTGGTAATCAAAGAGTCAAATGGAGAGGCAATTCTGGTCTCATGGATGGCAAACTCAATGGGGTAAAATTTACTCTACTCTTTTTTACACTTTTTTTTAAAGAAAACACAAATTAGAAAAAAAAAACCCTCTTTTGGGTATTTATCTAAACTCAAATTAAGAACAAACCCACACATTATCTTGAAAAAAGATGAAATCTTGATGGTTAAAAGTTGTTATGAAGGTGGATCTTGTAGGAGGGTATTATGATGCAGGGGACAATGTGAAGTTTGGGTTGCCAATGGCTTTTACAGTGACAATGTTGTCATGGAGTATTATAGAATATGGGAAACAAATGGCTACAAGTGGTGAACTTGGTCATGCTATGGATGCTGTCAAATGGGGCACTGATTACCTCATTAAAGCTCACCCTCAACCTCATGTTCTTTATGGAGAGGTACAATGAACAATCTTGAATTGACCTTAGAAAACAGTTTGTAATTCATGTTGTATAACCAAATTTGCATGTGTTATAAGGATGTTGATTGAAATGTGTGGAATGTTGTAGGTGGGAGATGGTAATACTGACCATTATTGTTGGCAAAGGCCAGAGGATATGACCACTTCAAGAAATGCTTACAGAATTGACCAAAATAACCCTGGATCGGACCTCGCCGGAGAAACCGCTGCCGCCATGGCCGCTGCTTCCATCGTATTCCGCCGCTATAATCCTGCATACTCAAGAGAGCTCCTTACACATGCTTACCAGGTTAGTTTATGCTCATTAGTCCCTACGGTCTTGACTCTTGACAATATAGTTAGTTTTCGTGCCTCTCAAATGAACAGTTAAAGTGGTAAGATGATTTATTTATTAATATATTAAAAATTAAGAGTTTCAATTCTGGAATTCTCATTCTCATATAATGATATAAATTAGTTTTGGTGCAAGTGTGCAACTTACAAATTATACTTTTATATTTTGCACACAAATGTGACTGAAACTGCTAATTAACTTCTTTTAGTGAAATTTGTACACTGGCCCTTTATATGTCAAGGAAAGCCCAGTGACTACTTGATGGTCAATATGGTGCATGTTAGCAATGACAGGATTATGTTAGCAATGCGGTTGAACTAGATATATATTAGATTTATTAGGCTTCCCTGAGAAAGCATAGCATGTCTTGAAGACTTGCAATTACTATGCACACCAGCAAAGATGGGTGTATGTTAGCAAAATTTTCGGGTATGGTCAGGTGCAAGTTAGTTACATGAAATTATAGTTTTCTGAACACAAGAAATTTATATAAAAAAACCTAACGCTCAAAAGGGAACAAGGATGATTAGTAAGTAGAAACAATTGTCTTTTTTGTTACACCCCTAAACTATGTCACAGTCAGTGTGTCAACAGATTTTTTTGGACAAATAAAATCTCATTGGTGTATGTTAGCAAGGCAGTTGTCAGTTGAAGTGAATTGAAAGAGTTAGGCTTTTCATGGCTTTACTGTTAGGCTGGTTCCTGTCAGGTGTAAGTTAGCAGCAGAAGTGCCCGCATTTATAATGCGCATGTATCATGGCATACTGATTACTTCCTCTAGTCCTTTAGAAGCATTCTTCTGTTGTTAATTTGTCTAATACCAACAACAATAATAATAATAATAATAATAATAATAACTTTTTTTCTACTAATTATTTTTTTAGAAGTGTTTTCTACGTCATGTTATCAAATATTTAAAGTTATGGTATTACCTTTTTTTTTCTTTTATGTAATGAGAATGCTTATATAAAATTAAAGAAGTTTTGATAGTGTATACATTAACATGTTTTACCATCGTAATTTATTAGATAATAGTTTAATTAATACTTTGATATTATCTTTCACCATCTAAAAATAAATCGTAATTATTATGTAAAAAATACTATAAAAATATTATTGTATTTCCTTTGCATATCATTTTAATCTCAAGCAATTACATATGTTCCCCTCTAAACTTGTAAAATTACATATATCCGTAAAAAATGTTTAAAAAACATTCTACTTTATGTATTGAAACTTTATGTATTAAAAAAATATGTAATTTATATCGTGGAGAGGAGATATGTAATTCTCCCTTTTAATCTAAACAAACATCTTGCCCAACATCTTAGACCACAGGAAATTAGGATGTGCATCACGGAAAATACATTTCCACCATAGATTACAATCTACAAAATAATCTAACCCCGTTATGCCCCTTCAACTTTCACTAATTTGTTGTTTTACTCCTTTAGCTCTTCGATTTTGCGGACAAATACAGAGGAAAATATGACAGTAGCATCACCGTGGCCCAAAAGTACTACCGATCGGTCAGTGGATATGCGGTATGTGAACACAACCTGTTGAGTTCATTATTGACCCTTTTATTTTGATCGGTAATAAAAGGTGTGTGAGTTAACAGTTTTAATTAATTTATTTTTTGTTTGATCTTTTAGGATGAACTGCTATGGGCAGCTGCTTGGTTGTACAAGGCAACAAACAACCAGTACTACCTAGATTACCTAGGTAGAAATGGCGACGCCCTTGGTGGGACCGGTTGGTCCATGACGGAGTTCGGTTGGGATGTTAAGTATGCTGGTGTTCAGACCCTTGTTGCTAAGGTATGTTGTTAGTAGAATATATTATCTATTATATCTATTATCATGTGTTATATATCATTTATTTCTAAGTTTGTTTGTTAGTCATTATTCCCTGCTTACGTATCGCGGTTGCTGTTGTGCAGTTCTTAATGGGGGGCAAAGCCAGGGGTCACGACCCTGTGTTCGGGAAATACCAAGAAAAGGCTGAGAATTTCATGTGTTCATGCATTGGTAAAAGTAGTCATAATGTTCAAAAGACTCCTGGAGGGTTAATTTTCCGGCAAAGATGGAATAATTTACAGTTTGTCACAAGTGCATCTTTTCTACTTACCGTTTACGCAGACTATTTGACTTCTGCCCGGAGAAACTTGCAGTGTTCTTCCGGCACAGTTAGCCCATCTCAGCTTCTAGCATTTGCCAAATCTCAGGTAAACAAAAGTTGACATTGACTTTGACTTTCATAAGTCAACTATAGCTACTAAGTTATTCAAATAACATGTTTAAATGTTGATATGTCTAAAATAAGGTTTGCCCATGTCGAGAAATGGTAAGAAATCATTAGGGTAGTAATCAAAATCTAAACTTTTGTAATGGTTTTTGATATTTTTATAGGTGGATTATATTCTTGGAGACAACCCAAGAGCAACAAGTTATATGGTTGGTTATGGGAACAACTACCCGCAACAAGTGCATCATAGAGGTTCATCGATTGTGTCGATCAAGGTTAATCCTTCATTTGTTAGCTGCAGAGGTGGTTATGCTACATGGTATAGCCGAAAAGCAAGTGACCCGAATCTCCTAACAGGTGCTATAGTTGGTGGGCCTGATGCATATGACAATTTTGCTGATCATAGAGATAACTTTCAGCAGACTGAGCCTGCTACATATAACAATGCACCTCTTCTTGGAGTATTGGCTAGACTGCATGCTGGTCATGGTGGTTATAACCAGCTCCTTCAAGGTACATTATTATTAGTAGTAGTTTAATCTAACTCGTCTTTAATTGGCGTTTTTCCTAATGTTTTCAACATGTTTGCAGTTGAAATCCCTGTTCTTAAGCCTACTGCTGCTCAACCAAAGCCTAAAACTCAATCTGCAGGTATAATCTTTATAATAATCTTGTTTCTTTAAAAAAATTATCACTTTATAGGTAGCCAAACAAATCTGACTCAAGATTTTATCTCTTTAGGTTCAATTGCAATTTCACAGAAGACTACAAGCTCTTGGGTATCCAATGGTAAAAAATATTACAGATACTCGGTTACATTGACTAACAAGTCAAACAAGACCATCAAGAACCTTAACATTTTGATTTCAAAGCTCTATGGGCCTCTATGGGGTCTCACCAAGACCCAAAGCGGTTCATATGCGCTCCCAACATGGGTTAGCTCATTACCGGCTGGAAAAAGCATCGAGTTTGTGTACATTCATACTGCTTCTCCAGCAGATGTGTCGGTTTCAAGCTACACGTTGACTTAAAAGTTAAAAGGTCAAAGATTGTGGAGATATACATGAGGTTTTTGAAGAAAGTCCACTTTTTGTGATTTTTCTTCAAAGAGTTAAGAATAAGGTGTGAAGAATGGAGGAAGAAAGGAGTGAAGAGACAGTTTAAAAAATTGAGTGCTCATCCTCTTTCTCCTCCTTCATTAGGTATCTGAAACAATTTGAGAGCAAATACAATGTAAAAGGCATACTTCTAACACGAGTGATTAGAAGAATCCTTTTGTCTTTTTTTTTCCTTTGTTTTTTCTACTTCAAAATAGCTTTGAAGTGTTTTCTCTTTTATGTTTGTGTAAATTTGGCAACTTTCTATTATCTTGCAATATGAATATTGATTTTGTAACAACTGGCTTGAGTTTCTTGTTTTTGTTACGTTTTTGGGCTGTAATTTAAACATATAAAGTAAGCAAAAGCTTGTATGATACAATCACAAATAAAATAAAATAGTAGTGGTGAGTAAAAAAACAAAATAACCAAACCGTAACCAATATAACCGACGCAACCAAAACGATAAAACCGATACCGCTAGAAAACAGATGGTTTGGTTTGATGATTTTTTAAAAACCGATTTTTTCGGTTCGGTTTTGGTTTTGCTTGTAACAAAAACCGAAAAAACCGAACCGAACCGATATAATCAAACTTGTAAATTTAGAGGTGTAATCATATACTTATAAAAATTATTAATCTATTAGTAACTTGTTTAACTTATTTTATCTAAAAGAGGTTAAATATTTAGACTTCAAGAATAATATTTATTTATTTTAAATTTGAATTGATAGATTAAAATGTTTTATTAAATATATTGTTTTTATATTTTATGTATTGCATTTAAGTTTAATGTCAACTAAATTATAAAAATATATAGATTATATTTAGAGATGAACAAAATAATGTAAGGCCAAAGTTTTTGACTTAAATTCATTACTTTAAAACAATTTTTTTCTAAACCTTAGAAGCACAAATGGTAAAACCAAAAAAACCAAAAACCGAACCGAAACCGAAGTTAAAACCGAAAACCAAAAACCGAAAAAACCGAAACTGAACGGTTTTAAAAACCTAGAAACTGAAATATCGATTTTTGGTTTCGGTTTTAGGCCAAAACGAACCAAACCAACCATGTACACCCCTGAAAAATAGTGTGTCAAAAGAAAAGCATAGTAGTTTATAAGTTAGCATTTGTGTACATGTTTTATTAGAAAGTGAGTGTAAAAAGTAGGAATTAATTTGGCGAGTAAAGAAAACAAAAAAACAAAAAAAAATCAATATCATAGTAGTCATCCTTTTTTGAAACGAAAATTTCATGTTAGAGCAAGAACTAACATGAAAGTCGATCTGATATCATGGAAAGTACCTTTTCTTCGTACAAACACACTACTTAATATTATCTCAAATCTCAATGCATTAAATGGTTTGCCTTTATCACACCTTTCATCGGGAGATCACGTATCTTCAAGTCCAAAATCTATATAGAAAACAATAGCAATTGGCTAAGTTCCTAATGATTTGTTATAACAAAAAAAAACTTATTTAAAAAACCTAGTTACTGCTCATATATAACCCTAAACCTTAGCATAATTACGATTCTTAAACTTTAGGATCAAACCAACATGTTAGAGTCATACTTGAGTACAGTGCTAATTACTAAATAATGAACATTAAATCTAACTTGACCGACTTGTGATTTTAGATTCTCTAACTTTATTAGTTTGTGAATCAGGTTAGAAAAACTTTATCAGTTGTGAATCATGTTAGAAATTACTACCAACAGATTGAGTTTCGGAAGTTGATGAATAAAACTCAATTACATAATTTGCTAATAAGTAATAACTCCGGATGAACAATGGGTTGGAATCACGGTTACCCCATCTGAAGCAAGTTGTAAATTGACTCATAAATCATATTGATGGGTTTTTTTATGTAGTTACGTAAATATTACCTATAATAAACTTTTTAATGTCATTATTTGAGTTCACATCCTTTGTAGTTTCTAATTTTCTGTGGCACAATGAGAGAGCCCTTCAGTTCCTCCAAGCAACACTAGTAGACAAGTGTTGAACATATCAATTATAAATGGCTACACATAAGTTGGTTTTACATAATTTTAGTTTGTTTTTTTCTATTCAGGTTAATTGGTTGATTCACGTCTGGGCTTCTTACCTCACATGTCAGCCCACGCATCTTAGCTATATGGGCTAAATATTTGGGCTTGTGAACTTCATCTTAAACCACACAACTAGCTAATTGGTCTAAGAATTTGGGCTCATGGACTTCATCTTAAATGGTTAAATCAATCTGTTGACATGAAAACAACAATATTCGGTTTTAACCCATATGACGTACTATTCTATTTAACATCAAGATCTAATCTTCGTCATCAACAAATCAATCTCATTATCTCTGTTGGTACTATATATTTGCATAAGATCTTTTCGTTGTTGACCTCATATATGTGTTTTGGTTTTGAGAGTTTGTTCATAGACGATTCATAATCTTTTTTGTTCTTACTTTATCTAGGGTTCAACATTCTTAGTTTTGGAATAATGAAGTTTAGCTTCTTGCTTTTTGACAATAAGTTCTACACATTGTGTTTTTAGTTACTAAGTTAGAACATTAGATGTTTTTGGAGATTGATATGCATATAGAGCTGTCAAAATCTATCAGGACAGGCTACCGATTATAACTCAGATTCGACATGAAGCCAAATCAGGCAGACGACCTTCAATATGGCCACGAGTCATGCATCCAAGATGTGTGAATGTCTTCATCATTCTGGACCGTTCATCCAAGACCTGAAATTTTAATATAAACTCCCTATAATAGTGATTAACTATTAGAAGTAAAAAAAATTAATAACAAATGAAACATAATTATATCATATTTTTAATTATGTTAAAAAAAATCCAAATTTAAAAAAAAATTTGATTTGTTAAACTTAGATTATGTCATGCATTGACCACAAATTCGTGTATATTGAGTTAACTTAATATTAAAATTAAATTGATTTTGGTATTATTAACTCAACCTTTTTAAGTTGTTAACATTTTTTTGATTTGGTTCGATTCTGTCACCTAATATCCTTGTCCTTTTTATTTTATCCCTTTTAGATTTATAGAATCCTGTTAATATAATGTACTCATGGATGTAGAATCATTAAAAATTGCATGTAGAAATATATATAATGGAATTGGGTCTTCTATGCCGATTTGATCCGTACAGAATTTGGTTTTAGGTTCCCAAAATCTTTTGCCTTTGACGGAATTAGATGTGCACATGTAACCTGTTATGAACCAAATGGTTTATATCTCATTAAAGTTTAAACAATTTGTAACTATCCAAACTTTTATGATAGCTTTAGAATATGTTGTTCTTTTATTAACAGAATAGCTCACTCCAACGTTAATAAAAATATACAGTTGTTTAAAAAATCACTTGGATACGATGAAACATGTACTACATAAAAATAGCAAAAGGAATTTGCTTACGATGAATCAATACGCTCCGGTAGTTCAAAAGGTGAAGAATAAAGACCAAAAGAATATGATGACGGAGATTATTATATATAAAAAATGTACGCACAATTTTATGTGTTTTTTATAATAAAATCATGTTTTGTAATTTCAAAAATTCTATAAAAAACGCTAGAAAACTTTGATAAATTTATTTTTCTATATATTGTATTTAATTTTTTAATTGAAAAAAAAACTCAAATTAGAACGGTTATTTCAGTTCATCCTCTAGTTATCAAGAAAACCGGTGGAAAATTACATTACAATTTTCATACTCAAGTGCTAATTTATGTTTTTAGAGGGCGTTTGGTTGAAATAAATGGAATGAAATGGAATTTAAAACTTAGTAGAAATTTCAAGTAAAATTATGTTTGAGTGGTAATAAAATATAAAACACAAGGGAATGTTTCACCTCAAATTTCATTGGTTGTGAGATTTCAAATTCACTCTCTAGGTGAAAGAATTTTGAAATCCCACAATCAAGAGAATTTGAAGTGAAACATTTCTTTCGTTTTATTTTTAATTGCTCATTCAAATATAATTTTATTTGAAATTACTCATTCAAATATAATTTTACTTGAAAATTATACTAGTTTTTCAAATTCATTTCATTTCATTCCTTCCCAACCAAACATTCCCTTACTTTTATTAAGTTATTTATAAAAAGATAATACTGATATTTGTTTATTTGTTTAAATTACAGTGGGCTTTTGACTCTGTTTCAACACGAGAAACATAAAAAAGAGGAATTTTTCAAATTTCAAACAGGAGTCACACAATATTCTAAAATAAGAAGGGTCTTGTACCTAAATTAAGAAATTTGTAACACAAACACAAATCAACAACTAGCAACGGTGTTCCCCCGTCAAACAAAAAATTATATCAACCACATATTCTTTTAACTAATCTTTTAAAAAAACCATTGGTTAATCATATTGATTGTGCTATAGTTTGTACTAAATTAATGGATTAAAAATACGACCAAGTAAAATCGAAATGGCAATATTAATAAAAAATACAACTGTTATTAGTAAATTATGTAAGTAATAGAATTGCAACTAAAATGTTTATGATCGACAAATCTTACGTCCCATATTAATATGTTTGTGACGGATAAAATATGATAAATAGCATACCCGGTGCTTAACTTGACTCTCATTTTACATATATTATGTCGAGAGATTGAAATCAAACTTGGATAATCAAAAAGGCGTAAATAACGATTTCAGATCGAATTATTCGGTGATTCACCTGGAAATCTCAATCGAATATAACTTAAATTTGATCAAGAATTAAGTATGCATTTTGTGTGCGTTTTGCGAACCAAAAGAAGAATCCGAGAGAGGCCAGAATGATGTATCAATTCGATTTTCAGGAGAGGCGGTTCTATTTTTATTTTTAGTTCAAAATGACAAAATTGCGTATTTTTCCACTCGAATTTCACATGGGAGACTCTGAAAAATTAATTTTAAATGCAATTTTAGTGAAGTCATTTGTATCAAAGTTAACTCGACCCCATTTTTAATGAAATTCAGAGCAGCTTGACCCCAGCCAGAGGCTCCGCCCCTTAAACCCCGCTACCATGGTGCTGCCCACGTCGTAAATTTTACCTAACAAGACCTGTTCTAAAACATGTATTAGTTGGCTTTACTGTTTTAAATTTTGATTTTGACTAGAAAATGGTTGCATGAGTCAAAATTATTCACCATGTGAGCTCTCCGTTCACACCCTTGAAAGAAAGTGACAACGTTAAATTATTAAAATCTTAACCCTTCGGTTGTCCCACGTTAGGTTTCTAACGTACATAAGCAGCCGTGCAACCATTTTGAAAACTCTAGGAGATTTTACAGCATAAAAGGAGCAAATCAAAGCAATTTAAAATTAAAACGAGTGTATAGTATACAAATTTATTGGGGCACATTAATGTTCATAAATCCAAATTTGAATGATTATTGTCTTACGTGTTTTCATAGATTCGATATGTCTCTTCAAATCCAATATGCATAATGTATTTGCTATTTTTGCTATGGTAAAGGATTGCATGAAAAGTTAAGGAGTAAGTTGTTTGTTATTTTTAATTTTAAGTGCAATCAAAACCGCCACACTCCACCATTGATTAACCTTTTTATTCCCCTTCTGCCTTCGGTCGACTTCAAGACAAGAAGACAAGAATTTAATAAAGATAAACCCCATGGATAAGTATCTTTCGTTTTTCACAGTCATTTGCAACGCAACTGAAATCGAAGAAAATCGTTTGAATTCCTAATGATCTAGGGTTTAATTATGATTTCGGGGTCGTTTAGGGTTAAAAGAAAAGAAAAAAAGGCATTGATCAAGGGAGGGGGTGAGGTGGGAGATGTGTTTTATTTTATTTTTTGTATTTTTTAAAATACTAGTCTTTCATGAAAAAACTAACATAAATTGTAGACTTAGCCATTTGGGCTCAATTGTTACAACAATAAAACATTTTCAGGCTAGAAATCACCTTTTTTACTATTAATGACTCTTAATTATTTGTTATTTCTTAATTCTTATCTTTAAAAAGTATAATACCAAAGGACTTTTAGTCTAGTGGCATCCAAATGTTAGAAAAAAAAAATTAATTCCCGTACCAAACACAAGATATAGATTTATAAATAAAATTTTATGAGTGTTGGAGTTAATCGTTTATCAATATAAACCGAAACAAAAATTAGTTATAACTGTTATCATATGGAATCTGTGGTATGACCAACCACGTAATAATAACAAAGGGATAAACAACCAGACAAAAGCCTCTTGAATCCACAAAAAAAATGCACGAGTAGGTATTATTATTAAGTAAATAAGAAAATGTTAATTAATTAAAGTAAAAAATGGTTTTGTTAAGTGTGTGACGTAATTATAATGTCTTTATTATGCAAAATAAATTATATAATAAGTAGTAGTTGCATACTTACATTTCAAAAATATTTTGTGGATGTCACATTACCACACTTCGATCATACCATGTTTGCATTCTAGTATTTTGAAAAAAATGTATATAACATTTGTAGAAATCCTAAATTTATCAAAGTAGGAAGTATCATTTGTAGAAATCCATAACGTTTTTTAATAACATTTTGTCACTTTGTCAGTATTATTTTTATGATAGATATATTATTAAGTAAAGTAGTTTTGGTCCTAGAATTTCAATAACTTAAAATATTTTTTTGTCATCATTGCTTAACTTAGCATTTGTGACTTGTGATTATATGTCGACGGTGATTCGTTGGTGAAGGCTGTCATTGTTGATTTGTTGGTGAGGTATTTTCGTTTGTGATCCATCTGCGGTGAACGCATTCACTCTTTAACAACGATCAAACGTTTTAGGGAGTTTAATACCTTAGATATGATGAAACTCCTCTGATATTGATTTTATGTCATGATTTTTAGTTACTGGTAAAATATATTTTAACACTTTGATTATTAGTCATATGTTTTTATATGTTTATTATAGTTACCTTTGGAAGAAATTTTTCTTTACAAACCACATGCATGTGTATTATAATATCAATTGTTGTCACCCATAAATACCCACATGGCTAGAAGCCCCCACCCTTAAAACGCATTAGTTGTAAGGTTCTAACTACTCCCTAGTTTCCTCTCCAAAAATCTATGTTCCCCGAAAAACCAAATCTTGAGAGATCTCAAAACAAGAAATTTACTATTTTGGAAGCAGAAAACAACCAAAGAGAAGGGCTTAAGTTGTTCTCCACTTTCTTGCAACACTGTCTTGTTTTTTATGAGAATTATTTAGATAAGACTTATAGAACAACAAATACCCTGCTAACCAGAGAGATCAAGTAAACCACAACTTACGCATTACATACATCTTGAAGACAAAAACTAGTGAAAGCTAGATTCGGATCTCAAACCTCTGGTACATGAGCTATAGGAGAATCAGAAGCTTACCACTATTACAGGTACTTTCTTGTTTTAGGCAACAAGAAATGGGAAACTGTATGAAAACATGCATTAAAGGAAACAGGAACATGAGAAAACGCCCACAACAACAGCAGCAGCAGCAACGACAAGAGATACATGAATCTTGCAAAGCAAGTGATACATTGAGCAAAGAAAGTGGTACAGTGAGGGTAAAACTGGTATTAACAAAAGATGAGTTACAATGGTTGTTGCTTCAACTGAAGAAAGATCAAGGAGGAAGAAAACTAGAGCAAGTGTTGGGTGAGATTGAGAAGAACAGATTAACAGTGGAAAGTGGTGTTACAAAGTGGAAACCTTGTCTAGAGAGCATCATGGAGCTTGAGCCCTTAGATTCATCATCATGATGACCTGAAATTACTGTTATACACATGCTATTGATCATCTTGTATTCTTATGATGTTTTCCTTTGCTAGCTCATGCTATATTTGTAATTATGTCTTATTTCTTGGGTTCCTATAGATTGAAGCATGAGCCTTTGCTGCAATTATTCTTCATTTCTAGTTTATTTCTTTGGATTTTGGATGGCTTAAGTTCTGTGTTCTTATTATTATTATCATTATTTTGCCTTAGATCTTGTTTGTTTAGTCAAGTTGCACTTTTGTACTATGAAATAAAGCATGAATCTTTGCTGCAATTTTTTTTTTCATTTCCATTTTATGTCTTTGTGAGATATTATCGGCTAACAGTGTCGAGTGCTGTTTTAGAAATATAAAATTTTAAAACTACCATCGTCTATAATTTAATTACTGTTCAGACATTTTTTTTCTATTTTCTCTAGAAGAAAAAAAATCATATCTTCTTAATTAAATAGCTGATTCAACATTAAATCATTACCCATATTAAATCGTTGTTCTGGTATTGGCCCAAAATTCAACATTTTATTTATTTCTTTAACGTGCAGACAGAATTTTTGAAATAATTCAAGGATTTAAACCCATAACTTTTGGTTTAAGAACACATCAACACAGCCCATCAAGAAGAATAGACACATTCACCTGCTTTAATTCGGTTTTACGGTAAATAGTGTCGCCAGGGATTTTATCAATCACATGCTATTTTAGGTAAAGAATTTGATTATTTGAAGCATAATGTTGCTTTTTGAGCATCTTCATAAATTAAACGAATCAATTTAACGGTTACAGATTTGAGAAAGAAGCTCACATGTTACCCCTTTGCATCATTGACAGAATCCCATATATGTTCCAACTCGGCAGCAAACTGTTTTTCTCTTCCTATTATCATTGTATTATGATTAGCATCTGTGATGATCTTAACCTTTGCATCAGGAACCTTAACTTTAATGTTGTTGCTGCATTCCACTGGCACCACCTGGTCTCTAGACCCTTGGACCACGGTCACCCTTGCTCGAGCATGTCGCAATATTTCAAGACATGGGTCCATCATCTTGGCTCCACCACATATCACATTGTGCATTGAGTGCCAAGCCGAATGGTGTGTGTGCCTGAACAAGTCCATCACTAGGAAACTTAGCTTGCTGCACATCAAGATTAACAATTCATTCATTTAGTGCCATTTTATACGCGTTTGGCTTCTAAATAAATCAGATTTGTAAAACACTCAAACATATCATGATCAAATTATTGTATCTTTAAAACGCATCCAAACATTATCTGATTTTGATATTCAAAATTAGAAGAGCACTTTCAAAATGTACATCCAAACACCCACTTATGCTAAACTCTTATTATAACTTGATAATCGTTAAACGAAGATTGACCCGTTTCAAAAGAAAGAAAAAAAATTTTAAAAAATTATTGAAATCTTGAATTTCTTATACCTTTTTCGAGTAACCAGCTTCAAGATCCTTTCCCATGTCCTGTGGTTCCTGCACAAAAGAAAACACACACACCTGCCTAAATGCTCATACCATGTCATGAATGCTGATCCAAACAACAACGGTGGCCATACACTCTTGTATGCAAGTCTTTTCAATGCTATTTCACTAGCATTCTCTTCTTCAGAAGATAAAAAGTAAGGCTGCAAGTTAAATTTAATCAATCAAATAAGAACAAGTAGAACAAACTTTTTACAAAAAAAGTCAAACTGATGCTTGCTAAATCTTTAGTTAGAATAATGTCCATTTACATGGAAGAAAGTTACCAGTTATAGCTATGTTAATGTTATAATAAAACGTGTATGAGCTAAAAGATTCCTTTTTAGGAAAAATTGATGATTTGAATTTGAAAAGTACTAAAGTTGACTTTGACTATCTTGAACATAAGAAGGAACTTACTGGAGCAACTAGAGTGATGGATTTGAGATTGTTGGGATGCTTTGCTGCTAATGCTAAAGCAACTATACAACCCATGGAGTGTGCAACTAAATGGAAAGATTTCAAGTCGAATTCACGGATGACTGATTTTTCAACCATTTCCACATGGTCATTTAAAGTGTAGAGACATTCTCTCGGCTTTGGACTATTTCCAAATCCCAAAAGGTCAACCGCAAAAAGTCGGTATCTGCTACCAACCAGTTCAGGGAATACTGTTTCGGTCCAGATAAAAGAAGACGACATAAACCCGTGTAGAAATATCACATTTTCAGTTGATGTTTTACCAAAATCTTCATTTCCTGCCATCATTATCAAGAATCAGCATTCTGTACTGGGATCAAAGAACCAACAACATGTTTGAATATGCATTTTAAAATGGATTATCTTATTAATGTTTGGAAAAACAATTTCTGTTTATAACTATCTAACGGTTTAGGGGTCAGATAGTCAGTTTTTGCATAAGCACTTCTAGATCAATCACAACAAATTTCGACCGTTTCTACTGTAGGTTAAACCTGCATCCAAACACTATATTTACTTTCTGTTTTATACAAGCAATTGTCTGATTCTATTTATTCTTAGTAATAATCACTTTCAAAGTGAATGGATATTCCTAAAGATCTCTAATTTGGGTTGACCCTATTCTTAAAAAGATTAATTTTGTGTAATTAAGTTAACAAAGGCTACAAAAGATTGGTCTTTCAAGTTTTGCAGCTACATCTGAAATAATATTATGCACCCAATCATGCAAGTCTTGGATTTCAGTATTTCACAAATAAAAAAGAGCTATCATTTAGCTATTGTAGCTACATGTTGATTTTTTTATATGAAATATCATATAATATCTATAAAAAATGCTACATTTCTATCACCAATCTTGTCCTAATCATAGTAATTCGTCCTATTAAGTGGAGCTTTGCTAATTGCTACCAATTTTGTTTTAAAGACATTTAAATTCCTTTATGTTTTGAACCTGCTAAGTAACACATTTGACATCCAAAAGTCAAACTGTATAATTTTAGGCTTTCAGCTAACTAAACAAAAAACACAAGTGTATAACACATTAAACAGATGATGAAATGAATCAAAAAGAGTACCTTTTGATGGGTCCTTAACAACAACATGAAGCTTCTGATCACCACCATTGTTCATCCAAGAAACACAAGATTCACACCCACAATCAGACCATCTATTTTTCCTCAAATTATTACTTCCAGATTTCATATAATCCTCAGCAAGTTTCCTTCGAGTATTTCCAAGAAAACCCATTTCCCTAAATACATTTTTCCTACCAAACAGAGTATCTGAAATCCCATTGTTTCTCTCTTCGAAATCGTTTCTTCGATTTTGACTTTGACAGTAACATGCGGTTGATTTTCCCTCCAAAATTTCATCCATATATCTGTAGAAAATGCACATTGTGCAATCCAACAAATCAAGAAAGAAGAACACTAAAAAATTTATTACAGAAAGCAGAAAATCTGCCGTTTTTCTTGGTAATTTTCCCAAGAAATCAGCCATCAAAGCTCTGCTTCTAACTAAATCAAAGAATTATATAAACCCCTGTGTATATTAGGTATATGAGTCAATTGAGTGTGTATATCTCTCTGTATGTGTGCATATATATTATATATACATACAAACGCAATAGAGAGAGAAAGAGAGAGAACCTTGCTATAATCAGATGAATGTTGAAAGATGAAGCACAATACATGCGACGTATTTCTGGCCACGTCACGTAGAATATTGAGTAGTTGTGATTTCATTTTAGCCCCTTATACTATCGCCTATTGGGACTTTTGACTACCATACCCTTTGGGTTCTAAAAAGTGAGGTGATTTGTGTATTTGGGGACCATGTTTTAAAACCCGAAACATCATTGCGTTTTATCGGTCTACTGATCGGGTCATTTAAAGCGGTATAAAATGTGTATATCAAATCAATTTAGAAAATGTGACAATATACGTTATTTCTATTTAGTTTTAACAATGCTAAATGAAATAGACTAAGGTGCTGTTTGTTTTTTCTGTAGAAAAACGTCTGCAGTCTGCGGATCACATCTGCAGACATCTGCAGCAGAAGAGATGGACCAAATGTCTGTAGTCTGCAAGAAAAAGACTGTTTGTTTTGTTTAACATCTGCAGAATGCTGAAATATTCTGTAATTAAATTAAATTTATTTTTTAAACTTTAAAAACAACTAATACATTAATATATAAATAAAAGTCATAGAAATAAATTAAAATAACCAAAATCAGAAGCAATTTCAGATATTTAACCCTTTTGGTTCCCCAAACGAGCTTCAATTGTGAAACAGAAGTGAAATTGGATGCAAAATTGAACACCGACACTATCCAATTCCTAACACCAGTAATCAAACTGAGCTGATTTCTCGAGCCCATGAAAATGCTCCTCAATTTGCTTCCACTTCAGGTTCAGGGTTACAGCCTGGTGACTTTCTAACTCAGCAAATGCTTTCTGAAGTTGTTGTATTATTCTCGAGTTCGTAGATTCCAAAAGTGTAGCAACAGAACCCGTATCTTCCATCGCAAGTGATCACTACAAACCTTCAAATACAACCAAAACAAACACTATAACAAACGAAATTGCAAAAATACCTAAAACTGATATAAGTAATTGATACAACAATTAAACTACAACATCCACTATGAACACCTGTTGAAATCAAGGTTCATAAACATTCAAACTAAAACCATTTCATAGAACTCAAACCTTAAAACCAAACAATTGTGATACTACACATGAACTCAATCTCTGATTCTATTCACTGGACAAAACGAAACACTTCTGGATGTTTAACTATGTAGCACCATCACCATCCAAACTGAATTTCATGAACAAAACGCCAAATCGATACTTAATTATGTAGTATCATCACCATCCGAACTGAATTATACGACAAAACGCTTAACATATGTTTAATTACATATCAATTAACATTAATAGCGACCTCGAAAACTAGATCAACTAACAAACAATGATTTCATATGTAAGAAGAAAGCAATTGGATCTGATTACTGAACATTAGCATTACGATTATTACAGTACGATTGGCCGAAGAAAGTAAGCAATTGATAGAACTTACGGAAGTAGGAGGTCACGACGGCGGAGACGGTGGTTAATGGCGGTGGAGATGGTGGTCGACGGCGGCGGATTGTGGTTCCGATCAATCCATTTGGTGGGGGGCGCGGCCGAGATGCTTGTGAAGATGAAGATGAAGATGGTTGTGAAGATGGGGAAGGGGCCGAAGGGGAGCAAGCGCGGTGGGTGGCGACGGGGAGGAGGTGGCGACCGGGGGGGGGCGAGATGCTTGTGAAGATGAAGATGAAGATGAAGATGGTTGTGTGAAGATGGGTGGGGAATGAGATGGAAGAGAAGAGGTTAGAAGAGGTGTGAAGACATTGTTTCACCTCTTCTCCGTGCAGAGGTGAGGAAGACGTTTTTTAATGAAACGTCTTCCAGAAAACAAACAGTTTGCGAAGTAAAAACCTCTTCCCGTGTCTGCGAGCGTGCAGATAAAGAGGTGGGGAAGAGGTTTTTCCAGTTACTCTTTAGTCTATTGAAACATTAAAGTCTGGCGTCTCCCGTCTAGAGATAGCCACTATTAGTGCATCACAGTTGGTTCTTGATTCACAATAAACACTCGCTCTCGTTCTAGAACCTACACACATGTTTGTTTCACATACACGATTTGTGTAACTAAAAGTGAGATGCTTTTTTTCTGTCTAGGTTCAAAACCTGTCTACATTAAAATTGTTGTTGATGTCATCGAAGGTTGCTCGTGTAAATCGATGGTTAATTGTGTAGATCCAAGATTACTCGTGTAGATCAAAGGTTGTTGTTGGATATCCAATCGTCTCTTAAATTCTAGGTTTAACGTCCATGATCCAGCCTTCGATGTCGGTTTATTGGTTCAACTTTAGTTATAACACCTTAACTCAAATGAAGATGGTCTAGAAGTACTTAATCACGTTTAGACCGCCACAATAGATGGTTCCGGATACGACTAGTCTAGACTCTAAGAACATCGTTTCTATAACTCAATTTATGTATAATCAGTTACACAATTTTAGTTATTAAAAATCATATACTCGTTTTTAAAACATATATCCAATTAAGACTTGTTGATGCAAGTAAGGGGGTTTTGGTGTAATATTAATTTAGTTTTTCATGTGGCCTAATCTTCCATTGGCTTTTGCGTTTTGGTTTGGGACACCATAATGTCATTAAGAAAAAAAAACACATAATGTACAAGATTCGCTTTAATACTTACGAAAATAAAATTCAATTCATCTTTTTATTTTTAGTAAATTGATAAAATTAAGGACTTTAACAAATATGATCTAGAAATTAGTTACAGAAATTATTTTATTTTATTTTTTTTAAACGACTGACTAGTTGTTAAAAATTAGTAACACTTAGTTAGTAATAATTCGTCACTACCAAAATTTGAACATTAAACATCCAAAAGAGACAAAACCTCTCGTGTCCCTTTTAAACCACAAGGCCAAAAATCATTGATACTGTTTTTATGGGAACTAATTTTTGGTTATACTGTTCTTAATATAATGCAAATAGTGTTTTCCAGATGCATGCATTTGTTGAATATGATGTTGTCACATAAATACATTTCTTTTGCATAATTGTGAGTGGAGTTTCTTTCGGATAATTGTGTCAGAGGGTAGTGAAGAGTGTGGCACTCCGATTTCTTTGGATACACCTAACATAATATTATGAGTACGGATGTTATTTTTACCCGAACCCGAATACTTAACCCGATTATGTTCTATTCAAACCCGATTACAGGATAACCCGAAAAAACTGAACCTGATTACAATCAAACCCGAATATGAAATTCTTATTTAAGTCGGTTATTGGGTTGTGTTTTGGCAATTTGGGTTGACCCGAATACCATATCATCATAATTAACAATCCATATTTCATATTTTAAGATTTCAATCTATGTCATCTGTTTTTAACTTTTTATGAACTCGATCAATCCGTCCATCACTCTATTTCAATCGATGGCGCAAATTTTAAACTCCATCGTTCCATCAGTCCATCTTTCATACTAAACTATCTAAACAGATAACAAACAAGGTATAGTGATTCCATGTTTGAGCATTATCATATATTTGTTTTAAATATATGTTTGTTACTCCTTGTACGCCTGAGCTTAATAATATAAATGAAAAACGTTGTATAGGCCTAGTAACGTGTTATTGTTTTACCTTTGTTCGAGCAATAACAGTTATGATGATTGGTTGTGTTAAGCGTATGTTCGAGCAATGTGTTGATTTAGAAGTTGATTTTGTTTTTTTTCAACTATGACTACCAAACTTGTTTGTGAAGAGATGTCAAATTCAATTACCAAACCGAAACACTTTATAGTATGTTATCTTTGATTTGTAAATTTACAAGTGGACCATCCCGGTTACCGATTAACCCGACCCGAATAAACTTGAAAACCAAAAAACGAATACCGATTAAATATAGTTTATTTTGTTCGGTCTTCGGGTTGATTTTCTACATCTAAAAACCTGAGGAACCCGACCCGAAGAACCCAAAACCCGATTACAAAACCCGAATGACACCCCTAATTATGAGTGATTGCGTTTCTTTTTGTAATGTTATCTAAAGTTTGATTAAAGGCTTTAACCGATGACTGACGACTTTCTTTCATCCATGACGGACTTCAAAGCTAAAAGTATGGGCAAGAAAGATACGATACTTGTTTAGATCTGACATAGTAACATGAAAAATAATTAAGGGGCTGTTTTATAACTTTTAAATGATTAAATGTTAAATCAATAAGAAGTCTGAACCATTAAGTGTTGAACTATTAGGAGGTTTGAACCATTAAAAGCTATTACATCGTTTAACTATTCAAATGCAAATGTCTGACAAATTCAGATAAGATGTCTTAATCATTCAGCATTAGACTTTTTAACTATTCAGTATGAGATTTTTAACCATTCAACACTAGTATAATGCTTAACTATTCAAAGGCAAATATTTTTAACATTCATACATTTACTCGCGAAACAAACAGTCCGAACCATTAAGTGTTGAACCATTCAGATATCTGAACCATTAAGAGGTTGTCAAAGTGTCAAATGGCTCCTAAGAGATATGGATTATGAACGTTGACGAACAAAAAACAAAAAGTTACTAAATCAAAGTTGAATAGGTATATCAATCTATATGTAATCTAAACTCTAATTTTATGCCCGGCAATCATAAGTAGCTAACAACAAACGTGAGTAGCTAAGAACTCGCAGATGACCATTTTCAATGCATATATGTATTGCAAGTGAGATCCTATTGCAAAACCTACTATATATCATCTCTTGAATCGTTATATTTAAAGCCTGAATCATTGTCATGAAGATGAAAGCTAATTTTGTCTCACCGGTTTTTGACATAAAACATGCTTGTTGTGAAGTGTAAACTATAGCATGTATCATTGCTGATTCTAACCATGCCCTAAAACATATACATATACTTCCATTTGCCTCATGACCTCCTTTATAACTCCTAATTTAAGGCAATAATTTTTCTAAAATTCCACAAATTACCATCGTGTCGTTATTAAGCTATTAACAACCCGCAAGGGAAAAAGGAAGAGGGATTAGTGCTTACTCGCAATGAATGAACGACAAAAAAAGTAAATGGTGATTTTGTTTGGCGACGTGTATATGCTTTAACATTTATATTATAAGTAAATGACGATTTTACTTGATTTAGTTTGTTTCTTACATTTACCTTGAGCAACAATATAAATGTGTTTTATGAAACTAAATAAAGTAATACATCTAATTAGAAAATAAAACATATCATTAGATTATTATTAGAGGTTGTAGAAATCTTTATCAAATATTAATTGATCAAAAGGTTCTTTCCTTTTAATTGTTATAGATGACAATGCAAACATGGTGTTCATATAATTGTGCTTGCCATATTTTAGGAATTGCATAAATGCTTCCATTTTTTATGGGTTGTTCCGGTTTTTTCTTTTCCAGTCAATGATTTTCTAGAATATGACAAGATACCAGAATAATACAGCCAACACTCAAATAAAATGTTAACGTTGTTGTATATCCCGTTTGCATCTTTTGTAAGCCGGTATGTGTACATTTGTTTGTAGGTGTGATGAAATATCATCTGAGATTGCTTGTTTGTTAATCCCATCGAACCCAACCACCGCTCAAAAAAAAATAATAATAAGAAGAAAAGGTAAGTCCACCTCTACTTTCACCGCTAACCCTGTTCATCCCGTTCAAAAACACTTTTAAAGTAATTATTTTCTAAATACAAACAAAAATACAAATATGATTTCACCGCTAACCTTGTCATCCTGTTTAGAAACACTTTTAAAGCAACTATTTTTTGAATATAAACAATAATACAACTATCCTTTAATAAGCCTTTTGAAAAACTTGATTAGAACATTTACAAGGTTTTCAATTGTTATGTAGTGTATCTTTTATTTTATAAAAGATTGTTGTAAGTGGATGAGAGAAAAAATATTACTATTCATTTTTATATTTTGAGAAACACGTGCAAACCGTATAAGTTTTTTAATATTTTTTAAAGTGACTATGAATAAAAAAGATATACTTTTTTTAATATAATTATAAAAATAAAAACGAGAAAGTTATGTCACATAAACACTTAAAATTATGTGTATTTTGTTTAAAACACCTAAATTATTGGGTTGGCCCAATACGTTATTTGGGCTTTTACACATGAAAAGTTGAAAGTGGCTTTTTTATTCTTCCGGTTCCTCTGGCCTGTTGACTTGAGTGAGTTCATTCAGATCCTCAAACTTCCCTTTGCACCTAAACTCTCAACACCGTCGATCACTTGCATCCGCCATCTGCATCGATCGATCACAGGTATACATACTGCTCTATTTCTCCGTCTCTTCTTCCGATTTCAAGTTTCAATACTTGAATTCTCCTGCTTATGTTTTCTGAATTATGATCTAGGGTTTTCGAATGTATCGTAATCTTCGATTGTTTTTTTTAACGTTTCGTTTGATAGAACTACATCAGATGGACTATAGATGTATTTTCTCACCCCTCATTGATAAATTACACCATTTGAATGATTTAGTTCGAGTTTTTTATGTTTATTTATGTTCATGAGTTCATCCAATTGGTTTATCCGATGTAAGAAAAATGAACTTTTGTTGCTGCTAACTGTGCTAGTTTTGCTTGATTGATAGCTATTTAGCGTGATTTCTTGATGTTTGCTGATGGTTTATGTAGGGGCATTTACATTTAAGTGATACGAATAATAAAGTGTTGATTTATGGAGGAAAATATTTTATCTATATAACCATTTACTTTAGTTTAAGATGATGATATGCAACACTAATATTAACTACAGATGGATTATGTGATAGTCTCAATGGCATGTATTAATCTTTTAATGTGATCTTGAAACAATCAATAATAGTAACTAATTTCTCTCTACCTTTTGTGAGTCTTGCACGAGTTTAAACCTATGTTACTGAGTTTACTAAATGAAAGAAACGAAAGTACAGAGAATGAAGGCGAGGAAAGAAGAGAGGGAAATGAAAAGATATAATGTAGTTTCGTGCTCTTGAGTTCGAAGGAAAGGAAAAGATTTTAAAGATTTATGTGTTCCCGAGTTGTAAGGAATAGAAAAGTATGTTGCAAATTTTGCTATTATACCCTTATGTATCGTAGATCATAGCTAGCTTAGAAGGGTAAAATAGTAAATGGTAGGTTTCTTTCTCTTCAAATCTGGAAAGTTAGGAGGGAAGATTATTAATAAATATTTTTTTCTCTTCTTCTCACTTTGTTCTAGTAAAAAACTCTGGAACACACTTTCTTTTTCAGTTTCCTCCCATTTCCATCCATTCACTCCTTAAAAGGACTCGACAACACAACGTAATGGTTGGAAGAAAAGAGTAGAAATTATGGTATTTGTGTATCTAGTTCTTAACATGTGACCTATAACTAGAGATGAAATCTTTCTGTGTACGTATGAATTAATTATACATTAAACCGAGGAAGTGAGAGGGTCGTGGCGCAATGCATTTATTGTAATTTGCTTCATAAAGTTAAAAGTTTGTGTGTGTATTTTTATCTTTATGTTTGTATGCGGTATAGCAATTAACATATTAGAATGCTTAAACTTAGCTAATATAATTGAGCATATATAAGTCATTGCCATATCTTTTTTTCTTAGGATGAACGTGGAATATAGTGGTTAGTATGTTTTTGGTGTTTATATATAGATTTTGCACTTTCAATGCTGATTGCATATATTTTCTCCCAAGATTTCTATTTCTGCAGATACTGTCTACTTTGATCTTCTTGCCGGTGAATCAATCAAAACCGCCATCTCAGTCAACGCTGTGATCATCCAAAGACATCAGGTAGATGATAGACACATTTCTCACCGTTTTCATATATAACACATTCACTGTCAATCGAAATACATGGACTTAAATTTTAGGGTAATTAACAGGAATGATGGATGGAGGTACACCAAATTTCAAAACATGGAATATAATATACCCTGTCTACATAAACTCAAAGAAGACTATTGCGGAAGGTAGAAGAATCTCTGCAACAAAAGCTTGTGAAAACCCTACAGCTTTGGAAATCGGCGATTGTTGTGGCCACCTCAAAATTCCTTTTGCTATTGAGGTTTTTTCTTTTCTTTCAATAGACTTTACCAAGTTTTTATTACATTCTCCATTCATTCCAACAAAAGAATCCCACTTTGACTTCTATTATAGGGTTATTTGGATAATTAGTTAGATTTGAATAAAAGGATGGCTAAATATCACCTACTGTTACAAATATTAGCTTTTAATTATCATGTTATGCATATGAATTTGCATTCAGGCCTGGTTTTTGATATTTACATTGATCATTTGTATTTCTAAACTTTTGTAATGGTTTTAAAGATCGATAAGGCATATCCAAGGGATTTCATGCAAGTAGGGAGGGTGAGGGTTTTGCTGAAAAGACCAGATGGGAGTCCACACAACCCCCTTATTTCATCAAGTAAGCATAATTCTCTCAGGTTTCCCATTTTACAATTCTTTTCGTTCTTGTTATTACTATGAGCGCACCACATGTTAGCTCTGTAAATAATTATAAAATATTAATTATGTGTCGGTTTGTTTTGATGATTGCAGAAAAACAGCTGATGATTCGTATTGCTGAATTGGTTCCTAGACACCCCGGTAGATTGAAGAAGCAAGAAGCTGCTGCATCTGCTTCAAATGCTGCTGGACCTTCAAAATCTGGAAAGGGTGGCAAAAAGAAGAGATAAGAGTCATCAATGGCGTGTCTAACTTCGAGTTGAGAATCTCTAGGCGCTTTGTTGGTTGATTGCATAAGAAGACATCTTGTATTTGATGAGTGTTTTCTATTTAAACTTGCTTTTAAAATATGGAGAACAAAGTACCAAACAGAATATAAATTGCCCGGACGGATTTGATTTTCAGTTTTATCAGTCACTCTATACTGAATTTTGCATGCCCCGATCTAAAGCCATTTTTAAAGTAGATCGGATGACCCCAACAGTCTCTGGCCTGTAACGCGTTCGTCTTGGTATCTATGCATGATGTGCGTGCCACCAAGGGCTCCAGCTGTGCCACCAAGGGCTCCAGCTATGCCAGTCGATGCTCAAATTCTCGATCATCTCTTATTATACTCATCGAGGTGTTGAGCATTGATGGTCTAGTCTAGTAAGAGACACTGATTTTTTAGACAAACTCAACCATTTGTGGCTTTACTACAGATCATAATATTGTTAGGATGCAAGTCCTTTTGTTGGTGGTAGCTATGTGGATCTTGTTTTTTTGGCTGGTCACTCATCCTCAACATCGATGCTGTCCAAAAATCGTTGACTTGACTAGTGGTGACACAGATAGTATATGTAACAAATTATAGTGCCAGAAACGTAGAATAATAACATGTATCCGAGACTCGAGAGATGCTAATATGTGGTGATCTTGATGAAGGATTCTTTTGCGGCAGTGAGCTCCACAATATCTAGGGCATGCGAGAAAGCATGGTGTGAAAAACAATTGAATAAATTTTAATAAACCTTATTATAACTCACATTTATATATATGAAAAAATAATATGTTGTATCAGTTACTACTATTAAATTGTAAGTGTCTGCTAGTACTAGCTAATTAAACTAATTTCCCATAAACTCTAATATTCTTAACAGTTGTTTTTATTGATAAAAATATTATGATACAAAAAACTTCAAAAAAACTTTAAATTGTTTGATTAACGTTCAAATAGACAAATACATATTTTATAAAAAATATTTCATGCATCAAAACAGATTGGGGGTGTAGCTCATATGGTAGAGCGCTCGCTTCGCATGCGAGAGGCACGGGGTTCGATTCCCCGCACCTCCAAATTTTTAATTATAATTTTTAAACATCACATCCTTCCAAAGAAGCTTTGGCAAAATCGCAGATATTTTTTGTTTCATTTTTCGCACTCCAAATGGTAATAACATAAACACCAAGCTTTTGTTAAGAGCTAATTATGCTCATGGTAAGGACTACAAATTAGCCCCAAAACTAGTAAATTATTTCATTAAAATGTATAAAATTATACATAAATTTGAAAAATCATACACAAAAGTCTGTTTAGATTAATCCCCGTAAATTCAAATTAATCACTAGTCTTTACTTCACCGCCTGACTAATGTCTAGTGATTTTTACAACATTGCCTTGCACGACCCGAATATAAATGACTTTTCCTAACTCGAATATAAATGACTTGTGTTAACCGAATCAAATTTGCCCTGTAACTAAACCAAGAAAGCTACTTCTATTGGTTACCTATCTTTGATGCTCTCAACCTCTCGTATGGTAAACATCCAAAACAAAAAACAAGCATATTAAACCCGAAGCATACGATTGAAGGAAAATAATACTTATTCAAGCTTAACCTAAATTAACTTTTTAATTACGCAGTGATTGTTGTTTTTCAGGTTAACGTGATAGCAGCCGAGCATCTTGTTTGTTTACTAAATAATAGATCTACCATGTCATAAACCAATGTCCATCAACAAGTTAGATAATGTTTCTGTAAGTTTTAATCTTCTTCCTCCTCACATATAGTAATCAAACTATAAATATTGTAACTTATGGGTTAAAACTTTTAATTTATATACAATACAAGGAATAAACTTACATGGGGTTATTATACGATTGAAGTAAAAATGATACTTCTTTTCAAAAGAGCCCCAAAATTTAAAGTCGCTCTTGACGCTTCATAAGGTTGAGCCGCCCAAATAAAAAATAAAAAGTTCTAGTTAGTCTGACTACTTATTTAAACTTTTAATTTTTTTAAATAAAAAATAATAATAATTAAAAAAAATTAATAATAATAAAAATAATAGTAGTAATAACAATAACAATAAATCTAAAATGTAACGAGTGCATAAAAATCTAGACTACTTCTACAATTTTAAAATTTAAAAATTAAACGTATAAAAAATAAATTACAGGTACCATATATGCACTTTTTTGTTATAAAATCATGAAATATGATTCGCGTACGATTTACGAATAATAATTACGTATCCCGCGTATGAGAGATTGTGAAGATCTCCTACAGAATTAGACTCAGGTGAATCTCCATAAAACCCCCCAATTCCACCACTAGGGTTTCCAATCACAACACCAAATGCGACAATGGCGATCTAATTTTCCATCTGTTTCAATCCACAAATGGAAGACGAACATCATTGCAACTGTCAATCCACGAGGTACGTCTTTTCTCTCGTTAATCCACTGATCGAATTTCTTATGATTAATCTCTTTCCCCTGTATACGCATTAGACAACTATGACCTCAATTCTATTTCAAGTTTCATTTTCAGATGAAGATCATGAAGATGAAGACGAACTCATGATAGTCAATCCTACGAGGTGCGTCTTTTCTCTTGTTAATCCCTCTATATATACGCATTAGACAACTATGGCATCAATTCTATCTCAAGTTTTGGTTTCAGACGAGTAGATGACGAAGTTGAAGACGAACTCATGAAAGTCTTCTTCGTTCTCAGTTAGTCGATCGGTAACATATTACAATTACTTTTATTTGATGGCTTGTTTTCATAATATTATTTATATTATATTATATTATATGTATCCTGTTTGTGACAAAACACGTGTTATTTTGTAGTTCACGCCTTCTCCTTTATCGATTTATTAGACAGTATTTACCGAGGGAGTGCATTACTTCCGGTTTTCCTTCTTTTTTGAATACGGGAAGTATTTTTTGATGCTAATAACATTTACACAGTATTCCGGTTTTCTTTCTTTATTCTGATTTTTGTGTTTTAACTCTGTTTTTCTACCCTCTTTTAGGGGCTTGCACAACTAATAATAGAAGCCATAGTACCTTGCTAAGCTGGGATGCAGCAGATAATCCCTTTTTCCGTTATTACTTCCGTTACAGAATATTGAATTTGTTAATTAGTTAAAAGTTTGTATAAACAAGTCAAATGTAGTACACATGAGTTTTTTTTATTAATGACTAATACTTTTTCTTTATTTTTTTGAGGCAGGAAACAGTGATGTTATATTGTGATGATGAATACATTAGAAACCATGTCATCTGTCGGTTCAACTAAGGAAAGCATTGTAGAAACAAATTGCTTTGTTTTGTCTATTGTCCTGTTTTTATAGAAACAAATTGCTTGGTTTTTATGTTGTTTAAACAAATTGCTTTGTTTTTCTGTCGGTTTTAGGGGCTGCTATGAATCTATGATGCTTGCACAACTAATAATAGAAGCGGGAGTACCTTGCTAAGCTTGGATGCAGCAGATGAGCCTTTTTTCTGTCATATTATGTTATTACAGAATATTGAATTTGTTAGTTAGTTCAAAGTTTGTAGCAACCCGTCAATGTAGCACACATGAGCTTTTTATAATCACTAATACTTTTTCTTTATTTTTTTTGAGGTAGGAAACAGTGAATGCTATCTTGTGTTGACGAATACTTCAGAAACTATATCATCGATCTGTTGGTTCAGTTAAGGAAGGCACTGTAGAAACAAACTGGTTTGTTTTTCTAATGTCATTTTTTGGAAACAAATTGCTTTGGTTTTTTTGTTGTCTAAATAAATTACAAAAATTTTCTAACTGATGATTGATTGTTGTTTGTAAACCGCAACTATTAGACGGGGCAACTTCAAGGAAAAACTAAAAGAGTATGGAAGACTTGATCCTTGTTATTAACATTATAAGGCAATGTCAGGTATGCCCTTATTTAAAAGTAACATTATAAGGGAATGTCAGGTATGACTGATCTGTGGCTGTAAGCTTTCCTTTGAAGGGTATACTTGAGGCGACACGTGAAAGTGTTTTTCCGAGTCGATGATGATCTGTTTTGATGTGGGGTTGTCAGATAAAAAAGCACATGGGTTAGTACTGGTTTGTATTTAAGCAAAGATATGTGACAACTGGTTCGGTTCATTTTGGATCACCTAGCTCAATCATACTATCCAGATTAGGAATAGTCAACGTTGACAGTCAAAAGTGTTGGGTTTGTTGGACCATACCAAAGTAGTTTAACCTCTTAAACTTAAAAACGCAGCGGATTAATACCTTAACATTTATCATTAGTAATCTGAAAATGGAAGGCTTATAACAAAACATCAACAAACCCAAGAACATAGGATCTTATATATGTGTTTGAACTAACTATCATCAATAAATAACAACCCAAATAAGCAATACATACTACCTTCCATAGGTTGCTGAAAACGAGATATAGATGAGGAGAATGATGTTCTTGAACAACCAAAACACCAAGAAGAGGTGTCCTCAAGCTTCCATACCCACAAGCATCAAGCATACACCATTCTTGCTAGGATTTGAGCACCAAATCGGATCAAGAAAGCTGCTGGAACCTTGTTCCATCCGTGAACAATCAACAAAGCTACTAAAGCTTTGTTCCAGCCGTGACATCTTTCTTCCAAAAAAAGGGTGATGTTCTTGTGACCCTTTTTGCATATGAGAGAGTGAGAGAGATCTGAATGGAGAGTGTGTGTGTTCTTAGAGATCCCTAGTCTCAAGACCCCCAAAGGAAAACGAAAGGGAGCTGCCCAAAAGGGGCGGCCGAACCCTTTTATGTTTTGGGGTTTTCCCCCTAAAAACTTTTAATCTTTGTTAAACAAAAGTTTTTAATAAGTTATGTAATTACCCCTTTAATTATATAACTTATACACACACTCCTATTATTTGATGTTATTTAACCAATTTAAACAACATTACAAATAATATTCATGAACAAAATATCCATATAGGTTGTTCAATTTCATATGCAACTTATTTAGAAAACCCATTTTTTAAATTGATGTACTTATTTAATTGTATGATCATATTATCAATTAAATAATTTTTGGTGTTTGCTAAGCTTGTTATTGGGTATGACCCGACTTGGATCATGACGTACTAACCACATCAATGTTCTATGTGTCTTGGGCATAAAGAATCCAACAATCTCCCACTTGCACAAGATTCATAAAAGATTGATGCAAGCAGTAAATACCGACTAACAACGGTTTACTACCCTTAATACGCATGACTTAAAGCCATTCAATAACATCATCCCCTTCAAGTATCCAACTTGAAATGATTTAGGTGAATTAATCATTTATCCTTTTGTTTCAGATGTCATGTTAAATCCAAGGACATAGAATGATCATTCCTTGTTGATTTAACTTAATCAAGCCTTAGACATCTTGCTCTCAACGAATAAGAGGAACAAATTCCATCTTGACTACATACGTTTTCACAATCACCTTGTGTTACACCTAAAATAGCCTTATGTACTGCCTATTATTTCAGAGCAGTGAAGAGCTAGCTCAAAGTATAACATTTGGTGAATATCAAAACCCAATATGTATCTCAGGTCGGAGGATATCAAATGATATTCGCCTTTACTCAAATTTACTTATGATCAATCTAGAAGATTTCATGTTGTAAAATTGAGATGCGGGTCAGTCCAATATTTATATCCCACAAATATCTATGAACCTTGGCAGCAACCAATTGCTCTATATTCATTTCTTATGAATATCCACCAATCAATGTTCATAATAGTCTTACGTTCATATTTGTTCCCACAAACATGACCGACTACGGACATTTAGAATAATAAACATATTCATGGATCTATACATGCTAAAATGAATATAACTCAAAATATCACAAGTATATAAAGAGTTAATATTACATTGTTTCAAACTTTTAAATACTAAACAGATCAATTCCAGTCACTAGAATATCGAAGTCCTAAGGCACAAGTATGACTTTCATGCTTTGCCCTTTCAAGGAGCTTCGTGAGTGGATCCGTAGTGTATTGATTGGTGTGAACTTTACGAATACATATTTTTCCCTTTTCAACTTCATCCCTTATGTAGTTGAATTTCCGCTCAATGTGCCTAGCCTTTTGAAGAGGACAGGTACCTTGATTCATGTAATCGTACCCTCGTGATCACAAAAGGATTTCTAGGGGTCTCGAATGGTAGAGACCACCCTAGGTAGGCGATAAATTTCTTTATCCATGCAGCTTCCTGAGCTGCTAATGATGCGGCTATGTATTCGGATTTTGTAGTGGACAATGCTACTCCATTCATAATGAAGACATACCCCGATTGAGAATCATCTCGAACGGTTTAGAACTTGCATCCGTGTAACCCTTTACAACAAGTTCCTCTCTATCATATCCGTATATTAGATACATTTCCTTAGTCCTTTTAAGGTATTTCAATATACTTTTAATAGTCATCCAATGGCTATTATCTGGATTCTTCTAATATCTGCTCGTCATGATTAACGCGCTTGACTCGTCCAGTCTAGTGCATATCATCGCATACATGATGGATCCTATAGCTGACGCATATGGGATGTCCTTTATTTGATATTGCTCATCCTTTGAGCTTGGACATTGAGATGTACTCAATATTGTCCCTTTTTGAATAGGTACCGTACCTTTCTTAGAGTTTTTCCATCTTGAACCTTTTCAAGACTTTATTAATATATGCACTTTGATTTAAACCTATCAACCGCGTCGATCTATCCCTATAGATCTTTATTCCAAAATATAGGCGGCTTCACCGAGATTTTATGAAAAACAACTTCCAAGCCAGGTTTTGACACCTTCCATGGTTGGAATATCATTCCAAAAGGTAGTGTCTCATTAACATACAATACTAAGAATGTTATTATGCTCCCACTAGCCTTCTTATATACACAAGCCTCATCAGCGTTCTTGATGAAACCAAATTTTGATCTCTTCATCAAAACGTTGATTCCAACTTCTTGATGCTTTTAGGATGTTGTGGATCGACAAAACCATCTGACTGAACCATATGGACAGTCTCTTCGAGATGTCTATTAAGACAAGCGGTTTTGACATCCATTTGCCAAATCTCATAGTCATAATATGCAGCTATGGCAAATAATATCCTAATTGACTTTAGCATTGCCACAGGCGAGAAAATCTCATCATAATCAACCCCTTGATTTTGAGTGAAACCTTTTGCTACAAGTCTTGCTTTGTAAGTATCCAAGTTTCCATGTATATCTATTTTCTTCTTGAAACCCACTTGCATCCAACCGGTTTGGAGTTAAGTGGGAGTTTAACCAATTCCTAAATTGTACATTGCTTCATGGTATGTAGTTTGCTCATCGGAGTCAACCACATAGCATTCATTTGTGAAAAATCCATATCTTTTAGGTGGAATTTAACGTTACCAGATCTGCGAATGCTTTGTGTGTATTGACCAACCTCTTGATCATCATCAACAACCTCTTGTTGATAGCTAGTGTCAACCAAGTGTGTATTGGCTTGTGGATCTTGATCCTCATCAAATTCCACTATTCTGTACGTTATTCCTTCCATAAGGTATTTAGTTTCCAAGAACTCAGCCTTTTGAGCAATAATTACTCTTGCTCTGTTGGATCAAAGAAGTAGTATCCTATACAGTCTTTGGGATATCCAACAAATATACACTTAGTGAATCGACTATCTTGGTCAGGATCATATTCAAAATATGAGCCTCGGAGAGCATTGCGAAACCCCAAAATGATAGAGGTATAGAGCTTATAGCCATCATAGATTGAACCATATCCAATAGGGTTCGATTTCTCCTTTCAGACACACCATTATGTTGTGGTGTTCCAGGTGGAGTAGGTTGTGAGACGATCCCACAACCTTTTAGATGGTACTGAAAAGCATCATTGAGGTATTCACCTTCTCTATCTGAACGAAGAACTTTGATAGTTTTATAGAGTTGATTTTCTACTTCATTCTTGAAGGTTCTGAACATTTCAAAAGCTTCAAGTTTATGTGTCATCATGTACGCATAACCATAGCGACTATAATCGTCGGTAAAGGTAATGAAGTATCTATCACCATTTCTAGTCATTGTCTTTAAAGGGCCACATATATCCAAATGTATGATACCCAATAAGTCTTTTGCCATCTCGTTAGTGCCACTAAAGGACGACTTGGTCATCTAGTTTTTTAACAAGATTCACACTTAGCGAATGAAACATTTTCATTTGCTCTTCAAAAGACCATTCTTTTGAGGTGTTTGAATCCGATTCTTGTTTATGTGACCAAGACGACAATGCCAAATATAAGAATCACTTAAACCCATTTTAAGTTTCTTGGTGCTTGTTTGGTATAATGAGCTATTATAGGATGAATCATTATGAACCAATTCATAGATTCCATTAAAAGGCATAGCGTTGAAATAAAATACATCATCCACACAAACATAAATACCATTGTTAGCAAACTTTAATTCATAGCCACATTGTTCTAAAAGGGAAATCAAAATTATGTTCCTAGTCAAACTAGGAGCATACAAAATGTTCTTTAGAATAACTTCCAAACCATTTGAAAGTTTCTAAATATTGTCACTTTGGGCTTCGACATCAACTTTTGCTCCGTTGCCCATGTAGAGACTTGTGTCTCCCTTCTTGAAGTGCTTATTTCATATGAACCCCTGCAACAAATTGCAAAAAAGAGTTTCACATCCGGTATCCAATACCCATGTGTTTGAAGAAATAACATTTCAACCAATGTGAATTATGAAAGTTCTACATGAGGTTTGCCCAACATCCCTCTTGTTTCTCTAACTCTTTGAGATAGGTTGGACAATTCCCTTTCCAATGTCCTATCTCTCCACACTCAAAGCATGGATCGTTCTCCGTTACATTAGGCTTCTTAAGCTTAGGCTTTGGAGGTTCCGCTTTAGCCTTTCCTTTCCTCTTTCCTTTGATGTGCCCCTTTCCTTTGGCAACATTTGCCTTGGGATCAGGGAATGGCCTTTTCTTATTGCCTTCCTCATTGATCGAGAGAACAGGTAGAACCTTTCTACCCATCCCTGCCTCACCAATGCTCTTGTCCCACCCGTTCATATTGTAAATCATTATGAACGTCTCAAACCTATTAGTTAGGCCATTAAGGATCAAATTCGTGGCCAACTCCTTTGAGACGGGACAATTAAGCCGCTCGAGGCGATCAACGTGGCCTTTTATCTTAAGAACATAAGATGATACCGATTGGGTTTCTTCCATATGACACGCATGAAGTGCTCGAACCGTTTTGAAGCGCTCTACCCTAGCTTGTTGAAGGAACATTTCCTTCAACTGGGTAATTATGTCATATGCCCCATGTTGCTCCAAGTCCTTTTGGAGTCCGGGAATCATAGTTCCCAACATGAGGCAGGAAACCTGCATGGAATCCTTAGTGTATTGAAGCCAATCGTCATAGGCCTCAACATCCTCAGGGTCGGGTTGGTCAGGAATAGGATCGTCAAGGACATAGGCCCTTTTCTCTTGCTTGAGAACAATTCTCAAGTTTCGATACTAGTTCATAAAGTTATTATGGTTAAGACGATCCCTTTTTAAGATGGTTCTCGGTGATAGGGTAGGGACGATCGGGGTAGTAGCATTGTTGTTTGCAAAGTTCATTTTAGTATTTCTGGAAAATTGCATTTTATTATTAATACCCTTTACATGTCTCATAGACAATTAATAATTAAAATTTAGAATCCAACGTTACATTTAAATGATGGTTAGGTGACCTTTATCCCATTATTTAAATTAACAAGGTAGTCAACATTTGACAATTGCAACCTATTGTAACTTCTAGCTTTATGGGATCGGTTAAACATCTTATGTTTAGTCGGCATGTAAAATCCCATCAACACCATTGTACGCCATGCTTCGGTGACCCTATGCACATGGTTTCCAATTCAAGTCGTCCTACTTACACACACGTGTGAGTTTACACATACAAGCGGGTAGGTGACCTTTATCCCACAAATATGTTAAGCTCACCTCAAACACACAAGTTCCCTAAAAGTGGTTAGGTGACCTTTATCCCACAGGTAGTTCTCAAGTGATTCGAGTGTCGTGTAAAAGGATGGTGTTTAACTTGTTTCCAAAGGGATTTAAGTTTCCAGTTATGAAAACTCTATGCACCTTGTATTCACATGCTTTCTAATACATGGTACCCTATGGTTCTCTTTTAATAAAACTTCTTTTATTTTGAAATCATTAATCCTTTTAATAACCTTTTATTAGTCACTTAATGATTAGGATCCAAAAATTTAGCTTGTTATGATAATTTATTTAGATTGTTAAGCATATCCATATATCAAACAATCAACATAAAATGAATAATCAAACAAGCATATATCAAACAACCACATGTGCATAACCATAGCCACTATGTTGACAACACTTGTTTGCCATCACAAGTGTTATCATTTGGTCTTTCCTAAGGGTTGAACACAACACAAAGACGAGATCTCCAAAGACCCCCACTTGAACTTGCATCCAAATGCTTCAAGTCCTTCTCTTGTGTCTTCCTTTAGTGCTTCCATCTTGTGTATCTTCTTTTACAAAATTTATATCCTAATACAAATTTTCTAATAAAGGAAAACATACTTAATCTATCTATTACATCACAAATGAATGAATAAATAGATTACATCCAAACACAAGCATAAAGGAATAATTATTACAACTCATAAGAATGAAATCAACCAAAACAAACATCCATTCAAAACCAAATCAACACAAGGTCAAGGCTAGGTTATGCACCAATATGAAACATCATATACAACATTCAAGAACCAAATAAACCCCCATATGATCTTAAATTTTCAGCCAACATAAACCATGAATTTAGGGTCTTTTGTCCAAACAAAAACATAATCAACTACTTGATATCTTACTTTCAAGGTTTAATCACTAGCATGTTAGATATAACCTTGAAAGGTTGGGGATTTATTATCATCACCACAAAACAGCCCCAATATGGTTGTTAAAGCCTCATAAAACCAATTTTACAAGAACACATGAAACTAGTCATTCGCATATCCGGCTCTAGATGCCATGTTGGGTTTGTTGGACCATACCAAAGTAGTTTAACCTCTTAACTTAAAAACGCAGCGGATTAATACCTTAACATTTATCATTAGTAATCTGAAAATGGAAGGCTTATAACAAAACATCAACAAACCCAAGAACATAGGATCTTATATATGTGTTTGAACTAGCTATCACCAATAAATAACAACCCAAATAAGCAATACATACTACCTTTCATAGGCTGCTGAAAACGAGATATAGATGAGGAGAATGATGTTCTTGAACAACCAAAACACCAAGAAGAGGTGTCCTCAAGCTTCCATACCCACAAGCATCAAGCATACATCATTCTTGCTAGGATTTGAGTTGGATCAAGAAAGCTGCTGGAACCTTGTTCCATCCGTGAACAATCAACAAAGCTGCTAAAGCTTTGTTCCGGCCGTGACATCTTTCTTCCAAAAGAAAGGGTGATGTTCTTGTGACCCTTTTTGCATATGAGAGAGTGAGAGAGATCTGAATGGAGAGTGTGTGTGTTCTTAGAGATCCCTAGTCTCAAGACCCCCAAAGGAAAACAAAAGGGAGCTGCCCAAAAGGGGCGGCCGAACCCTTTTATGTTTTGGGGTTTTCCCCCCAAAAACTTTTAATCTTTGTTAAACAAAAGTTTTTAATAAGTTATGTAATTACTTCTTTAATTATATAACTTATACACACACTCCTATTATTTGATGTTATTTAACCAATTTAAACAACATTACAAATAATATTCATGAACAAAATATCCATATAGGTTGTTCAATCTCATATGCAACTTATTTAGAAAACCCATTTTCTAAATTGGTGTATTTATTTAATTGTATGATCATATTATCAATTAAATAATTTTTGGTGTTTGCTAAGCTTGTTATTGGGTATGACCCGACTTGGATCATGACGTACTAACCACATCAATGTTCTATGTGTCTTGGGCATAAAGAATCCAACAAAAAGGAGGGCAGGTAATAGTGTTGTCATTTTTATTTTATTTCATTATGACATATTTTATAACGATGTTTAATCTAGGCTGCTATACAAGAAGCCATGTCAATTGCTAAAGCAGGAATAGCAACTGTTCTCAATTCAAGAACCTTTGTTCTTGCTGCTGCAAATGCTCCATCAGGACATTATGTCAATCGTAAGGTACATAAAAGTGCCACACATTACATTTTTATTTTCATTTATATCATTTTCCAGTCAATTAACACCTCTGTATTGCAAACTGGACAAGATAACATTGATTTACAAGCTTCAATTCTTTCAAGATGACTTGATCTTCATCGTCAAAGATGCTAGGATGTTAAGCCATGACAAGGTTTGTTTCTTGAAATTCATATTTAGATAATAAATTAATATCCGGAAACATTTTATATTTTTTATGTAGTTAATAGTCACTCGTAGTGATGTGCATCACATGGTCTACACACATGCAAATGGAAGGTGGTTTTCCGGTGGTGGATTGAATGTTGTTTATGGCATCAACGTACGGTCTTCTTTACTGATCCTAACATACATGTTATTTTCTGTTATTGTGTCCTTATAGAATGTTATATTATATTATATTATATGTATACTGTCTATGACAAAACACGTGTTATTTTGTATGTCATGTCTTCTCCTTTATCGATTTATTACACAATATTCACCAAGGTAGTGCATTACTTCCGATTTTCTTCCTTTTTTGAATACGGGAAGTATTTTTTGATGCTAATAACATTTACACAGTATTCCGGTTTTCTTTCTTTATTCTGATTTTTGTGTTTGATCTCTGTGATTTTCTACCCTCTTTTAGGGGTTTGCACAACTAATAATAGAAGCCAGAGTACCTTGCTAAGCTGGGATGCAGCAGATAAGCCCTTTTTCCGTTATTACTTCCATTATAGAATATTGAACTTGTTAGTTAGTTCAAAGTTTGTAGAAACAAGTCAAATGTAGCACATATGAGCTTTTTATTAATCACTAATACTTTTTCTTTATTTTTTTGAGGCAGGAAACAGTGAATGTTATATTGTGATGACGAATACATTAGAAACCATGTCATCTGTTGATTCAGCTAAGGAAGGCATTGTAGAAACAAATTGGTCTGTGTTGTCTATTGTCCTGTTTTTATAGAAACAAATTGCTTGGTTTTTCTGTTGTTTAAACAAATTGCGTGGTTTTTGTGTTGGTTTTAGGGGATGCAATGAATCTATGATGCTTGCACAAGCACACAACTAATAATAGAAGTGGGAGTACCTTGCTAAGCTTGGATGTAGCAGATAAGCCCTTTTTCTGTCATATTATGTTATTACAGAATATTGAATTTGTTAGTTCAAAGTTTGTAGAAACCAGTCAAATGTAGCACACATGAGCTTTTTATAATCACTAATACTTTTATTTTATTTTTTCGAGGTAGGAAACAGTGAATGCTATCTTGTGATGACGAATACATCAGAAACTATATCATCGATCTGTTGGTTCAGTTAAGGAAGGAAATGTAGAAACAAATTGGTTTGTCTGTCTCATGTCCTGTTTTTTTAGCAACAAATTGCTTGGTTTTTCTGTTTAAATAGATTACAAAAATTTTCTAACTGAAGATTGATTTTTGTTTGTAAACCGCAACTATTAGACTGGGGGCAACTTCAAGGAAAAACTAAGAGAGCATGGAAGACTTGATCCTTGTTATTGAGACATTATAAGGGGATGTCAGGCATGCCCTTATTTAAAAGGCACTTCTATTTGTGGATATACTTATGAATCTGCCTTTGTTGAAAGTAAAACAGATGATATGCCTGATCTGTGTCTGTAAGCTTTCCTTTGAAGGGTATGCTTGAGGCGACACGCGCAAGTGTTTGTTCGAGTTGATGATGATCTGTTTTGTTGTGGGATTGTCAGAGAAAAAAGCATATGGGTTAGTACTGGTTTGTATTTGAGCAAAGATACATGACAACTGGTTCGGTTCGTTTTGGATCACCAAGCTCAATCATAATAGTCAATGTTGACAGTCAAAAGGAGGGCAGGTAATATTGTTGTCATTTTTATTTTTATTTCGTTCTGACATATTTTAAAACGATGTGTAATCAGGGTTGCTATACAAGAAGCCATGTCAATTGCTAAAGCAGGAATAACAATTGTTCTCAATTCAAGAACCTCTGTTCTTGCTGCTGCAAATGCTCCATCAGGACGTTATGTCAATCTTAAGGTACATAAAAGTGCCACGCATTACATTTTCATTTTCATTTATACCATTTTCCAGTCAATTAACACCTATGTATTGCAAGCTGCACAAGGTAACATTGATTTATAAACTACAATTCTTACAAGATTTGACTTGATCTTCATCGTCAAAGATGCTAGGATGTTCTGCCATGACAAGGTTTGTTTCTTGAATTCGAATTTAGATAATAAATTAATAACCAGAAACAGTTTATAAGCAACATTTTATATGTTTTTTATGTAGATAATAGTCACACGTAGTGATCGGCATCATATAGTCTACACACGTGCAATTGGAAGGTGGTTTTCCTGGTGGTGGCTTGAATGTTGTTCATGGCATCAACGTATGGTCTTCCTTACTAATCCTAACATACATGTTATTTTCTGTCATTATGTCATTATAGAAAGTTAAATATGCATTGAAATTTGTATAAAGAAGCAAATGTAACACGCATGGGCCTTTTGTATTAATCCACCAATACTTTTTCTTTATTTGTTTGAGGCAGAACATTGTGATTGCTAACAGTGATGATGAAGATATCAAAGCTATATCATCTATTGGTTCAAACAAGGTAGGTAATATATCTACCACCACCGAGTATTCTTTAGAGACAATTTTTTTTATTAATTATCAAATTTGTACCGGATAAATAGTTGTTTAGCTTGAATTATTTTTGTTAGCATGATAACCCATGTTTGGGGATGCTTTTGTAAAGGCATCTAGGTCATAACTATTTGTTTGTTTCATCATATATTCATGACCCGTTGGAAGGTAGTACTTTTGTGTAGATCTTTAAAATAAGTTGAAATTGGTTTAGTACTTTAGTTAAGCTTTTATCAATTAAATTTTTGGTTATTGGTTATCTAAAGTGATTAGATCTCAAGGTTCACAAGTGATTACCCTCATGCTGATCCGCATTATACTCTCAACACTACACACATGCAGAAGTGAAGGTAATCGTTAAACTAAATCTGTTGGTATTCATATTCAAAGATCGTGTAATAAATATTATTTTTGTGGGCAAGAAAACTCAAGTTTGTAGATGCTTTGTAAAGGCGGATAGCTATCTCCTTGTTTCCTCATCTATTCATGTCTTGTCGGAATGTAGTACAACTCTTTTTAAATGTTATATAAAAGTGAAGTTGTTTTTAAGCTTATGTCATACAATATATGCAGTTAGATGATTCAATAACAAAAAGGACGCTTGAAATTACTGATGCTGATAAGCTTAAGACTCCAGAAAACTCATGAGGAGAATTCAGTGATCAGACCTATACCAGGTTTGTCTTTAATTTTTAACTAAATATGAAACTTCTTGTATGGGGCCATCAATATTCAACTCATTCTGTTAATGCTTTAATATATAATTCTTGGCTTGTTCTGCAATGATTGTACAGTTTCCAAGGATAAGCTAGAGCTTTTAAAATATGTGACTATACAAGGTAGCATTTGCTCACAGGCTATTTTACCTTATATGTTAATCTAGCTGTTTTGCAATTATTTGCTTAAATACACCACTACTAATGTTTACCTCTGGTTCAGAAATCTGGGGCGTTAGTCCAAGTGAAGAATGTTTAGCAATCAGAAATGTCAAAATTGATTTGACAAAGGAGTATACTGTCCCCTAGCATAAGCCAAAGCATTTCAAATATTTGACCATACAAGATATTATATGTTCTCAAGTCTTTTAACCTTACTTTTTTATCAAGTTGTTCTGCAATTAGCTGCTTCGTTACACTGCTAGTAGTTGTATATCTGTTTCAGAAATCTGGCGGAATTAGTCTAAGAGAAGAAAATTTAGCAGTGAGCATGCAATGTCAAAATTGAATCGACAAAGGTAACCAATATTCAACTTGGAAGGTAAATTTCCAAGGTTTAGTATTTATTATCATTTTCTTGCATCAAAAGGGGGTTTTCCAACATCATCTTGTCTCTACATGTTGTTAATAAGCTTTATTTGATTTGCTCGTTTTCATAATATTATTTATATTATATCCTGTCTGTAACAAAACACCTGGTTTGTTTTCTGCGCAGATGTTTACCGTTGCTTCGAGCAGTGGTAATACTTCCATTCTGAAACCATCAGAGAAAGATCTAGGTCATGTCTTCTCTTTTATCAATTTATTACACATTAAAAGATATCCTCACATCCTTGTAATGCAAAGAATCTCGACTTACAAGTTACAAATCATACAATAATCACCGACGGAGTGTATTACTTCCTTTTTTTAATGGTTTCTTATGACCTTTTGAATATTGTAAATGGGAAGAATATATATTTAGTGGTCACAAGTATTCTTTTGATGTTAATAACATTTACCATATACTTTATTCTGATTTTTGTTTTTGAACCCTTTGGTTTTCTACCCTCGTTTAAGGGCTTCTATGATGCTTGCAGTAGAAACCGCTTTATCTAGCGATGTTTTGAATTTGTTCATGGCACCATTGGAGTCCTTAGTAATCATAACATCTTTGCTGTTTTCCGTCATTATGTTATTACAGAATATTGTATTTGTTAGTTCAAAATCTGAAGAAAGAAGTCAAATGTAGCACACATGAGCTTGTTATTATTAATGACTAATACTTTTTATTTATTTGTTTGAGGCAGGAAATAGTGAATGCTATCCTGTGATGACAATTACATCAAATCTATATCATTTGTTGGTTCAAACAAGGAAGGCAATGCAGAAAAAAATTGGTTTGTTTTTCTATTCTTCTATTCTTTAGAAACAAATGTTATTGCTTGGTATTTCTGTTGTCTTATTCAATAGAAACAACGTGGTATTATCTGCAAGATCCGGATGATATGAACATTGAAATAAAGAGAAATAGTCTTTACAAGGCATATTTTGGGTTAGAACAGCTACTATTTTTGTACAAGTCAAAGCAGGCCTGGTTGGGTTGACCAAGATGGCTTTTTATCCAAAATCTTTTAGTGCATCAGTTGTGGTTTACAAAAGTACTTCTTTTTAATAAAGTGATTTAGGAGGCTTTATGCACCAACACTTTGAGCAGGTTTTGACCGGTTTCCTTTTGTAGTACTTTTTTATTTGATAGCTGATACTTCTAACCCGTTAGAGATATCATCATGTTAATAAGTAAATGTTTATCAAAATGACAAAGATGATAAATTAAAAACTTTATTTCAGATTCTTGCTCTTAAATTGACTAAAGAAATTACAAAATTTTGCTGACTGGTAATTGATTTTTGTTTGTATTATTTTAGAGACAACCACAACTATTAGATAGGTGGCATATTCAAGGATAAACTAAGAGAGCGTGGGAGACTTGACGTTGTTATTGACATTATAAGGGAATGTCAGGTATGCCCTTATTTAAAAGTAACTTCTATTTGTGGATATAGTTACCAATTTGCCCTTTGAAAGTACAATAGATGATATAACTGATCTGAGTTTGTAAGATTTCTTTTGAATGGTATGCTTGAGGCGACACGTTCCAGTGTGTGTTTGAGAATTGAGTAAATGATGATCTGTTATGATGTGTGATCGTCAGAGAAATAAGCATGTGGGTTAGCAGTATGTATTTGAGCATAGACACGTGACAACAGGTTTGGTTCATTTTGGATAACCGAGCTTAATCAAGATTTGGAATAACGTCATGAGTCAAAAGCAGGGTAGGTATATTGTTGTCATTTCTATTTTTATTACAGTCTGACCGATTTTATATAATGTGTGATTAGGGTGGCTATACATGAAGCCGTGGAACAACAAACAATATCAATTGCTAAAGCAGGAATAACAACTGTTCTTACTTCAAGACCTCTGTTCTTGCTGCTGCAAACCCTCCATCAGGGCATTATGTCAGTCTTAAGGTACATAAAAGTTCCATAATTTACATTTTCATTTTCATTGATATCATATTTTAGTCAATTAACATTTGTATTGCAAACTGCGTGAGATAACATTGATTCACAAACTACAATTCTTTTGAGATTTTTTAGGATGTTCAGCCATGACAAGGTTTGTTTTTTGAAATTCAAATTTAGATAATAAATTAAAAACCGGAAACGGTTTCTAAGCAACATTTTATATTCTTATTATGTAGATAATAATTACTTGTAGGGATGTGTATCACATATCTTTATTAATCCAACAATACGTATTTTAGGCAAGAAAACTCATGTTTGTAGATGCACTGATAAAGGCCGATAGCTATCTCATTTTGATTCCTTATCAATTCTTGTCCTGTCGGAAGGTAGTACATCTCTTTGTAAATCTTAAATAAAAGTGAAGTTGGGTTTTAGCTTATGTCATACAATATATGCAGTTAGATGAGTTAATAACAAAAAAGAATAATTGAAACCACTAATGTCAATAACTTAAGACTCAAGCTTGGTTTTAAAAAGTGAGAAGCGCACCAAGGTGACAAGGTCTAAAACCGAAGCGCGAAGCGCAAAAGCAGAGGGCTTTTCGTACGCAAAGCGCTAAGTGTTTATATAATTTTTTTAATATAATCCTATAGTTTTTTAGCATCCCACCCAAAATATAGCTATAAATAATGTTTATATATGCTTTAATGTATGAATTACATGTATGTATAACTTATTTAGCGACATTTATAGCACTTTGAAGCAAGAAAACCCCCCTGTACAAGAAGTGCACGCCTTAGGGGGATTTTCCCCCAAAAAATCGCGCTTTTCTTGCGCTTCTTGTACAACATGCGCCTTGTGTTACAAAAAGCCCACACCCTCGCCTCAAGGGTCGCCTTGCGCCTAGACGCGCCTTAGGCGCGCTTTTTAAAACCAAGGACTCAAGACAACTCATGAGGAGAACTCGGAGACCAGATCTATACCAGGTTTGTTTTAATCGAACTTCTCATTTGGGACCATAAATTTTCAACTCTTTCTATTAATGCTTTAATTATTCCTGGCTTGTTCTGCAATGATAGTAATGTTCCCATGGATAAGCTAGAGCTTTTCAAATATGTGACTATACAAGGTATCATTTGTTCAATGGCTATTTTACCTTTTATTTTTATCAAGCTGTTTTGCAATTAGTTGCTTAGCTACACCGTTACTAATGTCTACTTCTGATTTAGAAATCTGGCAGTGTTAGTTTAAGAGAAGAAGATTAGTAGTGTGCAATGTCAAAACTGATTTGACAAAGGTAACAAATAATCCACTTTGGAGGTATAATTGTAAGATTTAGTATTTATTTTTATTTTTCATGCATAAGAGGCAGTCTTCTAACTTCTTCTTCAGACTTCAGCTACTTATGTGTCTCACAATCTTATTATTTACTATATAATCATTTGCTTGAATAATAATGCTTTTACAAATAATCTAAGAAGCGTTAGTCCTCATTTAAGCCTTTATTTATTTTTTTGGTCACCGCTATGATGCTATCTAATAGCTAACATATCATTATTGATTAGATTTGACAGCCCACAAGTTATTCTACGCTCTTACTGATCTGCATCACCCTCCACACATGCAAATTTGAAGGTAATTATCGAACTTGATAATTTGATATTAATATTTAGAGTTGTTATTGTGTTAATAATTTCTATATTGAATCTTTTTTGTAGGCAATATAACTCATGTTTGTAGATGTTCTTGTAAAGGCCGATAAGCATTTCTTGTTTCCTCATAATTCATGACCCAAACATTATCAAAACTGCCTAGCCCTTTTGTGAAAATCCTTAAAAAAGTGTCAGTTGTTTTAGTACCACCCCTAAGCCTTTCTTAATTAATTTTTGTTTATTGGTTACCTAATAACCAACAAATCATCATTGGTCAGATCTCAAGGTCCACAAGTTACTACACTCGAGCTGATCTACATCACACACTCTACACTACGCACAAGCAAAAGTTAAGTATTAGTTAAACTCAATCTGCTGATATTCATACTTAAAGATTGTAATATGTTAATGTTTTCCAACCTTATTTTTCTTGTCAAGTTGTTTTGCAGTTAGTTGCTTCGCTACACAACTACTAATGGCTACTTCTGATTCAGAAATCTGATGGTGTTAGTCAAACTGTTTTAGAGAAGAAGATTACTAGTGAACAATGTCAAAATTGATTTGACAAAGGACACAAATAATTCACTTGGAAGGTATAATTGCAAGATTTAGTGTTTATTTTTAGAGTAAACTTCACTTTAGCTTCTTGTGTTTGATTCAAATAACTGTTTTCATCCAAAAGTTTTAAATTTACGACTTTACTCCCTTTGGTTAATTATATATCTAAGTTAACTCCAACCTATTACTGCCGTTAATTTTTTCTAGTTAACTATAAAGGTCGGTCATTTTAGTAACAAGGACTAAAAATATAAATTATTCAAACTTCTTTATTATTTTAAAGTACTATTTATGTTAATAATTAAAACCAAACAGACACCACGCCCTAGAACTCGGTCGCACCACCTTACCAACAGCCACCCCTACCATCACCATCACCATCACCATCACCATCACCATCACCATACCAATAACCCACCCCCACCATCACCATCACTATACCAACAACCATCCCCATCATCACCATTGGTCGCTCCACCATACCAACAGCCACCGCCACCAAAACCTTCCCTTATCAAAATTAAACCATGATTAAAGTTGATCTGCCTAAAATCTCCACCATCGCCACCATGAATAAGCTTCATATTTAGGTTTCTTTTAGAAAAAACCCAAGAACAAAAACCCTAAATCGATTTGGGCTGCGATGGTAGGGGTGTGGATGTCCAAAACCGTTATTTGGACAAAACCATAAAGAGCAAAAGTGAAATTTACTCATATTTTTGTTTTTTACGCATGAGAAGCGATTTTATAACGTCTTCTTCAACTACATGTGGTTTTCTAATCCAGCATCAATTTCTTTGAGGTAGAGAAAATTTCTTATCTTTGAAATATTCATTTGCTTAGTCATAGATTGATAGGTTAAAACAAATAAAGGTGTCGTGTTTTATGTCTAATGGGGCCTAATTGTTAATTTTCTTTAGTCATCCATTTACATTACCAAACCTTCTAAATGAAAAGATTACTATTGTTTAAATATTGTATTTTTGTATCATATCTAATGGTTATGAGGAAAAATTTTAAGGATGCTTGATTGTAGATGATCTAAATAAGACTATTGTGTGTCATCTCTAGTACTAAGTTCTAAGGAAACTATAGATGCCTACATCCTACTAGGTCTATACAAGAATATCATGTGTCATCTCTAGTACTAAATTCTAAGAAAATTATAGAAGTTCAAGATATTGCCTTCATTCTGCTAAAAGTACAACTGGTGACGCACATGCAAACTAGATTTTCTTCTTGATAGGAATAAGTAGATGTGGTAAGACAAGTGCATTGTGTCAGGTGATGATGAACATTATATGCTTATCTTTTTGTGAATTGTTATTACTAGTGAACTTTCTGTATCAATTTGATGATTGTAATTGCTAATTCTAGTAAGTTTATATTGCTTCTGGAATGGTAATATTTTCTTAAATTTTCAGTTTCTATTATATGACAAACAAACAAACATACTTAGTAAGGTCCTACACTAGAAACATAGAGACCCCCGACTTGCAATATTTAGAAAAACACATAACATGAGGATAATTCGGAGACCGGTTCTATACGAGGTTTGTCTTTAATTGTTAATTATATATGGAACTTCTCATATGGGACCATTAATTTTCAACTCCTGTTAACGCTTTAATTATTCCTGGTTTGTTCTGCAATGACAGTAATGTTCCCAAGGATGAGCTAGAGCTTTTCAAATATGTGACTATACAAGGTATCATTTGTTCACAGGCTATTTTATCTTATATTTTTATCATATTTTTATCAAATTGTTCTGCAATTAGTTGCTTAGCTACACCGCTACTAATGTCTACGTCTGATTCCAAAATCTGGCTGTGATAGTTTAATGAGCAATGTCAAAATTGATTTGACAAAGGTAACAAATAATCCACTTTGAAGCTACTTATATGTCTCCCAATCCTATTATTTACTATATAATCATTTGCTTCCATAATAATGCTTTTATAAATAAACTAAGAAGAGTTAGTCCTCATTTAAGCCTCTATGTATTTTTTTTGTCACTGCTATGACGCTATCTAACAGCTAACATATCATTATTGATTAGATTTGACAGCCCACAAGTTATTCTTCACTCTTACTGATCTGCATCACTCTCCACACATGCAAATTTAAAGGTTATTATTGAACTTGATCGGTTGATATTCATATTTAGAGATTGTATTATGTTAATAATTTTTATTTTGAATCATTTTTGTAGGCAGTATAATTCATGTTAGTAGATGCTCTTGTAAAGGCGATAATTATTTCTTGTTTCCTCATAATTTAACAATAAAGAGACAGTTAAAATTATGTGAATGAGCTTAACATTTAAGAGAACTCATAGGAGAATTCGGAGACAGGACCTCACCATGTTTTTTCTATAATTATTAAGTAAATATGGAACTTCAATGAATTGGACCTTCAATTTTGAGCTCATTTTGTTAATTTGCTTTAGTTATTTTGGCTTGTTCTCCAATGACTTTAAAGGATAAGCTAGAGCATTTCATATATGACTAGACAATATATCATTTGTTTACAGGTTATTCAACCTTATTTTTCATATCTAGTTGTTCTGCAATTAGGTGCTTCGTTACACAGCTACTAATGGCTTCTATTTTAGAAATCTGGTGGTGTTAGTCAAACTGTCTAAGAGAAGAAGATTAGTAGTGAACAATGTCAAAACTGATTTAAAAAAGGGCACAAATAATCCACTTGAAAGGTATAATGGCAAGATTTAGTATTTATTTTTTAGAGTAAACTTCACTTTTGCTCATTTTGAAATCTTTGGATGAAAATTGTTATTTGGACAAACCCGTAGGGAGTAAAAGTAAAGTTTACTCTTATTTTTGTTTTTCTTGCATCAGAGGCGATTTAACTTCAACTATATGTGGTTTTCTAATCCAGCATCAACTTCTTTGAGGTAGAGAAAATTTCTTATCTTTGAAATATTCATTTGCTTAGTCATAGATTCATAGGATAACACAAATAAAGGTATTCTTTGAGGTAGAGAAAAATTCTTATCTTTGAAATATTCATTTACTTAGTCATAGATTTTCATAGGATAACACAGATATAGGTATTGGTTTCTTACGACTTGGGTTATGTTTTATGTGTAATAGGGCTAAATGGATAACACAGATGGAGGTGTCGGTTTTTAGAGTCATCCATACTATATTTTTAAATGATACATTACCAAACCTTCTAAATGAAAAGATTACTATTGTTTAAATATTGTTTTTTTGGTATCGGTTTTAATGGTTGTGTGGAAAAATCTATGGATGCTTGATTGTAGATGATCTAAATAAGACTATTGTGTGTCATCTCTAGTACTAAATTCTAAGGAAACTATAGAAGTCCATGATGCTGCCTTCATCCTACTATGTCTAAACAAGAATATTATGTGTCATCTCTAGTACTAAATCCTAAGAAAACTATAGAAGTCCATGATACCGCCTTCATCGTGCTAGAAGTTCAACCGGTGACATACATGCAAACTAGATTCTCTTTTAAATAGGCATAAGAAGATATGGTAAGACTAGTGGATTGGGTCAAGTGATGATGAACAATATATGCTTATCTTTTTGTGAATTGTTATTACTATTGAGCTTTCGGTATCAATTTGATTATTCTAATCGCTAATTCTAGTAAGCTTGTAACAAATAAACAAACACACTCTGTAAGATCCTACTCATATAGTGGGATCTGGGGAGGGTGAGATAGCGGCAAGTCTTATCTCTAACCAGGCTCACAGAGCGACCCCCGACTTGCAAAAAGGCTACACTAGAAACTTAGAGCATGCAATAGTTAGAAAAACACACAACATATCTTAAAAGAACGTGAGTGTAGGAGAGTGGTGAATCATTGAATATTCGATGTCCCTTCATTCCATATTCATAGAAATATATACACAATACATTTAATACTTCCCTAATCTAGAAAAGGAAACTATACAATAATACAACAAATGTCATCCCTAAAAATCATCAATCAAATAAATAGATAATATTCTTCGTTAATACACCCCCTCAGTCTGAGGAGGAGGTGTGTGAATGCAGAGGCTGGATTGAAAACGGGTGAAAAGTTGCTTAGAAAGACCTTTGGTGAAGATATCTACGAACTGAAGGTGAGCAGGTATATGCAAGACTTTAACGCATTGGCGACGCCTCTATATTCAGCTTCTGCGGATGATCTGGATATAGTAGGTTGCCTTTTAGAAGACCATGAGATTAGATTGTCCCCGAGGAACACACAGTAACCTGAAGTTTGATCGACGTGAGTCTGGGCACCCGCCCCAACTAGGATCAGAATAGGCCGTGACTTGTGGTCCCTTTTAGATACTGGAGTACTCGTTTCAAGTACCGAAAATGAGAGTCAGGAGGAGCATGCATGATAAGCAAATTTGTTGCACATCATATGTGAGGTCCGGGCGAGTGAAAGTAATATATTGAAGAGCGCCGGCCAGTTGGCGGTACAAAGTACCATCGGGCAATAGATTTCCAGTGGTAGCACTTAATCTGGAGGTGTCAACCGGTGTTGTGCACGGTTTACAATTTGTCATGTTTGCTCGTGCTAGAATGTCCTCGGCGTATTTGCTCTATGAGAGAAACAACACATTTTTTTGTTTGGAGACATTGATTTCGAGGAAGTGATGTAGATGGCCCAAATCCATCATTTCGAATTCCTTGGACAGTGAGGTAATGATATGTTGTCGAAGGCTGTCGGATGATGCGGTTAAGATGATATCGTCGGCATATAAGAGAAAATAAGCCATTTCATTCCCTCGTTTGTACACAAAAAGTGATGTCACTTATAGATGTTGTAAATCCGCATTTAAGCAAGTAGGTAGCAAAACGCTCATACCAAGCCCTCGGTTCCTGTTTTAATCCGTATAGTGATTTGGTTAGGCGGCACGTGTTGGGGAAACTGTTGATTGACAAACCCGGGTGGTTGGAACATGTATACGGTTTCATTGAGGTCACCGTGCAGAAATGCATTTTTCACATCGAGTTGATGGATGTGCCAGCCGCGTGAGACGGTGAGACTTAAGACGATGCGGATGATGGTGGGTTTAACTACGGGGCTGAATGTTTCTTCGCAATCAATCCCAATTTGTTGGGTTTTTTCATTGACGACTAAGCGTGCTTTATGTCGTTGAAGTGAGCCGTCAGCATGAAATTTGTGGCGAACAACCACATGCATTGAATGATGTTGGCACCGGATGGCAGAGGGACAAGAACCCATGTATTGTTGTCCATGAGGGCTTGAAATTCATCTGGCATGGCAGCATGCCAGTTAGGATTAGTTAGGGCCTTGAGGTGGGATGAGGGTAGTGGGGAGATGGTGGTGTGGGATTGAGTATTGAGGTTTAAAGGTGCACGGGTACGAATGGTACCATCTCTTGTACGAGTAGTCATTGGATGGGAGGAGACAGGCGGCTGTGAGGTTGTTGGTTGGGGCAGTGGTGTCGGGTACAGGCTGGTGTGTGGTGGCAGAGTTGTATCTTGGAGCTCGGCGATGATAGGTGAAGTGAAGGGGTGGTGAGGGGGGTGGATAGGGATAGGAGAGGGGGGATGTGGTGGAGGGGGCTGGGCAGTTGATGTGGTGTGAAGTCATAGAAGATAGGTGAAGGATCAAGGAAGAGTAGTTTGGTGGGGAAAAGGCGGGGGGGGGGGGGGGGTGCATATGGGAAAGAGTTTTCATCAAAGGTGACATGTCGGCTTAAGATCAATTTTCCGGTTGAGACTTCAAGACAACGGTAGCCTCGAAAATCAGCCGGATAACCGAGGAAAACACATTTTGTGGATTTAAGGGAGAGTTTGTTTGATCTTGTTGAGGAGGTGTTCGGGTAGCATGTACAACCGAACACCCGAAGGTGGTCATAGGTAGAGAGCGAGGGTAGGGGTTTGGTAGTTGATAACCAAGGTGGGGAGGATATTATGAAGATAGCAAGTCGTATGTAGTGCCTCTACCTAGAAAGTTGGTGGTAATGAAGCGTGGGTGAGTAGGCTAAGCATTATTTCGTTTAAACGGCGAATCATTCGTTCGGACTTTCCATTTTGTTGAGATGTTTGAGGACGCGAGAAACGAAATTGGAGACCGTTTGTCTTTGCAAAATTGTTGAAGAAGTTATTGTCAAATTCACCCTCTAAATCGCATTGGAACGAACGTATAGTTGTGTTAAATTGAGTTTTAATATAGGTGTGAAAATTTGAGAATTTTTGAAATGTTTCAGATTTAAATTTCGGAGGGGAAACCCATGTGCAGTGGGTGTAATCATCAACTAACACCATATAATATTTGTACCCTGTTTTGCTTGTGATAGGAGAGGTCCACAAATCACAATGGACAAGAAATTGATTTATGGAAACAAGATAATTAAAAACTGGAAGCTCTAGATGTCCTAAGCGATCATGCCAAGGATCTTGAGCAGTGGTAGTGAAAGCAGTTGGGACCGGTTGATTTGAGACCGGGTATGAGATCGGATAAAGATGGCTCGAGCTATTGTGGCGAGTTGGAATCTTGCCAGTCTTGAGTTCCTTCACTGAGATGATCCGATACACCCGAGTCCATATACCACTGGTTATTGCCATCATCCATCGTCATCGCCTGAAGGGCTTCACCAAGTTCAGTTGGTTCCAGCGGGTCCACCAAGGCCAGATGGGCTTCACTGTCTCCTGCTGGAGAGTGGGCTGTCTGTTTTGGGCCTGTTTTAGCTAATGAGGGTGCACTTCAGGGTTGGGCCCAATCGGCCTGGGTCGGATATGGGTATGGTGGTGGTGTACAGTTGCCCAGTAAGGGGGTGGCCCAAGGGGGTGGCCCAACCTGTCTGTAGAAATGAGAGTGGTGTGGTGGTTGATGTGTGTACCCCCGACCACGAGAATTAGGTTGGGCTAGGGTGCGGCGGCTGCTGTTGGCGGGCTTGGTGCTCCCATGGCGACGGGTTCCCTGAGGTTGATCTGAAGGCTGGTGTTGGGATACTGCTGCCAGGGCGGTGGCCGGTGAGAGGTTGTCACGAGTGGTTTGTCGCTGACTCTCGAGTTGAAGCATGTTACAAGCCGTTTCCCAGTCGGGAAGATTTTGGTTGATGAGAGTGCCAATGGTGTCAAACTCGGCCGGTAAACCACGGACAAATTGGTTAGTGGGTGGAGGGGTGTTGGATTCGGCCATGGGAGGAGGTTGCAGTGGTAGAGGAACAGCGGGAAATGGCTGCAAAATTGAACGGAATGGCTAGGTCTCGTGATACCATGTAAGAGAGTGGTAAATCACTGAATATTTGATGCCACTTCATTCCACATTCAGAGAAATATATACACAATACATTTAATACTTCCCTAATCTAGAAAAGGAACTATACAATAATACAGGAAATGACATCCCTAAAAATCATCAATCAAATAAATACATAATATATTCTTCGTTAATAGTGAGGACCTGATGTTATAATATATTCTTCGTTAATAGTGAGGACCTGATGTTGTTACTGACATGATAAGGGGATGCCATAACATTGGGGAGGTACAGCTTTTTAAAAAAAATAACTTATATTTTTGGATTGTATTGTCAATTTACCCTTGTTGAAAGTACAGTAGATGGTATAACTGATTTTTGTGTGCAAGGTTCTTCCTTTGAAGGCTGCTTGTGGCGCCAGGTGCAAGTGTGTGCGGGAGTTGATGATGATTGTTTTAATGGATTTGTAATGGTGGGGATTTGAGCAAAGACACGTGACAACCAGTCAACCAGTTTTGTTGGGTTTAGATCACCTGGCTCTATCATAATGTCAAGATTAGGCTTAGATTGTCGAGAGTAAAAAAGAGGGCTAGGACTTGATTTGCTTAGAAACTTCATTTAGCTTGAACGAATATCCAAGTAAGAATAGCTTCATCATCTAGTAGGGTCTACGGTCTGGGACTTTGGGTTTAGGATTGGAGATTGTAGGAACTGGTTTGCTTGATTGAAAATGTATAAAAATGTGATTTTTTTTCTTAATTATTTTCCTCTTTTCTTTTTTCTTAAAAATCTCTAAAATTATGTGAAAATTTTTCCAAATATCATACAAATATGTACTTTATGACAACAGTGATTTTTGTGGGAAAACACCCCATGACTCTTTTTCTTTTATTGAATAAAAACCACACACTAAACTATTAGACAATGACCATCTGTTATAAAGCTAATTAGAACTTGTTAAATAAAAACAAAACCTATCTTTAGAATTATGACGATTCTCCCCCCTAAACTTTCACATATGACCACAACTAGGATTAACTTTTAACAATCACCACCTTATTCCTAATGTGGTCTTCCTTCTTTAAAGTAGAGTCTGCTCATCATCTTCACAAACCAATTTGGCCTCGTGCTTCGGTTTTGACTTTGGACAATTATATGCAACGTGACCAAAGCCTTCACGTTAAATCACACCTATAGCACTTAACTCGTGATATGTCTCGTCTTCCACTGTGGTCTTGTAGATTGTTACTGGGCTGTCCTTCACGACCTCTTCCTCGATCTCGGCCTCTCCCACGACTTTGTTTGCAACACTCACAATTGTCACATCTTCCTTTAACTTGTTCATTATCACGAGTGAGTAATAACTTACCTTAAGTGTCTTTGGTTTGGACTTCTTTGGTTTCACGCTCTCCTCATTCGCCTTTAGTCGACCCACCACCTCTTCAAAAGACATTGATTCAATCTCTGAATATTGTTCAATTGATGCCATGAGAGGTAGGTATTGTTCAATCTCTGAATATTGTTCAGTTGATCCAACTTGCTTCTAAGTGTTTTCAGCCTAGCCTTTTGAACCCTCTCGGCTCCCAAGTAACGAACACGAAGTGCATCCCACACATCTTTGGCATCTCGGTGTTTTGCAACTTGAAGCAAAACGTCTTTTGGAATCGATTGAAATATCATCGCCTTTGCAATGTTCTTCTTTCTTTCTTCTATTGCACCACCTGTCATAGGATCAATGGCTTCTTGCAAATCATGTGTTGCTAGGATGGTCTCCATCATAATAGACCATGCAGTGTAATTAATAGCGGTTAGTTTCGGGCATTGTAGAGACACGTTTGACTCACTGATTGGTACCATCACCCCCCGTGGATTCGCCATTACCGAACTATCTAATTAACACTCTTTTCTGCACCAAAAAAAATCTTTTCTAAAAAACAGTTCCAACACCATTTTTTTCACTCAAACTTCAATAGCAAAAATCTCGGCTTCACACAGATATAGCAGCAAAAACAATCTGTTTTCAGACATGCACTGAAAAACTCTGTTTCACACAGATCAGTTTCTCACTTCTTCACATGGTTCACCCGGTTTCCCACTTTGATCAATCACAGATCAATTCTTTTTGAACCTGCTTTCATAGCAAAGTTGGTTTAATATTTCATGGATTAAACAACTTCTCCACACCGGTATCACACAGATCTTCTACTGCAGTTGCGTCACACAACCTATCTTCAATTGATACAGATCAGTCACTTATCTTCACCCTGTTTTGATTGCTTCTCGCAACCGGCTCTCACAGCCCTTTGATCCTTCAACATTATAGAACAGAAACGTCACAAATCTGGTCTGCACTCTGCTGTTTGATTGCTACCCAAACAGTCCTCTTATTAGAACTTCGCAGCAGCCTTTATTTGATCAGCAACTCTTTACCAATATTTGAACCAATCAAGGTTCATTCTTGGTTTGATGGTGGTTGGTTTTTGTCCTCAACAGCCTTTTATCTTTATTGCACTGATACCAATTGTTAACCAATTGGTCACGGGAACACAAAGACAGCAGTGATTTTTGTGGGAAAACATCCCCACGACTCTTTTCTTTTATTGAATAAAAACTGCACACTAAACTCTTAGACAATGACCTTTTTTATACTAATTCTAACCTTAATTACTAATGAAAACTCCACTCAAACACAACTGCAATGACAGCCCTTTCACAGCCAAAACATAAACATTATATACCTTAAATAAAGCTAATTAGAACTTACTAAATAATACAAAACCTATCTTTAGACTCAACAATTTTCCCCCTAAACTTTCACATATGACCACAATTAGGATTAACTTTTAACAAATCATTCATGTTCTTATTAAACTTATTGAAAGAAACTTAACAGGGAAGATTCATAATGAAAGTTAATGCGTCGTCACGAATGCATCTTTTACATTTAAAGATGGAATTTTGCTTGAAGTTTTGTTCTTCGTAGTCGGCATAATCAAATTTTCAAAAGTTGCTGACTGTTATGAAGTTTATATATTGCAGATTCGCAGTGATCTCAAGATCATTTGAGACAGACTCTTATCATAAGATTCAATTCACGTTTCAGGGTAAGGCATCTTTCTAACTCAAACAGATCAATACTTTGTTTTGAAAAGTGATGCATGATAGGCTGCCTAACTGAACTAATTTGCTAAAAAGTGGAAATAATATGTCGGTCTTTCCTTCAAGTGCGCATGTGCTATGCAACAGTTAAGAGTGAAGAGGTATACATGCAACAGATTATTCATTGCAATGTGAAACACACCAGGATTGTTGGTTGTTTACTGGTTTGCCTCTATAAAGGGGCGGCTCAATCATATCTAGGTATACTATGCACCAATAAGATGATGTGTGGGTGTACACACAGGATGACATCCTCGAAACTGAACTTATATGAACTAAACTAAGATCGATCATCTGCTTCCCAAATAATTGTGGCCAATGTACCACTTGAGCACTAACATGTTAACGGAGACTCCGTGAACTTTTTATGAACACCATTACGAAAAGTGTCATGTCACTGATACCACAATGACATGTCGGACAAGCTCGGATAACAGAGTGCTAAAACAAAGAGTAGTATATATACCTAACACATAAAGTATCAATAAACTTTAACTTGTATTTATAAGAACATGCAATAATAAGCATAAATTTATAAAAAAACTATTGCATGCTCCATGTTTCGAAATGAGTCAGAGCAAAACTAAATAAATAATACAAGACGACTAGTCAACGTCCGAATGCCAAACGGGTCATATTAACAGAATCAAGGTATCAAAAATCCATACCACAGAGTAATGGAAAATAGAATTTATACTAAGATATAAATAATCAGGAATCCATACCTTATTTAACAAAACAAATCAACTAATTCGTGATGTACTTAACTCATTTGAAAGTCTACATTTTAATCGTCTTGAATGAGATTTACGAAACTTACAATTACGTCGTCTTATTAGTTAACTAAAAACTGTTCCGGAAACAAGGATCTTTGAAAATTTTAGTTTGTATCTCGCGTTATTCAATATAAACACTGCACCTAAATCCTTAGTAAGCATAAAATTTTATGAAAAACGTTACCAACAATAAACTTAATTATATCTTGAGCTATATAAATGTCTTGATGCATGTTAATGTCTCCTGTGTGAGTTTACAAATAACTAAAAAAATATATGTGTGCGTATGTGAGTTAAGTTTACAGATAAAAGGAAAGAAACCAATTAACACATGTTTGTATGTGCATGGTGCCAAGGTATAATTGGATGCAATGTGCGAACATCAACGAACCATTGGAGGCAAGACGATCGACAACACGTTTCATTAACTTATTTGGATTTTTAGTTATCAAGTTTTCTACTTTCTTACATTACCAGACTATTTGTAACACTCATATCAACAACTGAAACCAAATAGACGATATGATAGGCAAGAAATTTATGCTTATATCAAATTATTGGTATGTTTCAAGGATTCCAATTACACCAGCTACCGGAACAATATCAAGGCCATATAATTTAATTTACAGAACTTATGAACAACAAGTAATCAGACTTTGTTACCTCACTTGCCAAGTGATATGGTTCCGAAATTAGTGTTTTATAACGAGCAAAGGTGAGGCAGCAACGATGACAATAAATGTATGATGATGGCTGCGTATGTTGCCGGAAAAGGAAATAATCAACTTCAAAACAAAACACTACGATGACAATAAATATATGTTGTTTAACACTAGTTCACTTTTTGAGGCCCTTTGAAAGATGTGGAATACGTAAGTCTCCGTCGTATGGGATGCAGAATATCTCCTACACGACTACTATGTATAACAACAACAACAACAAAAGTAATAGTAATAATAATAGTAGTACTAGCAGTAGTAATAAAATAAAAAGATAATCGACTTTAGGGATAACTTTATTAAATAGTAATCAAGTTTTAAAATTGTTATAATTAGATTACTCATAAACTTATTGTTTCAATGAGGTCACGTATAAATTTTTTTTGTCTCAATAAGGTCTCTTATAATTTGTTTTTTTCGAATCAGGTCGCTAAAATTTTAGTATCGTTCTAATTAGATCACTCATAAATTGTAAAAATATTTTAATAATAATAATAATAATGGTAATAACAGCAATATAACAATAATAATAATAATAATAATTATTATTATTATAAAATAACAAAAGTAATAACAATAACAATAAATTTAAACATGCAACGAGTGCATAAAAATCTAGACTACTTCTATAAATTTTAAAATTTAAAAACTAAACGTATAATCTAAATAAATTAGGGGGACCATATATGCACTTTTTTGTTACAAAATCATGAAATATGGTTCGCGTACGATTTACTAATAAATATTACGTATCCCGCGTACGAGAGATTTTGGAGATCTACAAAATTAGACGCTGGTGAATCTCCATAAAACCCCCCAATTCCAGCACTAGGGTTTACAAACACAACGTCAAATGCGACAATGGCGATCGAATCTTCCATCTGCTTCAATCCACAAATGGGAGACGAACAGCATTGCCACTGTCAATCCACAAATGCGAGGTACGTCTTTTCTCTCGTTAACCCACTGATCGAATTTCTTATGATTAATCTCTTTCCCCTGTACACGCATTAGACAACTATGACCTCAATTCTATCTCAAGTTTCGTTTTCAGATGAAGATCACGAAGACGAAGACGAAGACGAAGAAGACGACAAACTCATGATAGTCTTCTTCGTTTTCAGTTTCTCGGTAACATAGTATAATAACTTTTATTTGATGGCTTGTTTTCGTAATATTTATATTATATTATATATATCCTGTCTGTGACATAACACGTGTTATTTTGTAGGTCATGTTTTCTCCTTTATCGATTTACTACACATTAAAAGGTATCCTCACATTCGTGTAATGCAAAGAATATCGACTTACAAGTTGCGCGCATATCTTACAGTATTCACCGAGGGGGTGTATTTCTTCTTTTTGATGCTAATAACATATACTATATACTTTATTCTGATTTTTGTGTTTAAACTCTGTGATTTTCTATCCTCTTTTAGGGGCTGCTATGGATCTATAATGCTTGCACAACTAATAGTAGAAGCCGGAGTTCCTTTTCCGTTATTATTTCAAATACAGAATATCGAATTTGTTAGTTGGTGCAAAATTTGTAGAAACAAGTCAAATGAAGAATACATGAGCTTTTTATTAATCACTAAAATTTTTTTTAAAATTTTTTCGAGGCAGGAAACAGTGAATGTTATCTTGTGATGACGAATACATCAGAAACTATATAATATGTTGGTTCAGTTAAGGAAGGCAATGCAGAAACAAATTGGTTTTCTAGTCTGTTGTCCTGTTTTTGTAATAACAAATTGCTTGGTTTTTCTATTGTCTAAATAAATTACAAAATTTTTCTGTCTGATGATTGATTTTTGTTTGTATTATTCTAGAGAGAACCAGAACTATTAGATAGGGGGCAACTTCAAGGAAAAAACAAAGAGAACATGGAAGACTTGATCTTTGTTATTTAACATTATAAAGGAATGTCAGGTATACCCTTATTTAAAAGTAACTTCTATCTGTGGATATACCTACCAGTCTGCCCTTGTTGAAATTACAACAAATGATATAACTGATTGGTATCTGTAAGATTTCCTTTGAAGGGTATGCTCGAGGCAACACGTGCAAATACATGTACTGGTTTGTATTTGAGCAAATACATGTGACTATTGGTTCGGTTCGTTTTGGATCACTAGGTCAATCATAATGTCCAGATTAGGAATAGTCAACGTTGAGAGTCAAAAGGAGGGCAGGTAATATTGGTGTCATTTCATTTTTTTATTTCAATATGACATATATTATAACGATGTGTAATCAGGGTTGCTATACAAGAAGCCATGTCAATTGCTAAAGCAGGAATAGCAACTGTTCTCGATTCAACAACCTCTATTCTTGCTGCTGCAAATGCTCCATCAGGGCGTTATGTCAATCTTACAGCACTCACCGAGGGAGTGTATTTCTTCCGGTTTTCTTTCTTTTTTGAATACGGGAAGTACTTTTTTGATGCTATTAACATTTACTTTATTCTGATTTTTGTGTTTAAACTCTGATTTTCTACCCTCTTTTAGGGGCTGCTATGGATCTATGATGCTTGCACAACTAATAGTAGAAGGCGGAATTCCATGCTAAGCTTGGATGCAGCAGATAAGCCCTTTTTCCGTTATTATTTCCATTACAGAATATCGAATTTGTTAGATGGTGCAAAGTTTGTAGAAACAAGTCAATGAAGCATACATGAGCTTTTTATTAATCACTAATACCTTTTCTTTATTTTTTTGAGGCAGGAAACAGTGAATGTTATATTGTGATGATGAATACATTAGAAACTAAGTCATCTGTTGGTTCAGCTAAGGAAGGCAATGTAGAAACAGATTGGTTTGTTTGTCTATTGTCCTGTTTTTATAGAAACAAATTGCTTGGTGTTTCTGTTGTTTAAACAAATTGCTTGGTTTTTCTATTGGTTTTAGGGGCTGCTATGAATCTATGATGCTTGCAGAACTAATGATAGAAGCCGGAGTACCTTGCTAAGCTTGGACGCAGCAAATAAGCTCTTTTCCGTCATTATGCGATTACAGAATATTGAATTTGTTAGTTAGTTTATAGTTTGTAGAAACAAGTCAAACATAGCACACATGAGCTTTTTATTAATCACTAATAGTTTTTCTTTATTTTTTGGAGGCAGGAAACAGTGAAAGCTATCTTTTGACGTCGAATACATCAGAAACTATATCATTTGTTGGTTCTGTTAAGGAAGGCAATGTAGAAACAAATTGGTTTGTTTGTCTATTGTCTTGTTTTTGTAGAAACAAATTGTTTGGTTTTCTGTTGTATAAATAAATTACAATTTTTTTCTAACTGATGATTGATTTTTGTATGTATTATTCTAGAGACAACCGCAACTATTAGACAGGGGCAACTTCAAGGAAAAACTAAGAGAGCATGTAAGGCTTGATGTTGTTATGACATTATAAGGGGATGTCAGGTATGCCCTTATTTTAAGTAAGTTCTATTTGTTGATATGCTTACCAATCTGCCCTTGTTGAAAGTAAAAACAGATGATATAACTGATATGTGTCTGTAAGGTTTTCTTTGAAGGGTATGCTTGAGGCGACACAGGCAAGTGTTTGTCCGAGTTGAAGATGATCTGTTTTGATGTGGGATTGTCAGAGAAATAGCATATGGGTTAGCTGACGATCGTATCTGTGAGACAAAAACAACACCGTGAGCCTCGCCTCGGGCAGAAAGGGTTTTCTCCCCGAGACCACACTGGCGTGAGAATAAGTATTTGTGTTGATACAACTTTGAAAGGGAGAATTAATAAGTAAATAGTTTATAGTGAAAGTGTTTTGAGAATGTGTTCTTCTTTTGAAATGGAAGAAGTATCTATAGTGTTGGTGTATGAGAACAAGAAATCACATGGTTTTATTTTTGGAAGCCTGTGGTCAATGATATGGGACTGAAATCCCCTAGTCTGGGGTTTTGTACCTTTGTGGTGCAAAGGGTTTTTGACTGGTATTAATGTGGTTTGTCTTTGTAGTTGACGAAATTGAGTGTTTGTTTTGGTAGTGACTTGCCCAGCCGCGACTCGGGCTTCTCGCTGCCTTAAGCCGCTGTTCGGGATTTTCGCCGCCCTAAGTTGCGGTTCGGGCTTTTTGCCGCCTTAAGCCGCGGTTCGGGCTTCTCGCCGCCTTAAGCCGCGATTTGGGCTTCTTGCCTCTTTAAGCCGCGGTTCGGGCTTCTCCCCGCCCTAAGCCGCTGATTCGGGCTTTTGTCTCCCTAAACCGCGGTTCGGGCTTCTTGCCGACTTAAGTCGCGGTTTGGGCTTCTCGCCCCCCCTAAGCCGCGACTGAGGGTATACATGTGTTCTTATCACTCTTGTTCGGTTAGCTTTGGGGTGATACCCTTTCAGGAACGTTCATTGCTTTCAACATGCTACGTGTCATCTCTAGCAATGTTCGGTTTCTTCTCTCGACGACACCATTTTGTTGAGGCGAGTATTGTGTGGTCAAGTGTCTTTGGACGCCTTCCGTGTCACAATAATGATTGAATTTTTGTGAGTTAAATTCACTACCTCGGTCGGATCGGAATGTTTTTACCTTTGTTTCTACCTCCCTTTCAACCATTGCTTTGAACTTCTTGAATGCTCCAAAAGCTTCACTTTTAGCTTTTAATAAACAAATCCAAACGTAACGTGAGTAATCATCCATTATTACAAAAATATATTTGTTACCAGCTAGAGTTGGGGGAGTTATTAGGCCACATAAATCGTCGTGTATGAGCTCTAAGGGATGAGTTGCTCTAAACGTTGCTGTTTGTGGAAAAGGTAGTCTTGTTTGTGTTAGGATCAAATAGCTCAAACACACGAACACAATCACGTGAACAATAATCAAAACAATAGAGCAAGACACGAGATTTATAGTGGTTCGCTTACGGTGTGTAACCTACGTCCACTTGGGGCAACTAGGGTTTTCTTTTATTGAGGTGTTGAATGTTTACAAGTACAAGAGATATATTTATACTAACTAGACAATTAGGGTTAACACTCTTTGCCTAAAATAGCAAACTGGGCTTTAAGGCGGTCGTCCCTTAATCTCCTAATTCTGTCTTTAGTTAATACCGGGCCTAACCGAGATGGGTCGGAGCCCACAACTTAACAATCTCCCACTTGGGCTTCGAGACTTCTCTAACCCACCACTTGAATGCGTCAAACACTTCAACCTGCTTCCACCTGGATGCGTAAAATGTCTTCAACTGCATTGTCTTGTACTTATAAATAAACCCGAACTGGTTTAGCTCCTAGTTACCCCCACCTTCTCAACTATTCCTGAAGGCCAGCTCATAGTCACAGGATTCGCTCCCCCACCCCACGAATCGCGAATCGGATCGCCCGTACCCGATTCGGGTACATTCGCGTACCAATCGCCCTTCGATTCGCGATTTGGTTCGCTGAAATAGACGAATTTCGTTTTCAGTAGGAATCGAACCACGCTACTCCGATTCGCGAATCGAGTCACACCGATTCGTGAATCAAATCGCAAAAATTCATGAATTCGATCCGTTTGGTACGCGATTGGGAATGGAAAAGGCAACGTTTAGACTTTCCATTTTGTTAATTAATCGAAAAGGTAATGTTCGTTATATTTTTGGCACCAATTTCATTGCTTTCATATAAATTGGAACTTAATAATCCATATAGATTATAGAATACACAGAATTCTGAAGTTCAGCAGCAGCAGCACTTATTCGAAAAGGCAATGGCTTTTGGTTCAAGTTCAACCTCAAGACAAGAAACCTTTGAAAATCCAGATTTGCAAGTTCTTAGCGATACAGAATTTGAAGTGGATGATCTCACACAATAGAATTTTGAAGTTCAGCAGGTAAAGGAGATTGATGACAAACTATTGTTGCAAGAAGTTGAGTTTGTAGGTGCTGGTAATAGCAAGAATGCAGGGGGTTCAAAAGTATGGGTTTGCAAGCATTGCGGTCAGAAGTCTACTAGCTCGTATACATGCATTCATGCTCACTTTTTTGGTGCTCCACTGGGAAAGAAAACGGACATTAAACAGTGTCCTGCTTTACTAAAAGATCGTGAAAAGTATGAGAAACTCTTAAAGAGAGTTAAGCAGGCTGAAAAGGTAGGTGTTTCAAAGTCTTTAAAAAATTCGTTATTTACTAGTACTAAACAGAAGTGTTCTAAAAATCCCCTTCAAATAAGTTTTGGTGTAATGGAAAGAATCAAGTTGATATGAAAATTATGAGAGGGTGTGTGCTAATGGAATTCCATTTAATGTCTTACGTAATCCTCAATTTTTGGAGATGGTTAGTGCAATCAACAAAGCACCTGCAGGATATAAACCCCCGTCTAGTGAAAGAGCAAGGACGGTATTACTCGATGAATGTTTTAGAGATGTTGAAAAGGACTTAACTCTGTCAAGCACACGTGGTATTCACAAGGTGTTTCTATGGTATCTGATGGATGGTCTAATGTTAAGCACAAACCATTGATTAATGTTCTTGCAGTGAACAGTCGAGGAGCAATGTTTATGTATGCAGAGGATTTTTCTGGTTTGGATAAAACCGGGGTAGCGATAGCTAACTACTTACTTGGGGCTATTGAAACCGTAGGACCAAGTAATGTCCTACAAGTGGTTACTGACAACGCTACGAATTGCAAGGCAGCTGGAAAAGGGATAGAAGGTACATAGACACATTTTTTGGTTTCCTTGTTTTGTTGATACTTAAATTTGGTTTTTAAAGATCTTGGAATAGAGTTTGATTGGATGATGACCACATATAGAAAGGGCAAAGTGATTGTGAAATCCTTTATCAATCATGGTCACGCTTTGTCAATTTTTAGAGAGAATTCGAAGCTTGAACTATTAAAAGTGGCGAAAACAAGATTCACGTCTCACTATATTTTATTAGAAAGGATAATGAGATGTAGAGAAGCACTTGGTACAACCATTTCCTTAAATTCTTGGAGAGATTGGGTAAAACACGGTGATGAAAACACAACAATCGGGTCAACGGTTGTTGACACAATTAGAAGCGAAGATTTTTGGGATGATGTTTAGACTATTTTAAGTATTACTAAACCTATATACCTGATGATCAAGTTTTGTGATGGCGAAGGTTCAAAAATGGGAGAAATTTATGAAAAGATGGATAACATGTTAGGAGAAATTAAAGATGTTATGTTGCAAAGTAAGTATGCATCATATACCCTCAACTACACTCCATTGTGCAAGGTAGGTGGGAAAAGATGATGATCCCGTTACATTGTTGGGATTTGCATTGTCACTAAGATTTTATGATACTAACTACCATGGATGCGATGGAAGCGTTCAAAAAGATAGGAGAAAGTCCTATAGAAGAAAAAATGTTACGAGAACAATTCACAAGGTTTCATATGAAGAAGGGTTGTATTCAATGGAAGCACCTCAAGTCGATGCTGTCACCATGGATGCGATTGATTGGTGGTCCAGTTATGGCTCGGAAACACAAGAGTTAGCCTAAGTGGCTCTTAAAGTTCTTTCACAGCCTATTAGCAGCTCATCAGCGGAAAGAAACTGGAGCACTTACTCGTATATACATAGTGTTAAAAGAAATCGTTTAAATACTAAACGGGCAGACAAGTTAGTGTTTATACATTCCAACACCTGTCTTCAATCTCGATTCTCAGAAAGTTACAACAAAGGGCCAACAAAAAAATGGGATGTGAATCCAGAAAATGATTACTTGGAAGGGCCTAGTACAAGGTTTGAAGATCTTGAAGAAGAAGAAGAAGATGTGAATGGCTGCTCAAAGGAAAAAAGAAAGAGGCTGGAGTCTAATTATGATTATGAGATGTTGGTTATTTATTTGAATTTTGAAGTTATGAAATATGAACTTTTTGTTTTGAAGTTTTTGAATCCTTTGGTTATGGAAGTTATTTATTTGAATTTTGAAGTTATGAAATATGAACTCTTTAAAAGATATAATATAGATTGTTTTTATAGGATACGGTGTATCGCACTATATGGTACACCGTACCGCGTACCAAATTGGCGTTCCGAATGAACCTACCCCCCCCCCCCCCCCATTTTATATATTGACGAACCGCGTACCCGTTTTCGTACCGCGTACCGAAACGTACCGCGATCCATGTGACTATGGGCCAGCTGAAGCCCTACAAAGCTTTAGCTTATCTAGTGTGACAGACTTAGTAAACATGTTTGCTGGATAGTACCTTTGCTGATTAGCCCTCTGATGAAATGATATCTAATGTGAATGTGCTTCGTCTCTGTAGTAGAAAGTGCCACGCTCTTTTGGAGCCTAGACATCCAACAAATTGCGGTATCACCCATAGTGAACACATACCCTGTAGTACTCTTGTAGGTCTCTTTACATCCACCCAAATCAACATTTGAATAACCTTTGAGAATAGCATCTCTACCCGTGAAACATAATGCCATCTTTGAAGTACCCTTCAAATATCTAAGCAGCCACTTAACTGCTTCCTAGTGTTCTCTCCCCGGATTAGACATATACCTGCTGACAACTCCCACTGCGTGAGCTATATCGGGCCTAGTGCATACCATTGCATACATGAGACTGCCCACAACCGATGCATAAGGAACCTTCGCCATCTCGGCCTTGTCTTTCTTTGTCTTTGGAGACTGATCTTTAGAAAGCTTAATATGACTAGCCAATGGTGTACTTCGAGTGGTAGTCTTCTCATCATTCATTCTGAACTTCTCTAATATCTTTTGAATGTACTTCTCCTGAGATAAAGTTAGAGAACCGTTTTTGTGATCTCTGGTAATGCTCATACCAAGTATCTTCTTAGTTGGACCCAAATCTTTCATTTCAAACTCTGCAGACAACTGTTTCTTCAACTTGTTGATCTCTGCAATATCTGAACCTGTTATCAGCATATCATCAACATAAAGGAGAAGAATGATATAGGAACTTTTAAACTTCTTGAGGTAGCAACAGTGATCCATCTCACATCTCCTATACCCGTTTCTGCCCATAAAGCCATCAAACTTCAAATACCACTGTCTGGGCGCCTGTTTTAAACCATATAAACTTTTCTGTAACTTGCACACCAAGTTTTCTTTTCCTTTAATGTGAAAACCCTCTGGTTGTGCCATATAAATAGTCTCATCTAGATCACCATGCAGAAACGCAGTCTTCACATCTAACTGCTCCAAATGTAACTTCTCTGTTGCAACAATACTAAGCATCAATCTGATTGTAGTCATCTTAATACAGGAGCAAATATCTCACTATAGTCAACCCCGTGTTTTTGTTGAAACCCTTTAGCGACCAATCTTGCTTTGTATCGTTTGTTACCATTGTGATCTTCCTTAACTCTGTAGAGCCATTTATTCTGTAGAACTCTTTTATCTGGCAGAAGCTTAGTTAAGACCCATGTATTATTCTTCATTAAAGAGTTCATCTCATCCTGCATTGCATGCTCCCACTGAAGCGAATCTTTCAACTCAACTGCTTCTGAGTAACTTTCTGGTTCACCATCCTCAGTCAAGAGAAGATAATTAACTAAAGGACTGTAGCTGGTAGGCTGCTTAGAAACTCTGGTGGATCTCCTGACCCAATAAGATTGGTTTGGAGTCCGTGGATGTTGTTCATCTTCGGAATCTGAACTCCCACTATCAGAAGCTTCCACTGCCTCTTCATCTCCACCCATATCAACATCTTCAAACTCAGAACTGTATCATCTTCAATTTCCGTCTCTGGTTCATTAACTGGATCTGGTTGTTTCTGAGCATCAACATCAAATTCAACTTGCTCTTTCTGAACCTCTAAAGTGGTTGTGTTTCTATCATTGTATAACTCAGCCTCATTAAAAGTAGCATGCTTACTTCTGACTAATTTTCTGTTTTCAGAGTTCCAAAGCCTGTAGCCCATACTGTCAAAACCATAACCATGAAAGTGTACTTCTTGGCTTTAGCATCAAGTTTGTCACCATCTTTCACTAGATCATAAGCACTGCACCTAAATACTTTCAAATGCCCAAATTTAACTGCTTCACCTTTCCACTCTTCTTCAGGTATTTTGAAGCCCAACGGAACAGATGGTCCCCAATTAATTAAATAGGCAGCAGTATTAATTGCATCTGCCCAGAACATCTTTGGAAGCCCTGAATTGATTCTCATACTTCTGGCTCTTTCATTCAATGTTCTGTTCATATGTTCAGCGACCCCATTTTGTTGAGGAGTGCTCGGGACTGTATAAATCATTCGAATACCGTTCTCTGCACAATAGTTCCGGAACTCTTTGCTGACGTATTCACCTCCGTCGTCCGACTTCAAGCATTTCACCTTCAAATCAGTTTCCAATTCAACAGCAATTTTCTATTTCTTAAAAACATCAAAAACTTCAGTTTTATTTTTAAGAAAGTGGACCCATACCTTACGTGTCGAATCGTCTATGAAAGTGACATAATAGTAAGCACCTCCCAAAGAAGCAACTGGAGTAGGTCTGAAAACATCCGTGTGAATAAGCTCCAATTTCTGAGCTTTCAGTGGCTTTCCTGTCTTCACAAAAGACACCTTCTTCTTTTCCCGAAAACACACGGCTCACAAAATTCAAATTCGACCTTTTTTAACTCTGGAAGCTTTCCACTAGAAACGAGCATTTTCATACCTTTTTTCACTCATGTGACCAAGTCGTTGGTGCCACAGGTTAGATTGACTCAGGCCACTTGTCACTGCATTTACCCCATCTACAGGAACTTCAACCATGTACAATGTGCCCCTCTTCGTACTTCTGGCAATGAAAAGATTTCCTTTCACGACCTTCCATTGTCCCCCACCAAACATGACATCATATCCTTCACTATCCATTTGACCAATAGAAATTAACTTCTTTCTGAGACTTGGAATGACCCGAACATCTTTCAAGGTCCATGTGGTGCCCAATGGAGTCTTCAACACAACGTCCCCCATCCCTGTGATATCAAGAGCATGATCATTAGCTAAATGAACTTTACCAAAGTTACCTGTTCGTAGATTCCTCATCGACTTCGTGCTAGATGTAGCATGAAATGATGCTCCTGAATCCATGACCTTTGACTCTGTAGAGTCTTCAACACAACAGATAAGAACGTCATTTGATTTATCTTTGGCCATATTGACTTCCCTTTTATCTTTAGGAGCAGATGGTTTAGGGCATTGGCTTTTGAAATGCCCATGTTCTTTGCAGTTCCAACAGTGGATGTCTTTCCTAGGCTTTGACTGACTTATTCTTTTAGACTTTGAACGACCCCTGTTACTACCCCTTTCTTTTCCCTTATCTCTTCCTTCAGTACTCAACAGAGAACTAGATGATTCACCAGAATTTCTCCTTCTAATGTCTTCCCCAAAAATCAAATCACGGACCCCTGCAAAGGTAAGCTTAGTAGTACCACATGAACTACTAACTGCAGTAACTGTCCCTGACTAACTTTCAGGCAACGAAGATAACAATAACAAAGCTAAAACTTCATCATCAAACTTGATCTCAACAGATAACAAGCAAGAAATAATGGTATTGAAATCATTGATATTAGATCCAAACGGCTTCTCGTACATATTCGATAAGGCTTTCATCAAACCATAAGTAGTAGTTTCCTTCACAATATTGAATGCAACATTCTTTGCCGGCGAGAGTCTGATAACAGCAATTGCTTTCCTGTCCAAAGTCTTCTAATCTTTATCTGTCATATCTGCCGGTTTATCCTTATCCAAGGCCGCCATTAAATCCTTTTGACACAGCAGATCCTCAATTTGCATCTTCCAAAACCCAAAATCATGTCCATCAAATTTATCAATCTTTGTTCTCCCGTCATCAGCCATCATTCCAAACTAAGTGCTCAACAACCGAGTCAAAACCAGACAACACCAAAATCCCGAAGAACAGTAGTGGCTATTTCTGGCGACGGCAGAGAAGATTTTCGGCAGCGACGGCGCCGGAAACCTAATACGGCGGTGACAGTGACGGCTTAACCCTAATCTTCAAAAAAAAACTCAAACACGGGGGGAAGATTTTAACAGTAACCAAGAGCCTCAAGAGCCTGAACTGGCTCTGATACCAGTTGTTAGGATCATATAGCTCAAACACACGAACACAATCACGTGAACAATAATCAAAACAATAGAGCAAGACCCGAGATTTATAGTGGTTCGGTTACGGTATGTAACCTACATCCACTTGGGGCAACTAGGGTTTTCTTTTATTGAGGTGTTGAATGTTTACAAGTACAAGAGATATATTTATACTAACTAGACAATTAGGGTTAACACTCTTTGCCTAAAATAGCAAACTGGGCTTTAGGGCGGCCGTCCCTTAATCTCCTAATTCTGTCTTCAGTTAATACCGGGCCCAATCGAGATGGGTCAGAGCCCACAACTTAATAGTTTGCTTCCTAACTAAGCATGACTCACATAGCTTCGTTTCATGTTTGATTTGTGGCATCCCGATCACTAATTCATTCTTAGCCATTTGTTTCATTGACTCGAAGTTTAAATAGCCAAGTCTGGCATGCCAAAGCCAACTACTTTCATCGATGTTGCTTAGTAAACAAATAGGTTTTCCCACCTTTAATTTTACATGGTAAAGCCTATTTGCTGACCGGTTTACTTTAAATAGTAACTTTCCTTGCCTATCGTGCATGGAAAAATAGTTATCTTTGATCCGGATGTCGCATCCACTCTCCGATGCTTGACCAAGACTTATTATATTGCCTTTAGACTTGGTATATAATAGACTTCCGTTAGTAAATGTTGTTGCCTCGTTTTCCCTTCAAACAAAATTGACCCTTCCCACATAATAGACAAACGAGTTATCTCCAAATTTTACCTTCCCATGGATTTGTTTGTTGAGCTCCAAGAATAAAGACTCCTCGCTCGTCATGTGATTGCTTGCGCTATTGTCTAAGTACCATGTATCACTTCCTTTTGGTTCAAGTTTCTTGGGTATCGTTTTTTCTTCGCTTAGATAAACACTTTCTTGCACACCTTGCATCATGAATAGAGACGGGTCCATGGCTTCTCTCCTTTGGCTAGATTTACTTACCCTTGAAGTTTTTGTTTTCTATCCGGACACGCTGAGGCAACGTGTCCCATCTTGTCACATCGAAAACATTGGATTTTAGAAAGATCTCGGCTTTTACCTTTCTTTTCTCGGCTCTCGGTATTACTTGCAACTTCCTGACGTCCATGGTTATTGCTCGTCCCACGTCCACCCATTCCGCGCCACCCCCTCGGCCCCGACCCCCTCGACTTGCGGCCTGTGAGGTCGAACCCGAAGATGGCTCAGTTTTATGATACATCAGTTTACCATGAGACTCATTATGGTAATCATCTTCCTTCACTCGCTCCTCATAAGCTTTCAACCGCCCTACCACATCTTCAAGCCAACAGTTTTGAGATTTATGGCTTGTTCAATTGATGCCACAATCTGGATAAACTTGTTACGTGGTAAACTTTTTAGAAATTTCTTCATTGGTTTTGACTTATCAATGATTTCACCTAGTGCCACCGCCTTTGCTGCCGTATTGGATAGCCTTGCAACAATTCATCGATGGTGTTAGTTTCTCGCATCTTCATTCCATCGAACTCAACTATGAGGGTCTGTAAACGTGCTTCTCTATGTCGATCAGCTCCCAAGTTTCGTGTCTTGATCACATCCCAGATTTTCTTCGCCGTCTCAAGGTTACCAACTTGTAATATTTGTGATTCCGGGATCGATTGGAATATCAGTGCCATTGCTTTGTTGTTTTTGTCAGCATCGTTCGATCCGGGCTCAATAGTGTTCCAAACCTTGTGCACGTTTAGAATCACTTTCATTCTCATCGCCCAAACCGTATAGTTTACATTGCTCAACATAGGACATTGATATGCCGAAAGATTGCTTCCCTCCTTTGCTTTCAATGGTGCATCTTCTCCCATGGCCTTCTTTCTTCTTTCGTAGGTTTTGGTGATAGAGAGGAGATCGATCCAGCCCTAACTCCTTTTGGCAAGATCAAGTTTTATGGGTGTATGTGCACAGGCTTTGATTGGCTCTGATACCAATTCAAAGCAAGAATGATATCAAAACACGTTTGGAATAACTCTCCAATCTTATTGACCAAGAAAATATAACTCCAAAAACTTGGTTACAAATTACCCTAACTTAGGTTTATATAATCTAGTCACCTTATCTAATTAGAATTCAAATCATAATTATCTATTCCTACTAGATAAACCATAAACTAGATAATATCAAATTTAAAATTCAAATCCAACTTGACCGACTTGCAACATTGGTCCTCCCATATTCCCGGATTGCCGACTTGCCCTCCAAGACTCGGGAATTACTTCATTCCAACAAGAACAAAAAACCTAAATCGATTTGGGTTGCGATGAGTGGTGTGAATGTCGAGGATGATGGTGGTGGCGAGATGAGGATGATGAAGATGAAGGTGGTGTCGGGAGGGGGATTGTGGGTGGTAGTGGTCACGGACCTGGCGGTGGGTGTCAGGTGAAACGAGGAACAAACGGAAGGGAGTGGGTGTGAAGGTTTCTGGTGTGGGGTTGAGAAGGTGTAGGGGTGGTGTCGGTGGTGGTATACTGGTACGGAGGATGAGGGAGAAAGAGATCATGATGATGAGTTTTTCAACTACATCATTTTGGGAAAAAACCTCAGAAAAGAGTTTTTTGCCAAAATGGTGTAGATGAAAATTATTTACTAAAATGTAGTTAGAAAATTATTTACCAAACTAGTGTAGTTTTATCAATTATATTTTTATTGATTCTCTTATTTTTATTGGGTATTTTACTAGAGATTTTTTTAATGTTTTAAATTCTTTTAGAAGTATATCTTTAATTTTTAGATTGAATGTTTATCAATTATATATTTTTTGAAGTTTATTTTAAATTCTATAAAAATTAATTTTTAAATTGTTTTATCTTTATATATAAGCAATATCAGTGGTGTAGTAACTATTTTTTCAATTTTTTAGTAAAGTGTGTCGCACATGTATATATGGAAACTACAAAACAAAAGGTTGTTGTAGAAAGTAAGCATTAAAAAATCCGAAAGTGTTATTTAAAATATAAATATATATCATATTTCACACGACTCAGTTTTGAGTATAGTTTGTTTTGAATAAATTTTATAACGGAACGTACAAATGAACACCATGTATATATATATATATAAAAGTAAAAATAGATTAAAGTGATTTAAAAAAAGGAAAATGTCACAGAATAGTAACCAAGTTTCAAAAGTGTTCTAATTTAGTCACTCATGCATATTTTCTCAAATTGGACCTTCAAACGATCAAATCGAGTCATTATCAAATTTTATTATGACAAGAAAGTAATGATGGAAAAGACATTGGAGTTAGAATTTTCAATATATAAAATTATATTAAAAAAAACATGTTAATTATGAAAAAAATAAAAAAAAGTGCCTAAAATTTACGTCAACATTCTATATCAGCTTCAAAAGATAGAAAAAAATATTTTATAATTGAATCTAAAAGTATAACATGCTAAAAAATATGTTATGACTTTTAATTTGTATAAAATATAAAAATGAGTGATCTAGTTGGAACACTTTTAAAACTTGAGTTACTTAATTGGAACACTTTTGAAAGTTGGTTACTATTTTACAAAGTTACCCCTTTAAAAAAATACATGTTAGCAAACATGTTTACCATAGTTTGTACTTGAATAAGATTTGAACAATAAACAAATGAAATTGACCTCCTCTAAAAACAATAAATAATAATAATTTTTTGTTGATTTGTTTGATTATAAACGTAGTTAAACAACAAGACTTATTTTTTTGTTTTTAGAGGGAGATCAATTTCATTTGTTTTTTTAGTTTCCGGATATACATGTGTGACACACTCTTTTTTATATATGTTTCGATATCTCGAATTGATTTGGCGCAATTTAATCAAAACAAACTTTACTAAAAAATTGAAAAAGTAGTTACTACACTATCAATGTTGCTTATATATAAAACTTAAACAATTTAAAAATTATTTCTTAAAGATTTCAAAATAAACTTCGAAAATATATAGTTGATAAATATTAAAAACATTAAAAAAAACTTCTAGTAAAATACCCAATGAAAATAAGAGAGAGAATCTATAAAGTTTTAAAACTACACTAGTTTGGTAAATAAATTTCTAACTACACCATTTTGGTAAATAATTTTTTCAACTACACTATTTTGGGAAAAAAACTCAGAAAAAAATAATGATGTTAATGGGTTGGAACTAAACAAGACAAAGTACATATCTTAGGGGGTAAAATTGCAATTTTAAAATCGTGGAATAAAAACCGTTAATCTAAACAAAACCACAATGAACAAAAGTGAAGTTTACTCTTATTTTAGTTTTTTATCAGTCAATTTTCTAACTTCTTCAACTATATGTGGTTTTCTAATCCAACGTCAACTTCTTTGAGGTAGAGAAAATTTCTTATCTTTGAAATATTCATTTGCTTAGTCATAGATTCATAGGATAACACAAATAAGGTGTCGGTTTTTTACAACTTGGGTTATGTTCTATGTGTAATGGGTCAAATGGTTAATTTTTTTAAAAAGTCATCCATACTATATTTTTAAATGATACATTACTAAACCTTCTAAATGAAAAGATTAATCTTGTTTATATATTGTACTTTTGTATCATTTTAATTGTGAAGAAAAAATCTAAGGATGTTTGATTGTAGATGATCTAAATAAGACTATTGTGTTTCATCTCTAGTACTAAATTCTAAGGAAACTATAGAAGTCCATGATACTCCCTTCATCCTACTAGGTCTAAACAAGAATATTAATTATGTGTCATTTCTAGTACTAAGTTCTAAAAAAGCCATAGAAGTCCTTGATGCTGCCTTCATCCTGCTAAAAGTATAACTGGTGAGTGATGACATACATGCAAACTAGATTCTCTTCTAAATAGGCATAAGTAGAGATGTGGTAAGACAGGTGGACTGGGTCAAGTGATGATGAACAACATATGCTTATCTTTTTGTGAATTGTTATTACTATTGAACTTTCGATATCAATTTGATGATTCTAATTGTTAAATCTAGTAAGTTTATATTGATTCTAGAATGGCAATATTTTCTTATCTTAGAAATATTCACTTGCTTATTCTTTGAGGTAGGGGTGTGCACGGTGCGGTTCGGTGCGGTTATTACAATTTTCGAAACCGAAACCTCGAGTTCGATTAATACCATATTTTTAACCGTAACCGCAACCGAAACTTCGGTTAACCACACTTCAGTTCACCATTGGTTATGGTTAATTTGCGGTTAATTTCGGTTAATTGACCAATATATTAAAGATATGCTTTTAAACCAAAATATAACTAATAAATTAATGTTAGGCTAGGTTTGGACCAATTTTATAAGTGTGTGCACGATATGATTCGTTTTTAAGGTATTGCCAAAACCAAAACCGAAGTGGGGGGGTGCATAAAAAATATATGCGGCCCTTTTGCATTGTTTGCTTGTTTGTTTATGTTGTTTCTTCAATACATAAAAGAATCCACTATGTAAATGTATTTTATAAATGAGAAGTAAAAGTATGAATATATGAAATTTTAGTAAAATCATGAGAAATATTGTAAATTTATTATACATTGATGACATTCGGTCCGGTGTGGTTAATGTGGTTGATTTGCACATCAAAACCGAAACCGAACCGCAATGTGCGGTTAATCGTTATGCCTTAACCGAACCGTCGGTTAATTGTTCGGTTCGGTTAATGTGGTTAATTTGGTTATGATTCGGTTAAATTGGTTATCTGCTCACCCCTACTTTGAGGTAGAGGAAATTTCTTATCTTAGAAATATTAATTTCCTTGGTCATAGATTGATAGGATAACACAAATAAAGGTGGCAGTTCCAACATGGGTTATGTTTTATGTGTAATGGGGCCAAATGGTTAATTTTCTTTAGTCATCCATATACATTACCAAACCTTCTAAGTGAAAAGATTACTATTGTTTAAATATTCTATTTTTGTATCATTTTTAATGGTTGTGAGGAAAATTTAAGGATGCTTGATTGTAGATTATCTAAGTAAGACTATTGTGTGTCATCTCTAGTACTAAATTTTAAGGAAACTATAAATGCCTTCATCCTACTAGGTCTAAACAAGAATATTATGTCATCTCTAGTACTAAATTTTAAGAAAATTATAGAAGTCCATGATGTTGCCTTAATCCTGCTAAAAATACAACTGGTGACATACATGCAAAGTAGATTATCTTCTAGATAGGAATAAGTAGATGTGTTAAGACAAGTGGATTGTGTCAAGTGATGATGAACAATACTTAGTAAGGTCCTACACTAGAAACGTAAAGACCCCCGACTTGCAAAAAGGCAATTCTAGAAACGCAGAGCATGCAATGTTTAGAAAAACACATAACATATCTTATTAGTAGTGGTAGATGGCAAGAAAAGGCAATTAGCTAAGGATAACAAAAGCATAAACACAAGGATCTTTGTTTGTACAATTCTAGATACATATGGGACTGTTAGAAAGATGGGAGGCAACTACAAGGAGAAACTAAAAGAGCATGGGTACTTGATGCTGTTATTGACATCATAAGGGGCTGCCATGACATTATGGAGGTATGCCCTTTTTAAAAAGATAACTTCCTTTTTTGGATTGTATTGTCAATTTGCCCTTGTTGAAAGTACAGTAGATGGTATAACTGATTTGTGTTTGCCAGGTTTCCTTTGAAGGGCTTGCTTGAGGCGCCATGTGCAAGTGTGTGTGGGAGTCGATGATTGTTTTTACAGGTTAGTAGCGGTGGGGATTTGAGCAAAGACACGTGACAACCAGTCAACCAGTTCTGTTGGGTTTACGGTCTGGGACTTCATGAACGAATCTCCAAGTAAGAGTACCTTCAGCATCTAGTAGGGCATATGGTCTGGGACTCTAGGTTTAGGACGGGAGATTGTGGGAACTGGTAGTCGGCATAATCAAATATTCAAAAGTTGCTGACTGTTGTTATGAAGTTTATGTATTGCAGATTCGCAGGGATCTCAAGATCATTGGAGATGGACTCTTGATCATAAGGTTCAATTCACATTTCACAGTAAGGCATCTTTCAAATTTTCAACAGATCAATACTTTGTTTTGAAAAGTGATGCATGCTAGGCTGCCTAACTGATCTAATTTGCTAAAAAGTGGAAATAATCTGTCGGTCTTCGGTTCAACTTGCTAAAAAGTGATACATGCAACAGATTATTCATTGCAATGTGAAACACACCAGGATTGTTGGTTGTGGACTCCTGATGATGCTCAGCTTGTGAGGAGTACCAAATGGATGCCTGAATCATTGCAGGTCCGTTAATACCTCTTGGCAATTTTTTAGTTTTGATTATTTATCTTCTTAGGTGCTTTTGTGACCTGATCAATTCTGTTAGCTGCAATTCATCACTCAGGTGTATTCATCTGAAAATCAGCTTAAAAATGATGCAATGTACAAAATCATTTTTTTTCCCAAAAGAAGGATTAGGTTACTATTTTGACCTATTTTTTGTGACAATATAGATGTTGTCGCCCAACCTGGCACGCAATGTTGTAAAAATCACGACTAGCCTCCGATTAGTCGCTAATCAAAGGTTAGCCACTTCAATTTCACCAAATTGAAGGTTCTAGGTGGTAGTTGGTCAAAGCCGGACCAAATCGACGACTGTTATGACAATATAGATGTTGTGGCCCGACTGTTTTATTCCGGTAAGGATATGTTTTACTAGTAACTACTACTATATTGTAAAGTGCCTACTAGCACTAGCTAATAAAACTGCCTATTTACTCTAATACTCTTAACAGTCGTTTTTATTGATAAAAATACTACGATACAAAAAACTTCAAACTATAAATTGTTTGATTAATGCTTAAATAGGCAAACACATATTGCATCTGTCAAAACAGCTTGGGGGTGTAGCTCATATGGTAGGCGCTCGCTTTGCATGCGAGAGGCACGGGGTTCGATTCCCTGCACCTCCAATTTTTTTATTATAATTTTTTAACATCACATACTTCCAAAGAAACTTTGGCAAAATCACAGGTATTTTTTGTTTCAAATTTCGCACTTCAAATGGTAATAACATAAACATCAAGCTTTTATTAACTGAGAGCTATCTTGAAGATGTTGTAGTCATTAGTGAATGGTGATTATGCTGATAGTAGGGACTATGAGTTGATTATCACTAATGATTTTCGCACGCCAAATCACAATACAATCAACCAACAAACCGCCTAGCGATACAAGTAAGTTACACTGATTTAAAAGCTGGGTACATGACACTTGAGAACTTCAAATCTGCACTTTCAACCATATGAAGGCAACCTAAGCTGGATTGTCTAAAAGGTATGATTTAATCAAAGTTGCTTGATATGATCATACTAACAAAGAATTCATGAATCATTTCAGTCATCAAGATCCCCATTTTCCATCTTTATTGAAAGCATTTAAGGCATTTGGTTAATAGTAGAAAAAATTTCCACTGAATGGAGTATGATTCATTATATACCTGGTTTGAAACTGATATATCTTCTAAACATCTTATCCCTTGTGCACCAATTGATTATTATTTCAGGACCTTTATACGATGGTTTGCATGAAGAGATTGGAAGTCAAAGATCATGAATCCATATAATATTAATTCTGTAATGAAAGGTGAGTCTCATATGTGGACACTGGACCTCATTTTCTCCTTTAATTATGCTTCATTGCTGTATTCATATCTTAATAGCTTATCCTACATGGTAGAGTACAAACGTAAACACGATTCCTTCAACTCTTCAAGTCATTCTTTAACTATTAACATAATGTTTGTTACATATAAGTTTCTTTTGAGACAGGCTAAACACACCGCCATATGCTAAACATATATTCCTATTATAAAATAAGTAGATGAAATGACTATCACCGGAAGCACCACGCTAAAACCAGTTGGCTCATAGACCTATATAGGACGAAGGGGTGACATACCTGTGTGTCCCTATCCGGACTAAATGATATATAATATGCGGGCCACACCTTAGTCGGATCACTTGACGACCAAATCATCAAAGGCCTAGACATCTAGTATGAAACATCATGAGTAACAACATTAAATCTATTGACATAACAGTAGATAATCTGTCTACTGTTTTCAGACGAAACCTGATAACGAACAAATACAGATTGAGTTGTCGGTTAAATCATTGTGGTTATATTAGACCGACAAGGATGCTTGACAAAGCCGTATCTGGTGTCGCGTTAGGTGCACTCCAGCATTACAAAAGAATAAAAGCCCGAAATGCATAAAACTTGCAGAACATAAAACTTATTGAACAAAAATGACAGGAGTAAATTATACTCGATAAAATGGTCTGTAAAGGATCGACTTTGTCGCTTCCTATACTACTACTTCTAGTTCTCGGACTTGAGTATTTAACACGAAGTCTGGAAATGCTTGAGTGATCTCCCTGTCGTGCGAGAAGAAAAAGAAAAATATTTTAGAGTCGGGTTTATATTTATGAAGTTAAAAATCTAAAAACGAAAATATTAAAACTTGCCTTAGAAGGGGAAGTGTCATATTCTTGAGAATGGATGGATTTTTTGAGATAAATGTCTTCCACTCTTCTAAATCTATCTTTCCATCTCCATTCAGATCAGCATCTAAAATTGTCTGACCAGACAAATGAGGAAAAGGTCAAAAACTAAAGTCAAAATGTCAAAACCGAAGACTAAATGTCAAACCAAAAGACCAAAGGCTAATGGATATAAGATTATAAGCCAACCTTGTTCAAGATGCCTTCAACTGCATCATCTGATAAATCAACATTCATTTCACTCAAGAGAGCCAAAACCATCTCCTTCAACTTCAAATTATGAAAAATTTCCAATGTTAGAGTTGAATAAAAAGTCAAAATTTGACTAACTATCAAAACTTCAGTAAGTTCAGTTACCTCGTCACGTTCTATGAAACCGTTATGCTTCAAGTCAAATAATTTAAACATGACTGTAATAAGATCAAAAAGTGTTAATATCAACTAGTGGAAGATGGGTTCAAAAGTAACAAGGTTAGTCAAGTCTGACTTTAAAGAGTCAAACAGTTTCATTGTGGTTATAGATCATAAGCACGTTTCATGTATCTTACATTCAATTTTGTCCGATTCAGGCGCATTAGGATGGAAAACACTTAGGGAGCGAACGAATTCGTCAAACTCAATTGCTCCATTTTTCCTAATGTCAAATGTCTCAAACAACTGTAATGATGCAAGCAAGAAATCAAAATTTTTGGATATATATATCCTTGTGTTGATCTTAATAGTCTTAAAAATGTTTCATATGGGTTTAATATGATAAAAAATCATCATTTCAGGGAGAAGTAACACATTGTAATTGCATTTGTTTACTCACTCTATCTGCAAACAGATTCTGCATGCTACTATTGCTGAAAAGTGCAAGCAAAAACTCTTCTGTTCATTAATGACAAAAAAAAATACCAGCTTCTTAATCTTTTATCAGATAATTAACCATCAAAATGAGATGATGAGCGGAATAATGTTATTTTAAGTTGTAATAGTCGGATCTCGACCGTTTGATAAATTCTAATTATTTAACAGGTAAGTAAGTACCTTGTGAATACGACCATCTTCAATGATAGCATGGCTTAATCTCTCAAAAAGATCATACAATGCCTCTATTTCATTGATGGAAACTGTGAAGCAAAAAAAGAAAGATATGTTCATATTAATTCATTCGAAATTTGATGTCAAACATGTTTTTGCTACTAACATGGTGTCTCAGAAGCAAGAATCGCATGCTGTATGGCTCGACTCGGGTTTCTAAGTTTCTTCAAGAAACAACAACATTCTTTTATGGACATATTTCTCATGATCAAGTATTATTGAGTGACACCTATCAAGAATACAATCAACACAAAAATTGAGTAAAAACTGTAATTGATCTTTTATCTTGAAGATTGAAACTAGCTATTTTCAGGTCAAAATGGGTCAGCTGTAATTCCTTTTCATCTTCTTCATTCCTCATAGAACAAACAAAATCATGAAAATTTTGAAGAAATGGATGAAATAATTCAAATTTTCCATTTTTAGCACATACTCAGAATAGATCTTATTCAACAACTCAACCCTCTGAACCTATTGAAGTAAAAATTGATTGTTTTCAGGTCAAAATGGATAGGCTGCATTTGCATTTCACAGTTCTTTCATTCTTTAACTTATGGGTCTCAATTGATATGATTAAAAACACTAATCATAAGAAGAAATGCAGTAAAAATTTCAACTTTTTCATTCTTTATCAAATACCCAAATTGAAACTCATACAACCCTCCAACATTCTTGAATTAAAAAGCAAATTATCATAAACCAAGAAATCAGAGTAATATACAAGAAAGAAGCACACACATACCTGAAGATATAGACTGCAGAAGCAGATGAACAAAGATGGAGAAACAGGCTTGCAACTGAAAATGATGTCTTGTAGAGAGTTTATAATAATCTCTCAGATTTGATTTGTTCTTCCAAATTATTGTGTACTCATGACCGGTGAAATCAGATCAGGGTTTGGCATGTTCTGTAAATATGTCAACCCCAATTTTTTAGTCTTAAAAGATCCCGGGTCATGTGGTGATGATGTACATTTCAGTTTAAATAAGATTCCAGTTTTACTTTTGGAGATTGTTTCAATATTATTCTATTATTAAAATGAGCAACGACTTTCTTGAAAGTTGCAAATTTTCTCCACCAATCTCTTCGATCGAAACTTAAAATTATATTTTATGAGTGAAAATTGTTTTCTTCCAGTTACTATTCACTCATTTTTCTAAGATCTTTTTTTATTTTTATTTTATTTTAAGGGGTGTATGTTACGAAAGAATGATAGTAATTAAACAATATGTAAAATAGTTTAAACCCTTTAGTGAATAATAGAGTTCAAACCTGATATGTTTTATTTCCTAGTAAATTAAAATTTGATATACTGTAAGAGTATAAGTAGATAAATACGTAAGTCATCACTTTAAAGAAGTAACACATAATCTTACATTTACAATAATTTAAACTCACTAATACTGTTACAACCCAAAACCATAGACAATTACTTGTAGATAAATACAATCTTTTTCTTTCCGTTAATATTACTTAATCTCAAATAAATATTATTTACATTAAATAAATGATAAAATGTTTCAAAATAAATAAATACGATCATAGGTTTGTTAAAATATAGAAAAAGGATAAAATGTTAAAAAATTTGATGATAAAATTACAAATTTCATAAAACTATAGTTGTTTTAAACATAAAAGTATTTTTATTATTATGAGTTAGTATAATTGTTTTATATAAATATCGTAGATGGTGTGGGTTTAAAAACTTTACATGAGTTGAAGCTAAGGATGATAATTGATCACTACCTCACGCTCTTGAATGAGTGAAGCTGTAAATGAGAAGGAGTGAAACCACCCATTTAGAGTTTTAGACAAAAGATATAAGTTACATATACACGTGTAATCAAAACATTAAATTTTATTTATTTATATATTTTTCAGAAAGTTGGAAACAAACTCGTATATATAAACTTAACACAGTTATTTATTGTATAAAGTGACTCATTATATCAAGTTTTTAGCATATACATTATTTTTAGCCTTGTTTTCCAATAAATCCCATAGTTTATTACAATAATACAATCGTATTCTTACCGACACTGTAGATCCCATTGACATGCGTTATTGATGTTCGTGTAGCACCTTCTTGAGGACGTATGGGCTTTGACATTCGCTTCATTGACCTTAATTTTCAAAATTATTAAATAAATGTCAATGAAATGAGTTTAACTGTTTCATTAATTAGGTAGAACTAATTATTTTCAAAGTTGAATGAACGAGTACAGTTGTCGTACTATGATAAGATTTCACCAATATTGTATATTTATATTTTGGTGAAACATAATTGAACCTAAATAATTTAAGATTGAATGACTCTAACGACTAACACAGTCATGTTTGTGTCGTGTATCCTTTCGATTTAAATATTTGTTCATGTAGTACCTATAAGGTCTTATTTTAAAAACAGCTCGAAAAATTATACATGCATATGAATATTGGTTATAAAAGCTAACGAATATAAAAAACAAATTACATGAATAGAATGAAACGGGTTTTGAAGCCCCTCAACCTATGTAAATCTTGGCTTTCTATTCCTATTACGGATCCATAGATACGAATAATAAAAAATAAAATGTTTCTTTAAATCGTCTAGAAAAATAACTTCATTTATGGACTTACCTATTACCTACCATGAAGTCCAAATTAATAACTTCCTACGAATTATTCTTGTTATTTGAAAATGTTAACCATCCAACCACACCAAAAACGCGAAAACGGACTCATTCATAGGCACTTGAACATCCAACCATCTCGAGATACAATTCCAAGTTTAAGTAGTCTTGAAGCAATCAACAAACACATGGTTCACCTCGATCTCAACATGATTGAAGCAAAACACATGTGAGTAAATAGGCGATTTGGATCATGTGAGAGCTTGTTAATACTTTAAGAGCTTGTATAAACCATCGTATGATATGATATATGATTAAAAACATGTTGGGACTATATACTAAATAAGTCGAGCACTCACCCGTGTTAGTCACATTCACATTACATCATATGCAACCTTCAAAATAATTTTAATGGGACTAGTTACGAGAGTGATATGTGGCAAATAGCTAGCCTTGACTCATACACATAGTTTTTAGGTCAGAGTCTAAATGGCTACATAAAAAAGATATGTTGATAAGTACAAAAAAACCACTTAGAAAACGTATAAATTATTAAATTTGTTTGACTAGATGCTATTTATTTTTAAGATAAATATCATAAAAATCAACGTATCTTTTATTTTGTTTGAAAAAAACATTCAATCTATTTTTGATATATTAATATAAAAAACTTCTAAAAAATACATTGAAAAGTTTCTTAGACCATTTTGGTATATTAAAGTCTATAACATTGTTTAAAAGGCATATACTTGTTTTAAAAAGGTTAAGATAATCACACATTACTTCTTATATTAGTCAAAATTGAATAAAGTGACATTCAATTATGTAACAAAAATAATTATCTTATTCTGACGAAATTAAAAGTTAAAAAAGTGAGTTTATATAATTGTTCACAATGACATATATATTAGACAACTTCTAGTATTTTAGTCTATCAAAATAAGCTTAATCTTTTTGTATACTTTTAATATAAAAGTTAAAAAAAACCCTAATGGTTAAATAGTTAGTACATAGGCACCACTTATTTTCTATTAGGGACGATATTGCTTTAAAACGATACTTTATCAAAAAAAAACGAGTAAAGTATTACTCGAATATCGTATCGGTTTTTTCAATTTAATACTGGTGGGTACCACTGAAAGTACCAAAAAGTACCGAAACATCACCAAAAACAAAAACATAAAAAATGAATTCTAACACCAATACGAAAGATGTTTGATCAATATGAGTTTGTTACAAGTAGTAGACTAGTAGATTCAATGTCATGTTGAATGGATTTATATATAGACATAATATCTAGATACCCTAATTATAAATCCCCAAGACCTAATTATAAATCATCTCCATCCCAAGAATTTTATACGGGTCGTATAGTCATATACTCGTTGCATAGTGATGTCATACAACACAATATGAGACATATAAATCATCTGACAATTTCCTGAATTTTCTATTGTATTTAATGTCGAATATTATTATACGTGTCATATAGCCATGTATGCATCTTATAGGGTTTATATAGATCGATATATGACGTATAACCCTCTGACATCCTCTTTGATTCTTCTCATTATCATTGTCGTCAACCTTATACGCCGTATATAGAGAGTGTTGATTTATAATAATGTGTGCATTAGTATTACGAACTAAAAATCCCAAAAACATTAACTGCGACAACTACAAGTTACCAAACAAGACAAACATCATCATTATAGCTAAGAAGAGGGTTCAAAACATAAACCATGGTTGGGTTTTACTAAAAAGCTGATAATTTTCAATTTGTTTATAACATGATTAAATCTGTTTAATAAATTATATTATTTATTTCTTATAAATTAAAATAATTCAAATAAAAAAACTAAACCATAAAATGCATGTCAAAACTACAAGTCCTGTTATCTACAACATAAGTTAAAACAACCTGATGTCATTTTTAACAATATAGATAAATAATCCTGTTATCTTAACCCTTTTACACTAAAAACTTCCTCTAAATCATGTAATCTACACATGTATTTTCGCATCATATCTTGTATAATATCCATGCATGCCCTGGAAACCTCTATGTTGTTCACCCTTCAGTCTTTTTTGTCTTCAAATATGTCCAATAATGAGAGAGTCTACAAATTTTCCCGACCAAAAACACTCACATTGTTAGGTTTTGTGTAGAAGCATATACCGTGTTGGTGTGAATGATGATTGATAAGTTTTACCTCGGGAATGTTGAGTTCGAGGCGGAACTTAGGGCCATCATAATGGTGAAGAACCGGTCTGAAAGAGTCCTCCTCTAATGGCTCATGAAGGCTCCTTGTTGTGACTCGCACCTGTAACCAACAAGCATTCATAGCTAAAAGTTAGGGATCTTCTTTAAATTTAGTACTAACAACCCGATACTTTCATTGGTAAGTCTTATTAGCAGCAATTGTTCAAGTTCATTACAGTGTTTAGCAACGTGTTTTGACTATTACTTACATTATTGCTGACTTGCTGATGGCAGATGGTTATTCTAATGGTGTATAGAAGTTAATTACCTGAGCAGGAAAGCAGGATTCGCCTTGGTTTTTCTTATCTTCCCAGGCAGAGGATCGATGTTTGTACCGCCAAAGCTGGCAGCCTGCATGATTAATAACTCGGAGTTAGTTAGTGACCGACACAAAGGACACTTAATTATACACTTTTTACGGGTAAGAAATGGTGTTACTAATTTAGCCTAGAAAACATTATGATCACCTCAAAAACTCCATGAAGCTGGTGGGTCGAATAATTGTAGAGGAACAGAGGTAAACCAGGTGTGATTTGCCTGACGGAGTTGCGGTAACGAGCTGGTAAACCTGCCATGCCAGTCAAAAACATCAGGATTAGATATGTTTCATGTTCACTCCTGCAAAACTGGCGATGAGTGGTTGCCAAACAACAACCACTCAAAGTCGGTCGCAAAACAGTGGCAACAAATGTAAAGGTGCTGAATGTACACACATAAAATCATCGAGTAACATACCAAAGAGCTGCCTCTTGAGATTCTCTGGCATAGTGTCATTGTTGCAGACGAATATGTAACCGCCAACAGTTTCATCTCTCGTCAAAGATTCCGACAGAGGTAGGGTCTTAAACCTCTTATCAACACCGTTCTTATTACCATCTTTATCACTGTTACTAACGTTGTTATTACCACGATTCTTTTTGTTTTTACCACGCTTATAGGTTTTTAAAATTGCGTTTTGAATAAATTCCTTTATTAAACCCACCATTGATCCCAAAATCACTAATCGGGTTCTGATTACTTGATCCGATCTTCCAATCGAAATTAAAACCATTGAAGTTTGAATTTGATGAGGCTGAGATGTTGCTGCTGCCAATGGTGGAGTTGATGACATCCCCGCCAACACGAATGTCGAAATTCCGACGGTCTTTTTCGGATCGTTTTGACACGTGGGAGGTGCTCCAGATGGAGTCGTTAAGTGAAAGATTTGAAAGATTATTGCTCTGAACACGAAGCTGATCACTGAACTGCCAGAAAGATGACTGATTGTTGTTCTCCATTGTTAAAGATTGCAACTTTTTTGCTATCCAGATGAAACAATGTTGTAAGTTTGTGTTTTTGTCACAGAGAAACCAAGAATGGGTGAAAGATAAGTAGGAAGATTGAGGAAATTTCTTGAAAGTGTGATGAAACTTGATGAAATATTCAAAGGGGTTAGATGTTATTGATGGGTGCAATCGAGTAAATGATGACGCAAAAACGCGTACAGGTTAAAGAGAGATGAAGACTTGATGAATCGGTGATAGAAGTAGAGATACGTTTTCTTGAAAGTGACCCAAATTCTTCATTTTGTAACATTTTTCTTATAAAATGAATTTATGGTTCCAACAAGTTATGTGTTGGTGTGATGTTTGACTGTTTATAACGTTACGACCTGTCTTTTTTATAATCGGTCTTAATCAGTATATCACATTAGCTTTTCATTCATTTTCATTAATTCTTTCCGCAAAACACCTTTTACTCCCAATATTATCTTTCCCACAAACACCTTTATTTTTCTCATACTTTTTTATTTATTTACTTTAATAAAAATAGTTAAATATTGTAAATATATTTAATTAAAATAAAATAAAAACAACGTAAAACAATAAAATAAAAGCAATGATACAAAATTAATAGATAGAAACAACAATAAAACTACTCTCTAATCCTCCTATTTGTCCAGAGATGTTCTATTAGATCGTTTTGCAATGCATGGTGTGCGTTCTGGTTACGTAAGCTTGTAAATCTCAATAGGTGTGTTTGAAATGATGGTGGTGCCCTAACTTTCTGGCTCTAGTTCTTTCTCTTCACGCGACCAATTAGTTATGGAACCTTCTTCATCTTCTACAATCATATTATGTAATATAATACATGCATGCATTATATCACCTGATGTGAGTATTTTTCATTGGTTTCATCGTTTAACATTTGTGTGAAAGAGAATGGAGCTCTTGTATCCATTGAGAATTGAATTTTTAATTGTGTTTAGAAAAAAAGTTATAATGTTTGAAAGATGATTAAGTCTAATTTGAGAAAAACTCTCAACTGAATAAAACATATTTATAATAGGTAAACTACCCGTTATGAATAAAACAAAAAACTAGCCGTTATGAATAAGACAAAAAAACTAGCCGTTATGAATAAAACAAAAAACTAGCCGTTATGAATAAGACAAAAAAACTAGCCGTTATGAATAAAACAAAAAAACTAGCCGTTATAAAAAAAACAAAAAATAGCCGTTATGAAAAAACAAAAAAAGTAGCTATTATGAAAAAAACAAAAAAAAAAATAGTCGTTATTAATGTAAAAAAAATAAAATATTTTAATACTATAAATGTAAAAAAAAATTAATGTTATACTTAAATTATTGTTTAATTAACTCTAACTAATTATCTATCTATATAAAAGCAAACTCTTAGCTACATAGCTACATGAGCTTTTTGTTTTTTGTGTTTTAGCTATAAAGTTTTGTGGTTTTTATTTTTGGTTCTTTTTGGTTTTCAAGTTATTTTATTAAATTAAAAATATTTTTAATACCTATTTATGTAAATTTATCATAATATATGTAAAATCTTGCTTGGGTTCGACACGTTTGTTAAGTTTATTTTGTTATGTTGATGTTTTATTTCTTTCGTTTGCTTGATGTCTTCGAGTTCAAAGTCGAAGTGATAGTTGCTACTATGTTTCTTGTATTTGGGTTTTCATATTCAAGTTCATGGTGGACTTACCCGCGCATCACGCGGGGATCATTTCTAGTTACTTTAATACTAGAAATGTAAAAAAATTCATATATATTTTTATTTAATTAACTCATTTTAATTAAAATTTTATATTTAAATTATTATATTAATTAAAAGATTTTAAAATATTTTAATTGAAAACATTTTAATTTAATTATTTATGGTGGTGGGGCCCACCACTCCCATCTTTCTCCAACCCTTCCAGACGGGCACCCCATCAATAGGAGGGTCTCCCCATCGCCGCCCTTCCGGCGGGGCGTGATCCACGTCGGCAACAGGCCGGCCGCGGACGCGTGATGGGGATTGTCACACCCCAACCTTGACGGCGGAAACGTCGAGATGTGAGGGTTAAGATTGTTCACAGTCACATAACGCTATATTAAATTGTAAATATTATTATCATAAGTCATGAAATGGAAAAATTACAATCGTAAGTCTTATACAAGAAATAAGTTCAACATAACATAATATAATGTAACTTTTTATTTCATTATCTAGGTCCAAGTCCTAGATTATAGCATGCTTCAAAAGGTTCACTTTAAACTTGAGGTTGACCTGAAACATGATAAAAATAAGAGTCAACTAAAATAGTTGGTGAGTTTCTAAGGTTTTCATACATAATAAGAAAAAGGTTACAAGTAGCAATTTATGTCATAGGTTATAAGCTAGTAAGGTTATAGAACACATAACGTTACAATCAAACCTCGACTTGATTACAAGTATAAAAGATTGGCTAAGTGTATTTGGTTCCCTAGTGCACAAGCATACGGCTCCTAGGAGTCGGCAATACATCGATTTTAGCACCAAATAGGCTTGTCAGGCCCAAAGATCTAAGACGTCGCCAGGCTAGCAATAGTTAATGATTGTAAACAAAACTATGTATCTCATATAATACTTACAATACACAAATAACCATGACATAATAATAAGATGAATTGCATGTGCTTACAAGTCTCAAACGTTATTAAGTGTACAATGTATAGATAATCATGTTTCACCCCAAAGTAGTGTGAAATAAAATAAAATGGGGCAAGGAAAACTCACTTGATCAATAAGTATATAATAAGGATCAATAAGAATATATATGTCGTTCCAATATAGATAATCATGTTTCACCCCAAAGTAGTGTGAAATAAAATAAAATGGGGCAAGGAAAACTCACTTGATCAATAAGTATATAATAAGGATCAATAAGAATAATATATGTCGTTCAAGGTAAAACGTCACAAGACACCTAAATATATAAATATTACAAGATTTAGATCAAGATTTAACAATTAAACATGAACTAGGTTCCTTAGAATTTAAGAGAGTTTTGTTAGCCAATTTAGTTTATTAATAATATATTTATACATATATATATATATATATTACAAAAATTAAGGAAATATTCTTACAAAATTATAAATTATTGCATTTAGTTTGAGTATCATATAACTTTAATCGAAGAAAATGTACGATTTGTTATTGATTCAAGTAACAATTTAATTTTTACATAAACTCATTCTTATAACAATAATTAAAATTTAATAATTAAATATTACGGTATTTTTATAAAAATAAATTTACAGAAAAAATCATTTTGTTAATTTTAAGGTTAAAAGTTAATGAAAATTATTTTTTGTAATTTTTTAGGAATTTTCTAGTAAAGAATTAAGGCCTAAAAAGGCTTTTAAAAAGAAAAAGAGGGTGCCCGGGTTCGAACCCGGGACCTCTTGAATGTAAGGGCGTGTCGTGAACCGGTGTACCATGGCTTCCAGCCGCGGTATAACTCAGTTCCATTTCCTTTTAACACCAAGTTCCCAACCTCAAGAACCCTAGTTTAGATCCGATCAAATTGATCATCTAAACGATCTTGATAACCAAATTAACCATGGGGCTTTTGTTTCCCATGGTTAATCGAGCATAACCATGTATGTAATTTACCCGAATACGTTCGAATTAGAGCAATCCTAAACGAAGAACAAGTTGCGGTCGTCGAACTCAGTGGATGAGAAATCCCCAATGATAATCGAATTAAACTTGCAGATAGCCTCGAATGATGATCCTGATGCGAAGCCCTATGTTGATTCTGGTTCAATTCGTTCGGAGATAGGATTTTGGCAAGGTTACAGGTCGCGAAAGAAAACGGAAATTGGATTCGTTGTTTGTGTTGTTTCAGGTGAAATTGGAATTGATAGAAGCTTTAGATTACTTAGACGTTCGATTATGAATCATTTAATTTGGTTATTATTGAGTTTTAATGGTCGAACGGCTATATGGTTAGAAACGCTCGATTACTCACTCGATCGGGTTCATAACCGACGTATAAACGCAATTAAAGTCCATGATTGCGTTCGAATCGTGTTCAAGAACGTTTTGGGGACGGTTTCGGATTAAAAAAAACATCGTTTTTGGCGGTTTTGGTGCCTCGCCGGACTTGGCCGGAGTCCGGCCGGCGAAGTCATCGGAAAAGCGGGGATGAGAAGGGGGGGGGGTTTGGATTTTTGATAAATTACACCTTTGGTCCCTCAACTTTGATTTTCTATTATTTTATGCATAAAGTTCTATTTCAAGTTTTTAAAATGACAAATTAACCCTCAAACTTAATTTAAGTTTATAATTTAAATATGGTTAAGTTTATTAATCTTTATTATTAGTAGTCTTATTATTACTAATACTATTATTCAATATTATTACTTATTATTATATTTACTTTTATTAATATTAACCTTATTATTATTATACATACTTAACATTTCATGAAACCCAATTACAATAAATAATAAACACAAACAATCACGCAAGTTTCAAAATTGACAAAGATAACCCTTGTAAGAGTAAACGAAGTTAACTTTTAGTTAACGAAAATACGAAGTGTTACAGGGATAGTCTAAGTACTCTCTTTAAAGAAATTATCATAGTTTGTTTTGTTTATTTCAACAACAAACAAGGCCAACTTTAATTTTTTTTCAACAACACTTAAAATGTCTAAGATACGATAGACAACACCTATATAATTTGGAAATTATCACCTCGAATGCTTGAACTCATAACATTTGGTCATGGTGAGAATACCACTTTTAAGTCTTATGCATATACCACTACAACCAATACTCACCCATAAGTACAGCCTTAACTAATAAAACAAAATGTGTACCCATTCAACTAGTAATGCCATATCTGATTTTCAGGGAGCGACTATAATTTTACGACTTTGGTCCATATTAGACTTTATACCAACCAAAAGTTTCTAGCAAGTTTGTTCAATAGACATATTTCTTAAACACAAATTCAGTTGATAGTGAGTTTAAGTTTAAAATTCAACTCTAGATAAGCTTCCAAACCAACCCTAGTGTTCATCTTCAAGTATAACATTCAAATCAAGATTGGTTTGTAGTGTCTCCAAGAACTATCTAGTCATATACTAAAAGGATTTGTTTTAGCAAAACCTTGTATTTGAGGGTGCAATCATAAATTTAATTTGAGAAATCATAAAAGGGTTTGATTTAGGGTCCCATGGTTTTTAGAGTAAAAGTGTTCATACTTAAAACTATGTTTCCTTTATTCACCCAATGGACCTTTGGAATGAAGATGGATGAACAGGCACTTGAGCTTGGAACTGATGAAATTAGTGTCCGCATAATTAAAATAAATATCAAATTTTCACATCAACAAGCTCGTTATGTATTAATCAATTCCAAGTATATTGGCTTTTTAGTGTGTACAAATCCTTTAATTCATATCTTTATTTACCAAATTATTGTTTTGAAACTTATGCAAAATAATATATTTGGTTTACAACAACAAAAAGACCGAATGAAATGAATTATCGAAAGTCTACGGTAATTCTATGGTTTTCTCTACTAGATGCATTGTTAGCCCAACAGGTAGCAGGCTATACTGCTATAGGCTTAGAGAAGCCCATTAAATGGCCCATTTATACTAGGAGAAAAAGTAACACATAGGCAATTAGGGGTAGAGTTGCACAAAAAACCGGGTCCATACCCGATTCGTACCCGGGTCCGGGTACAACCGGTACCGGGTGTACCCGGTTCGTACTCAGAAAAAAACACAAATAGTTATTAGTTAGAACCGATCCAACTATTTTATATGTGCATTACAATTACATATTTTCATGTATCCTACATTTATTACTAATTATTCCATATTGTAATAGATTTAACAGTTGTTTTAGATTACTGTTATGCGAGAGTTGACTGGGCTGTGAAAGTTTGAGCCCAAGCCTAGAAACCAGCCCAAACTTTGCCAGCACATGAACAGGATTAAGACAGCCCACCAGCTTAGAGTTGCACATAAAAACCGGGTCCATACCCGACCCGGCATACCCGACCCGTACCCGGTCCGGGTACAACCCGGTACCGGATGTACCCGGTTTGGGGTTTTTTGAAATTTCCAGGACCCGGACCCGAACCGGTTGAACCCAGGTTGTACCCGGTTTCCACCGTTTTTTTTAAGTAGCCGTTTTTACGGCTATATAGCCGTTGGGGACCAATTTTGACTTTTTTGTTGTTTTTGCCTCTAAAATAAGTATAAGTAGGTGTGGGTTGATATGGTAAGGTACCCAAGCTTCAAACACAAAAAATATACGCAAAAAACGCACCAAAAAACATAAGAATCTGATTTTTCGAACACTAATACCCGAATGAACATCACTGAGATAAAATTTAAACCGTTCATACTAATTTTAACGTTTCAGGTCTTACGCACCCAAAAACATCACCAATGGGGCGACCATTGTTGTAAGAAAGCCCCGTTAAATCAGGTTTGAACCTAAAAAGTAAAATATCTTAAATTCTAACAATTATCCCATACCATTGGACCAAAAACCAGTGATAATGAAACCTGGTTATTTATCAAGGACTTGGGTTGTAACACGTTAAGTTAATTCAAAAATGAACTTTTTAAATGTAATAAAACCTTTTAAAAACTGGATTCTCATATATACTTTACTAAGTTAGAGTTCATGTATTACAGAAATGAAATTAATAAAAATATTAAAATCATTAGTATTATGAATATTTATTTTTTAGATGTTATTATCCATTGGTGAAATAAAAATATAATGAATACATAAAAGTTATAACACATAATGCATTAGAAATTATTACTCTATAGTTAATTTAATATGTATTAATAAATTATTAAAATAAACCACATTTATATTTTAGATATTTAATAGTTTAGTTTACTTATTTACAATAACTATCATTTAATATGAAAGAGATAAGAAACACAAATATAAATATATATTTTTAGTTAAAAAGAAAAGTTAAATTAATTGTTGCTATAATTTTTGTATTTATTATGAAAGAGAGACGGAAAAATATTTTTTTCTGATATGATAGAATGATAATATGTGTCATTTGATATGATAGAATAATGTCACGTGTCTTCGGAAAACATTTTTTTATTATAGGTTATAAATATAAATTAAAGGGTTGCAACACATGTCAAAGTTTATCAAAACGTATCAATTTTTTTTCTAAACTAATATGTTTATTATATATAATTTTATATTTATATTTTACAGGTTTATCAATCTGTAGAAAATTAAGTACTGATTTTGTTTATGATTAAAAATCTTTGATAAGTTTAAATCTTCATACTAGCTATTTGATATTTTCTAAATCTGTACAGCCCACTAACTATGTAATATGTTCTTTTAATCAACATGTGTTCTACATCGCATTCTATCACAAATCTATATCTATACTATTATATAATACATATAAAAAAACAAAATAGTAATTTCATTTAAAGTGTAAAATACACATACAATATTTTAAACATATAGTACAAATGATTTATACAGTAATTTTATTTTTGCCCCCATTTAATTAATTTTCTCTAGTTATTGTATTATTTAATACACATTATTAATAATCATTTAATAATATAATATTATTTAATTTTACTTCATTAAATTTTATTTTAATTATAATAATATAAATTGACATTTATATTTATATTTATATCTATAGTTACTAATCGTATTTTTATAACTAAATGCTAGTTAAATTAAGTATAGTTTTATTTAAAATACTTAAATCTATATTACTATATAATACATCTTTTTAGATAGAGATGTAATTGCCAACCATACAAGTTTTGAAGCACCATGTACAAAGGAGTGCAAGTCATTTAAGATGGGTAGAATAAGAAATTGTTAAGATTTTTAGACATTTTAGGACAATATGGTAAATTTATCTATTAGTTTTATATACCTTGTTATTTTTGCCACCATCTCTTTTATGTATTTAATAAACATTATTAATACATTATTTGATAATATGTTATTATTTAACTTATTTTATTAAATTTTCTATTTCTAATACTATAAATTGACATTTAAATTTATATTTACTAATTATAATTTTATAACTAAATACTATTTAAATTAAGTATTATTTTATTAAAATATTTAAGTATATAACTTATAAACATCTTCATATTTATAATAACTATAACACTAATATTTTCGGGTATACTATGAGTTAAATAATTTTAATATTTATCTATATATTTTATAATAAAGGTGTAAGGATGATATAGTGATAATTTTACATATGGATTAAAACACTCATATGAAAAGTCATGCTTAAATTTAAAAAAATCAACCATTTTATTTTATTTATACCCTTCTAATAAAATATAACATATAATACTTATAATAAAAATGCTAAAACATATACATGTGACCAAACAAAACCGTCATTTACTTTTAATACCGTTCATTCATTGCGATTGAGCACTAATCACTTTTTCTTTTTCCATTGTCTGTTGTTAACATCTTAATAACAATCAAGATGATAAGTTGTAGTGATAATTTCTCCATTAACTGTCTCCGATCTATGTAAATTGTCATCGAAAGCCGCATCCAATGATTATAAAACTCTAAATTACATTAATAAAACAAACCCCCCTAAAACATAGGTAATAATTAATCTCTGACCACAAATACCATCAATGTTTTTACTAATTTTGTTGGGATAATATAGTTGTTTTAAAAACTTATGTAATATAGGTAATTGTTTTCTTTCATTCAATTTTTTAAATAATTATATTTTGATTTTAAAATTTATAACATAACGCACCAAACCAATACTGACTAAAATAAAACAATGTTATTTCCACTAGTATATAATAACAAAACAATGTTACTTTTGTATTCATATTATAATCAAATAACATCATGAGTAAAAGCACTAGGTAATGCATTTTAATGCATTTGAGATTCAAAACTTATTTAACAAACACTTTACTTTAACAAGAAACTGTCACCAGTTGTTGGTCTGATAAGTGCAAGCCATAAAGTCAGGTTATTAGTCATTAACTTTAAGATCTAGATCATCATTGTTAACTACTTTTTTTAAGCTAAAGACATGGTGTTTAGACGTCATTTGTATCGTCACATACAACATTAAAGATTAAATTATAGTCTTCAAAGTATATATTTCTTAGAAAAACGAGAGACAAATCCACTAGCAAATTGATTAACCTATTAATATAATTCATACCTGAAGTGGGTTAATAAAGTTGTTGCTTTCTTGAGCCCTTCTGTTTTTAGTGAACTTAATATAATGATTAAGGTCTTAATCTCGACATTAAAAAAATTAAGAGCAATGGGTGAGACTATTTAATACTAATCGAAGTCACAACGAGGTTATTTGGCATTAATTAAACTTTCTAATAAAACTTTCTAACTCGTTCTTTCCTATGAATACAAACGTAGATGTGATCATCGTTTTTGTCCTAAACATCATATTTATCATTCTAAAAAATAATTAATGTAAACTAACAATTATAGTAAAAATAAAGATCAGTTTAAACTTTAAACCAAGAAATTGCCAAAAATAGTAGATGTATCCGACTCACCCAACCCGACTAATTTGGTTTTTTGTTGATAAGATTATAGTTAATTGGTTTGGTCTATGATTTCATTAAAATTGAGGAAACCTAACCCTAGCATCCTACTTTTCTTTAATCATGAAATCTCATTCATATAATGTGTTCTTGATAATTATATCTATATCAATACACACTTTTATAAACAGTAAATTGAGGATATTTTAGGAATTTCATCGATATTGGTGGTGCTTCCACTTGCCACATACCGACGTTCTTTTCTTGCTAAGTGCTCAAGCTTAAGCCACGTCTCCAACCACCGCTTCCCTATTCTTATATTTCCTTTTCATAAACCGCGATTTTCAAGATATGTAAACTTGATTCTCTTTCAAAGAAACCGAGAAAGATGATCACAGGCTGCCAAAAGAAGATATTTATATTGTGTATTAGTAAATGAACTCGTTTATTCATTCATGCCTTTTAAACTCAACAATATACCAATGATCTTCAAATTAGTTTCTAAGGGGATATGCTGAAGAATCATATGATGTGTTTCGATCCTAGCCTCCTAGGTTGAGCATGTGTTGTTTGGTGATTTACAAAATTAAAATATGTAAAATAAAGAGTGTGTGCTAGCTAGCCGGTAAAAAAATGATATTGATATAATTTTTCACAAATTCATAATCTGATTTTGTAGTGTGTTCGATATATTCATATTTGAAATTTGTTCAATCTTGTTTAAAAAATTTTGAACGACAAATGTAAAATCCTATTTTAATCGGTTTTTTATTTTAATTGGGTTCATCTATCCGTTTTCCAGTTAAGACCGCACACCCACACCCCTCAGGAGGAACCCATAACTAAGAATACCCAGTAGTTCACATCAGAGTATTTTGCTCCAAGTGAGGCTCGAACCCTTATTTTTAATTGTCCTGAGTATCTCACTTTAACCATTTGAGTTGAGTATGTAATGTTAGGGGTTGTTTAGCAATGTCTGAATGATTAATGGGTTGTTTGGCAATATCTGAATGATTAAGTGCTGAACTAATAAGAGGTATGAACCATTAAGAGCTAGTATATCATTGAACTATTTGAAGGCAAGTGTACGACCAATTCAGATAAAATGTTTTAACCATTCAGCATTAGTTATCTTAATCACTCACATTAGTATAACGCTTAACCATTCAGAGGCAAATGTCTTAACTATTCAAACATTTGCTAGCGAAACAAACAATTTGAACTATTAAGTGTTGAACAATTCACACATCTGAACCATTAAGATGCTGTCAAACAGCCCCTAAGTATTAAACCAATAAGATGTCTGAACCTTTAAGTGTTAAACCATCAAGAGCTAGTATATCGTTTAACTATTCAAAGGCAAACGTCTGACCAATTCAAATAAAAGGTTTTAGCCATTCAATATTAGATCTCTTAACCAATCAGCATTAGTATAATGTTTAACCATTCAGAAGCAGATGTACGAACTATTCAAATATTTTCTCACGAACAAATAGTTTGAATTATTCAAATATCTGAAACATTATAAGGCTGATTTGGAAATTAGTTAATTGGTCAATTATGTAATAATATGGAGTAAGTATGAAAATTCCTCCTCCATTTAAGTTAATGGTGATTTATTATTAACAACAAGAACTCTGTCCAACAACCGCAGTGCTTAGTGTCGGCAAGTAAGCCATCATTAAACTCTATGTCATTACAGATAATTTTATGTAGAATTCATCTTCCTATAATGAGATTAATATAATATTGTTTGATAGTGAATTTTCGTTTCTAAAAACTTTAAAATTGTTTATAATAATAAAAATCTGTTTAGCTGTTTATATGAAAAAAAATTTAATTGCATCTCAAGATCATTGAACTGTCTTGTGCTAGTAGTTTTGAGTTAGGAGTTATATTATGCACGTTTAAAATTTATTTGGTATATTTTGGATTACAAAGTGGGACATGAGTTATTAAATATTTAAATATCGTATCTAAACATTATGTATATTACATGTTACAACATGAACTTGTGATAGTTATGTTCTTTGTTAAACATTTATTTTTTCAAGAAAATTATATATCCATGAACTTTATGGCATTAACTAAGAATCTAAGATACTAAAAATGGAATTGTTTATTAAAGTTACTTTCAAATATTTCAAAATAATGCGGTCAAAAGGTTAATGAACATACATGTGTTACAAGTTCATGGAAATACAGGTGTTATAGTTGATGGTCCACTTGTTGTTTTGATTTCGAAACTATATTCCTTTTATACTTCATGATTACACATCACCTGATCAATGAAAAACATTTAACTAAATAGATTTACGACCGTATTTAGTATAAACATTCTATTAGTTTGGGGAGGTGGATTTAGAGGAATTGCGATACACATTAGAACACTAGCACGCTTTGGAAAACCTTGATGCGTAATAACCATGATGAAATATCTTACATTTATGCATCAAACCATCATCGCTTATTTTTCTTTTAATTCACTAAACTTGTCACTTTGTACGTCTACATGAATCGGCTTTTGTACATGAATACATCAAACAATGAATCAAAATATTGTCTCCTTAGGCATCCCACATGAATCCTTGCTTCAAAACTTATTAAAAATTTATATTGACAATTTGACATGATGACATCACCAATTGACTAAATTAGATGCCTTCTTGTTCTTCTAAAAAACACATTTCTATAATATATCTTTTATATATGTATATATGCGTTTATGATAGATGGAATTTACACCCGTTTTGTCTAGGAGGCACCACATCTATCTTCGATACTTTAAAGATCTTGGTATCTAATTGCATATATTATTAATGGCTTTATTCTCTTCATTGGCTAACAATGCCTTTTATTCTAAGTTGTGGTGGATATATTATCATATTTTAAGATTTCATTGTTTTCTTAAAATTCATGCTAATTATATGTAATCTTAATTTCTATTTTGAACGGCTATGTGTAATCTTAATTAAAACATATTTAAATGATTAGAAAAAACATTTGGTGTTCTTTAAAGCTACATATCTAAATAATAACACATACAAATCCGAGACATGGTAATTGTTTAATTGATGTTATTTATGTTAATTACACATGTTCGTAGGTTAATAAAGAACCAGATTTGTACAGAGAGGTCATAATTACAATATCCCTTCTAAACTTATAAACTTAAAAGAGGTAATATTTTCTTGAGATATATTTAATAGCATTTTATACTTCCATAATATTTTTGAAAGCATCACACATTAATTGTTATATTAAATGGATATCTTGTGGTGGGTAAATAGTAACAGAGAATATTGTGGTGTGCTCTTTTGATTGATGCCGTAATTGACCTAATCTGCTACACTAATAAGTAATATCATAAGTATTAGGGTGTGGTCAGCATATCATAGAGAATTATAATGTGCCTCTTTGACTTTTTCTTTTATATCTAGTGCTTCTTTGTTTGATTATTCTCTTTGACCGATGTTATAGATCTTCATTCTAAGTTTTCTACATTATACACTTTTTAATCATTTTATCTGTCCTTATTGTTTCGGTAAAAATCTTTACATATACGAAAAAAGAAAAACGGCATTCCGGGAAAAAGAAGAATTGTAGTAAATATATTTAAAAAAATTGCAAATAAGAAGTTAATAATAATATAAAATGTGTAGTTTTTCTTTTGACAACTTTTTATATATGTTTTAGTCTTTTATAATATTAAATTACAATAATTTACGGTCATTTAATAATTAAACCTATGAAACATACCTCGTTTAAGTTATTTACCATTTTATTTTATTAACTTTGATATCCAATAATTAAGTTATTATATTAACAATCAAGTGTATATACTTCACACTCTTTATGTGTGTTTACATGCATGTATGTACGTAATTGGTCATTATTAAAATATATTTGATTATTGCAAACAACTGTAAGAAACATCTTTAAATACTCAATTCATATACAAAAGTAAAATCTAAATGCGTACCTAACACTTGTATATCTGTAATGGCTCATTGATTTTTGAAGAATAGTTCTTACAAAGTATTTAGTTTTTGACTAAGTTTATGTGTGTGGTTGTGATTTGATGTATATGCACCTATGGATCTATTTGTTCCTAACACATGTGATTAAGGTTTGTCCTTAGTTGGGAAAAGATGGATGTTGGAGTTGAAAATGCATTGAATGATTGATATTATTTTAGAAGATACGAGGTCAATTGGTTGATGAATCTATAGTCATGGGGTTCGAATGAGACGTCCCGACTCCTGAGGTTTAACTGATATGTCACACAATTAAAAGGTTAAGTGTACAAATATTACAACAGATAAACTGTAATGTATCAATCCTAAAAAAAGATAACTAAAAATTATAAATATATAAAAAATTATACATGGTCATGGGCTAAGGCCGTATCCAAGAACATCAAGGTTCCTGTTGGGCTTGGTCAAAAGTTGATCACACCTTCTTCGGGGACCAATCTCCTCCTTTTTACCATTGTTATACTTATTTTCCCTTTACGCCATTAACTATAGACGTTTACAAATTTGATCCCTGGATAAAAATGTATAAAATTTGAGTCATTTGGAATATATGTGTATATATATATCATTCAAAGCCTTGTACATCGTTCATGAGGCAGTAGCATGTGCATTCTTGTTTACAGTTTTGTTCTTTCTATTATTCTATACACCAACTTTCAAACAAAAAATAATTGTGAATCAACATCGTGTTCATGTTCTACTTAATTCTAAAGTATCTACTTTTAGTATTATTAAAATACCTTTTGTTAATTAAATCTTTGTAGTCAATAATTCTATAATATCATTTTCAAGAGATATAAAGGTTAATAAATTTGTTTTCCTTGCCATATTTTAGATGCTATAAGAATTTCATAATCTAAATTTAAAAATTACTAGTTAATCATAGTTAATAAATTCTAAATATAATAATTGCGTACAATAAATAAAATGCTTTAGCAAAACTTAAATCTATGTTATTATATAAATTATGTATATACTATAATAAAGTAACGTATAAGAAATAATTAAGATATAATATTATAAAGTAATTAATAATATTATTATTTATGTTGGTAAAAATATTTTGTTTCCTCTAATTCACATCTTTAAGTTAAAATCGAATTACACGGATGAGAAAACCTTTTCCACATCCTCATAATTGTCATCACATGGATTCCAACCCAAAGTTGTATTTTTTTTTTCAAACACATCATCAACCTTAATCGATAATATTTTTTTATTATTCTTCTTTATACCTACTTTCTTTGGGTACTAATAGAGTTGTGGGTTCTTTAGGCAAGGAACACCAACCAAATTGGTCTCCACATGGGGCATGAATTCTGAAACAATTATTAGTATCAATCATCCTTATTAATAGCTTTTTGTCTATTTATGAATTTACGTGGTGATAAAATGTAATGCTTTTATATTATGTCTATTATTGTCATCAAAAGTTAGATACTTGTGTTATAGTTTATTATACGGAAAACGAGTATAACTGTTACTATATGTGTTTTACGATTATCCATATATTAAAATTAATTTTTATGTCATCAAAGTATGTATTTAGTTTTCTATATAAAAATGACAAAATATATTAAGCCATTGGGTTTACTCTCATACTTTTTAACTCTATGTAGGTGCAACGTCAAGGTGTAATGATATTTGTAGTACTTCACGCTCGTTAAAGTGTTAATGTGATGCGCCTTTAATGCCCTTCACGGGCCACCTCGTCACTAATGTCTTTGGGCGTAATGGCATACTAAACCTTTGGTGATAGAAGTTAAAACTAAGATGTGTTGGATCTTTGGTTTGTAATATAAAAACTATCGACTTGTTATAAAAAAATTGAGAGTTCGTTGAAAATGTTGCGGTTAATTTTATATATTTGAAACTAGATACATGTTTAGATGACAAATAAATTAGTTTAAATATTTGAATGACTATAATAGTATAACTGACTTTGACTTTTCTATTCCCACCATAACTAGTACCTATAACCTCCAAGACTCCAAATGTGAAATCAATTCCGCATAAGTTAAGGTTGTATTTATTGCTACATTGTCAAGAAAACCTTTCACTTAGTTGGCTTGTATCATGGTAGAAATTGTTGTAATTTTCACTATACATAGTCGATTTCAAAAGTGCAACTTATGAGTTTGGGGTATGAAATGTGTTTTCTTATTAGAAAATAATTCTGCTATCCAAGAACCATTGGTGTCACGTTTACTTCCACCTTGAGATTTAATACGTGCTATTTAAAGGCTAAAAAAGAGCCAAACTCATCAAATGAAGATCAAATTGTTTGTACGGTTTGATTTGGTTGGTTTGGTTGGTTTGGTTTGGTTTGGTTTGGTTTGGTTTGGTTTGTTTGGTTTGGTTTGGTTTGGTTTGGTTTGGTTTGGTTTGATTTTATTTGTTTTTAATTATTGTGATAGTTTAATTATAATTTTGTTCAAAGAGTTTTTAACCTTTTCAACAATAACCTCTTGACTCAGGTAAGTTGAAAGTTCTAGTGTAGATCTAACTGTTTGTTTGTATTGTTATAGAGTGACTTTAGTGCTTGGTAATTTTGATTTTATATTTGGTATTAATTATGCTCTTTATTGCTTGAATAGGTGGTGATAAAAGAATCATAGGACATATAGACCCAATTGTTGGATAACAAAGTGGGTTTTCTGTCAGCTCTATTCGTATAGTTGTAAGTAGTTTTGGAGTAAATTAGCATCCCCTAAATTGGAACCTAAGATACATATAACGATCCTTATTTTCTACTTGTGCACTCAAATGGAGCGCATTCTGGCCCTTGCTCTATATTCCATGTAACCATCTTAAGAAAAAAATGGTATACATGGTGATTCTTGCCACATGTTGGAGCGTTCAGAGCTCTCGAATTGACAAGATTTATAATAACAAATTTCTCGGTAAGATGACATTCTTGAAAAAATAAAAACTTTATCTTTTTTTGGATAATAAATCAGTCGGTTCTTTTAGCTTTAATCATGTTTTTTAATTGTATTGGCGTGTAGCCGTTTGGACTTACGTTGGCTAGTTTTTTGGCTTAATAAAATTCTCTTGTTAAGAAAATTATAAAGTTTAGAAGTTTGTTTAAGTTACTGATAAACAGTATGATAATTGAAGAGTGTGGATAAAAAGGAGTAAAAAGGCTCCCTCTTTTGGGGTTGGTGGGGAACATATGGCGTGTCTCTTGGGGGGGCTATACAGGGGATCCCAAAGGTCACTGTCCTTAACAACTCATTTATAAAACAAATCTTTTTCCATAATAATAATTATTATTATCATACCATTAAAAATTGAGAAAATTTTAAGACTTGTTGTATATGGACACATGCTTTTGTAAACTTATATATATTTTTTTAACATTTCCCGTAAAATATTTTCACTGTGTTTTAGACTTTACATCTATTAATTTAACACTTTTAGTGTTACAATTGAAATGAGGTTGGCTAAATATTTCATGATTAAAATTTTAAACATACTCTTTGAAATTGTAATATATATATTCTTATGCGGTGTAAAAGCCAAGTAATATCATTTTCTAAAATTTTAAACATACTCTTTGAAAATGTAATATATATATATATATATATCTTTATGCAGTGTAAAAGCCAAGTAATATCATTATAAAGAGAAATGAATAACACTTATGTAATCCGTAAAGATAAAAGGATATGTTACATCTTATTGAAATATTATCACAATCATTTATGGTTTTACATGATAAATCATAGTTTAAAAAATAGTGTTGTGTTGTGTGGAGAAAAGTTTACATCCTGATTTAATACATAAAATAAAATTTTGAGAAAATTATAAAAATAGTCCCTGTGATTTGATCAAATTGTAAATTTGGTCCCCAGATTTTAAAAAATACAAATTTAGTACAAACATTTGAAAGTTTGTTGCAAATTTAGTCCCCACAGTTAGTGTTCGTTAGTTTTTAACGATATTGTAACACCCGGCTCCTCACACCAACAATATTGTCCGTTTTGCCCACGAGGAGCTCACGGATTTGCTTTTGCCCACGAGAAGCTCACGGATTTGCTTTTGAAAACTTCTCACGGAGGTCACCCGATTGCTCCCACCTGAGCACGTTTAACTGTAGAGTTCTCCTCTCATCCATAGCCAATACGTCCAAAACGCGTTGTTGATGTTAGAGGCGTGACATTCCTTATGAATAAGGAATCTCTCATGTCCACGACCAATGTAGGATATGTGTAGGGTGTCACAAGCACGCCCTATTTGGACTCATCGTTCTCGATGAGCCCGAGAAGTCACCATCCTTGATGAGGTATGTCCCACATTCATAACACCCAAACTGTTTATTGTTCTGTTGTGGCTGCTGTTGAGGTGCTTTTGCAGAGAGGTTCGCCCTGCAATCCTTGGCAGCATGTCCAAACCTCCCACATCTCTCACAAGTGTTCTTCGTGCACTGCTCGTTATGGTGGTAGTTGCATTTGTTACACTTAGGTAACGTCCCGGAGTAGCCACCACCATGTTAAGATGAAGAGGATGATTGATGAGACGAGTGATAGTTGTCAAACTTCCGTGACTGTTGTGGTTGCGGTTGAGAATTGTTCTGCTTGTTAGCGGGTCCAGATTCCCATTTCCGCTTATTGTTACTGTCTGAAGTAGTTGATGTTGAACCTCGCGGGGGTAGTTTACCCTGTACCACCGCTTGGTTAGTTAGCCTGTGAGCCAGTCTGATTGCCTCCTGTATGGTATTTGGTCCGGAAGCAGTGACCATACCTGAATCACGGGTGACAGGCTATGCAGATACCTCTCAATCCTCAATGAAGGAGGGTTGACCATGTTAGGGCACAAAGTAACAAGCTCGTGATATCGAGTGGTGTACGCCTTGATTTTGGAGCCTACCATCTTTAGATTCCAGAATTCAGCCTCAAGTTTTGCACCTCTTCTTGGGGTCAGTATTCCTAATTCATCAAGGTCTTGAAATCGTTCCAGGTTGTCTGGTTCGAAATTTGGACACCCAACATCTGGACTTGAGTGTTCCACCAAGACAAAACAGCACCGTCTAGAGTGCCAGTGGCGTACTTAACCTGACTTGCCACGGGGCAGTTGCACATTCAAACACAGACTCGAGTTTTTCAAACCAGTGTAGGAGTCCCACAGCTCCTTTCGCTCTAGTAAACAGATTAGGTTTATAGTCCATGAAGGACTTGAAGGTGCATACTCCTTGTCCTGCAACGAATTTTGATCAGGTCTTTAGAATTTTTGAATGGATGTTACGACTTAACGAGAGTGATGGAACATTAACGTAAAGAGTAGATTGGGTATTGCTTACCTATCGGAGCGGCATGCGGATTCAGGTTAGGATTTACGAGAGCATCAGCCACGTGCTTATTGATTAGGGTTGCCAGCTCGGCTGGGGTCATGTTGATAGTGCCACGACCACATCTGCGTGCTCGGCCAGTTCCAAACATTCTTAACAATCACAACATACAAATATAAGCAATATGCAACATATCTACTTCAATTAAGTACAAGTAATTTAAAAGAACTTAGCACACACACAACTAATAAGTTTAAATAATAATTTCTGATAAATTAAATTGTAAGTATGCATACAATTAATTAAATCAAATACTAAAATCCAAATGCATCAATCGGATGGGAACACAACCCTTCCTATATAGGTGTGAAAATAATAAAGTCCATTGGAATAAAAATAAATGAATGGAAAGGAAAAAGCAAGAAAATCAGTGAGAATCGATAGATCCGTTGCTATTTTCCGATTTGTCCGGCTGTTCCTCGGGTTCTTCTTCTAGTTCTTCCTCCGGGTCTTCCTCCTCTGGTGCTTCTTCCGGTTCTTCTTCATGATCTTCTTCTTCTTTCGGGTGCCTCTTCCGGTTATTCCTCGGGGTCTTCTTCTTCTTTAAGTGCCTCTTCTGGTTTTGGTACCGCGTTATGAGTGAAGACATGGGATTCCAAATTTTCTAGTCATTGGTCACCGTTATCGGCCCGCCCGACCAGTCTATTAAAATGATCCACCAGGTCATTGTAGTATCCCAAGAAATTATCAAACCGAGTCCTGAGTTGTTCGAGTTCCTCTGTAGTCTTGCTTGATGTCTTCTTCAGCTCTTTGTTTTCCTTCTCAAGTTCAGTCATGCGCTTACGCTTCAAATTTGCAGTGACTGCCAAAGCAGCTATGACATGCTTTGTAGGGAAAGGAAGTGGTAGTAACGTAGGGGCATTAGGGTCCCTACCAGGAGTAGACCTTGTGCGAGGTTGGTTCTCAGGAGGTGGGGGTACATTCTTCTCTAGGATGAGATCGATTATGTACTGAGGGTAACACTCCCACTTATGAACCGGTGGGTATTTAGGTAAAGCAAAAGGTTGATCGTAATCAAGTCTCTTATTATTATTATAACGTAATGCCAAACGCATGGTTTCTCAGAAGAAGGAACATGATCGTAGTAGATAGGCCTCTTGCCTCGAGAAGATGATGAAGACGTTGAAGATGATGATGCCATTCTGCAAGGAACCGCTCACAAGAATGAGCAACATCAAGAAATCCAGCAAGTAAAGCAAACAAGCAAGGCCAACGAACAAAACTAATTAGGTCTATATGTGTGTAACTAAGGCATAAGACTATAGTCTAAATGCAATGCAAATGTGATGCAAATTTAATTTAATTCGCTATAACCATTGGCTCTGATACCAATCTGTAACACCCGGCTCCTCACACTAACAACATTGTCCGCTTTACCCACGAGGAGGGCATGGATTTGCTTTTGGTTGCTCGGGTGAAAACTTCTCAGGGAGATCACCCATTCTTGGATTGCTCCCATCTGAGCACGCTTAACTGTGGAGTTATCCTTTCATCCACAACCAATACGCTCAAAAAGCGTTGTTGATGTTAGAGGCATGACATTCCTTATGAATCAGGAATCTCTCATGTCCACGGCTGATATGGAATATGTGTAGGGTGTCACAGATCTAGGGACTAAATATGCAATATTATCAAACCATAGAGACTAATTATACAATTTGCTCTGAAAAATTAAAATCAAACATAAGAAATTTAAATAAGCATCAATAATAAAATTCAATATTTTTTAAGATAAAATAACGAATAAAAAAATCAAATCAAATTCAAAATTAAATAAAAGTAAAATGGTTAAAATTTTACGTTCACAAAAACGGTTCAATTTCATTTTTCGTTTTTTGGATTTATACTTTCACAAGGTTTTTGGATTCTTCGATTTAAACAAGATATATGAACTCCATCAAAAATAATAATAAAAAATAAAATTTTACCCATACTTCTCATTTGCTATTTTTATATGCATTTTATTGTTACTTTTATTTACGATTTAAAATTTGTTTGACTTTTTAACCTTTATTCTATTTTTAACGATTATTGATTTTTTATTAAAGTTTATTTGAATATTATAAATTTCAAGTTTAATTTCTTAATTTTTATTTGTTTTTTTAGTTTTTGGGTAAAACTATACAATTGGTCCCTATGGTTTGACTATATTGCATATTTAGTTACCAGATCGTTAAAAACTAACGGACACTAACGGTGGGGACCAAATTTACGACAAACTTCCAAATGTTTGGACTAAATTTGCAATTTTTAAAATCTGGAGAATAAACTTGCAATTTAATCAAACCACATGGACTATTTTTGTAATTTTCCCTAAAATTTTCGTTTAATATTTAACTATTTCACTATTTAAACATGAAAATTCATTTTAGCAAATTTACTTGACAATGTAATTGTAATTAGTTACACTAATAGGCGTTCAAAAAATATACTTACACTAATAGACAAACACTCGCGCAACGTAATTGTGATTTGATTAATTGTTAGAGGAGGCCTTGGCGGGGTTGTCTGGTGGGCAACTACCCAGGGCCGATCTCCTCATAGCCCCAAATTGTTTAAAATTTTTAAATATTATATATGTGTATGTATTTTTAAGAATATATATATGTACATAAAGTATTAATAATCCATTAACAAATCCAATAACATTATGATTATTTTAGGTCATTCTTTATCTAAGAGCCGATTAATATTTTAAATAATTTTACCCATAACATTTACCTAGTCTAAACCTAATTTAATTTAATAATACCGAAAACGCTAATAGAGCTTTCCGATTCGTTTAATTAAGTATATTAAATAAATTTGCTGCAATACTTTCGGTTTATTTATTATTATAACAATTATCTCGGTATTATAAAAATTTTATATATAACAATTATCCGGTTTAAACATTTTTATATTTTGTTCATAGGGGCTCAATTTTAATTCTCGTAATGAGTCCAGAGCCTATTGATAATTTTTGGGATCGGTTCCGTTAATTTTGATATAAAGGAAATAGTATAGTTGATATAATTACTTCATTATTTAAACATAACAAATCATATTAGCAAATTCACTTGACAGTGCAATTGTAATTAGTTACACTAATAGACAAACACTCACGCAACCTAATTGTGATTGGTTTGTCTCTTCTCTTGCATGATCTTTTATGATTTAAACTTTCCCCCTTTTCTTCTTATCACAAGGCCTTTATATAAAAAAATTAAATTATTTAAACAATATCAGAAATGCAGAATAACTTTATACTAATTAATATCATTTTTTTCTTCTACATCTTTCTCTTCTCGATCTAGCATGACACGTGTCACCTTTAAACCTTTAGCTGCTGTATGTATATCGAGATATAGATTTCTATAGTCTCGTCTGCAACCAAATTATGACCGCATTAAGAATGCTATAATCATAATAATGCCGATACTAAACAACGTCAAATTATGACCATAGAAACATGGTGTTGGAATATAAACCACAATCTCACATTCTAATCCTTAAAGTGTATCTCTTAAATAATATGGTATTGATAGGACATGATACCATATTTGCAAAGCCGACCCAATTTAAGTCATGGTATCTTATCCACATGAGTTCGGTTGTGGCGGGTTGACCCATGATGTTTCACCTACGTGACAAACTATTTGGAAATCATGCTTAATAAGGACAACTAATCAAGAAAGCATGGTTAATTATCAAGATGGTTATACTATCTTAGGCCCCATCACTTTTTGATAGTGATCGGTAACAGTACATAATGTGTATATATAGGTTAAAAACATGAGAGTAAGGTATTCATTCACACACATTCTCATTCATAACTTACTATTACTCTTCAATAAGAATATTTATTCTCGCGTTAAAGCATAGTTATAAGGATAGTTTTCCCTTACGAAGACCAATTCCATTGGAATGCTTGAAAATTAGTGGAAGTATCGCCCAAGATCAAGCGATGAGGAAAATTTATTTCTTCATGTATTTTATAAATATTATGATATTTAAAAAATTGAATTATAGTTTTTATTATTATGGTTTGATGAAATTCTTGAATGCAACCAATATTAACCTGGAACAAAACGAGATTACCATGTCTATCTTGCTAGAAGAAACCCCACAATTGAAAGAACCGTTTAACTAAACCCGAAACAAAGTGTCTTGAGCGAAACTCTAACCAATGAACTTCCAATAGAAAGTCATGGGCTACTAATTATGCAAAAGGTGTTGTAGTGTCGATTTATGACCAAATAGTATAATAGTGTTTCACCTTGAGTTTTAAAAGGGATTCGACAGGGAGCATTGTAGGATTGATGTATGTCACTAAACATTTGGTTTCTCTCAAACTCACTTATACTCACATGGTTATGATAAAGCAGAATCTCAAACAGTTGATTATAATATACTAAGTAACTCAAGATCACAAATAAATAATTTTCAAGGTACTTGTATATATTACTTCTCAACTCTAAGTTTATAAGACTCTTACAAGCATAATACAACATTTACAATGAGAAACTATATATACTATCACCTATAGCCTGTTATACTTTGATACCAGCTGCAATCCTATAACTAAAGCATATATTACAAATCTCTAGTAGCAGTATCTTAGATAATGTCTTATCTAAGATATGATAGTCATGACATGTCTATGACTTACCTTTTGTCACCAATTAAAGTTGACAATTGTACTAACAAATAAAGGTAAAAAGTGAAATAAAGTATGGTCAACTGTATGACCTTTTGGAAAAACGTTATGTAGTATCAGAGGTCTGCGACGGAGTGTCACATACCATACTTATGTCCACTGGTTCATAGCAGCATATTCCGAAGGTTAATTGGCTTCGGAAGAACAAGTTCTTCCGATGCCTTTTATACTTTGGAAGAGGTTGCTTCTTTCGTGGCTTGAGGACTTTTTTCTTCGGAAGTCATTGTCTTTGAATTTTTCTAAGTCTTGAACTTTGGAAGAGAAGACTTTGTCTTCGGAAGTTAGAGTTTTTCCTTTAGAAGATGATCTTGCACTTTGTCTTTGGAAGAACTCCATTTCCTTCGAAAGTTCATACTTAGCTTCGGACGTCATTTATAAGTTGCACAAAAATAGTCTAAGTGTTTAGTTTTGGTTGCACCAGCCTTTCTAGATCCAACAAACTCCCTCTAGGCTGATGTTACCAAAACCTCACTTACTTCTAAATCCAAAAACATGTTGCAGGCCCCTTTCTATATGGGGATTAATTTAAAGCAAAACAGGGTTGTGTATGTGGTGTTTATGGCTATGTTTTCGGGCATTTGGATGTCAATGATGGGTTTAATTTCAACTCTAGGTCTTTATTGGTGTTAATAGTGGTGGATGAATTAAAAAATGTCTATTTTTCATGGTTAAAACATAAAGGAAAATTAGAAGAACTCGCATGACATTTATGATGTAAATTTTATTTACGAACTTTCTTTTATGATTATTGTTTGATTTTAACATCTTGCTAGTGATTTTTATTATAGGTGAAACTTATTATTCTTCAAAATTAAATTTAATATGTCATAAAGTAAAGCAATAATTGAGGTGGATTCCCAAGTTTGGGGCATTTAAGGTAGGCGTGTATTCGTACGAGGAAACAATTTTAATCTTATTTAATAATAATCACAATAATAATCACAATAATAATCACAATAATAATCACAATAATAATAATAATAATAAAACTAATAATAATAGTAATAATAATAATAACAATAATAATAATAGTAGTAATATTAATAATAAAAATAATAATAATAACAATAATAATAATAATAACAATAATAATAATAGTAATAATAATAATAGTAATAATAATAATAGTAATAATAATAATAGTAATAATAATAATAGTAGTAGTATAGTAGTAGTAATAGTAGTAGTAGTAGTAATAATAATAATAATAATAATAATAATAATAATACTAATAATAATAATAATAATAATAATAATAATAATAATAATAATAATATCAACTTAAATAACTATACTATCTTTACACGAATCTTGTATTTTAAATTTCACAAGCAAAATCTTACAAATTTAAAACGCTGGCATCTTGAATGAATGAGAGACACATTGATTACCAACAAGATAATTTCTTGACCAAAAGGTTAGTAATAATCTTTAAAAATTGTTTCCACAGATAGATAATGGTTAGTTGTTTATTTAGATCATATAAATCAAACTCTTCAAAAAGGTAATAAAATTAGAAAATATCATTTGAAAAAAACTAATAAATAAACTCAACAAAAAATACACCCCGATATCTTTCCTATGGTACATACCTTGTCAACATTATGTCAAACATGAATTTCGTGTTTACACGTTCTCATCTTATGATAATTTTTCAACATGTAAATGTTTTTCAGACCTTAATAAAATTTAGTATTCAATAGTAACAATATAATACAATTACCGAGCATTGTTTTGTTTGGTTTGGTTTTACTACACATTTTCTACATAGAGGAAGGTCTCAATGAAAAGGACAAAATATTCATTTTATTATGTGTTTTACCTTGTTTAATTATGTTGATACAAACACTTATTATTATTTTTACTAGTTAATTGAATCATTGACGGATAATTGGTCATTCAATCATTTTCATTATTTAAGTACGAAACCTAAAACCACTATAAAAAAACTAAATTTAGATGAGAAAACTCTTACTCCACCCGAGACTTCATTTTATTTTTGTCATTTATCAAGCGCTTATTTTTTGTCATTCCCATCAAAATCTTTTTTTTCTTTATAGCAAAAAAATATAGTACAACCAAGTTTTATTACAATAGACTCTTAAACCTCAAAAACATAAAAACTCAAACCGATAAACCTGAAACTCAAATACGTAACTGGATCAACATCTATATAACATGTTGGATGTTTATTTGTTGATTGAAACGACAGGGGACAATGAATCAATGTTTTCAGAACCGGATCATACGTCAAAACGGACACCTTACTGGTTTGGTGGTCGGACCGGATTTAACTATATTTTAATTATATTTATATAAGTAATTTATATATGATTTATATATATTTTATACGTATATATAAAACTTAACTATATTTGTATATCTGACGTACTAATTTATGGTTTAACATCCCGTTTTTACCCACTAAAATTAATATAAAAAAACACGAAAGCGGTCCGACCAGCAGTACGAATCATATCAGACCGGACCGCACAATCCCTCAATTTGTGATCGAACCGGTCAGACCGACCGGTCCGATCCGGTCTCGAGGAATACTTTTATTTGTGAAGCATGTCGACCCAATAAGAGACCAAATGGACAATTGACTGGTCATGTGGGCCCACGTAACGTATCACGTGGCAACAGTATAGAACATTTACTGAATGTGGGGACCATGAAACAGGTAACAAGGTGTACCAAGTACCAACCAACAATTACCCACGTGCTGAGGTGGGCCCCATTGTATATTACCATGTCACACTGTTTGTAACAGCCTTGCAAATAATTTTATACAATCCCTTTTACATATTCATTGTTAAAATTTTATGCAAGTATATAATATGTGAATGATAGTTTTGTTTTAAAATTTTAAGGTTTTAGGTTTAAATTTGTGAGGTTGTTCTCGTATTGTAAATTCATGATGGGTTTCTGAATAAGTCAGACTTAAAGTTTTAAAATCAGTATGAACGTTAGATGTTTTGTCTAAATATTTACTCAAGTTTACCTCTCCAATAAATAGGATTTTAGTGTAAGCATAGTCGGTCTTTTAATGACTTGTAATTTTTGGACAACAATATAATACTATACCTATAACATGTAATAAATGACGTAAATAATAGTTCATGCATAAGAGATCGTTACGTGACATGTTTATGTTTTTTCTGAATTATTTTGTATATAAATATGTTTGCGATCCGAATAAAAAATAAAATTGTTTATACGAGGTGTTGTTAAGTTACTATTAGAAAGCAACCCTCCTCTCTCCAACACACACAACAACAACCTGAGTTGATAGTCTTCTCTTACACCACTTATCTGGCCTTTTAGGCAAGTTTTTTTACTAGCAGTTCTTCTTAAACAAATTACTATCTAAAGATACTTTAGAAAACAAGGAATCTAGGATGGATGATCAATGTATACGACAGAAGAAAAACCTAAAAATGTATATCTTCAGGGTTGGTCCTGAAGATTTTAATGCTCTGGAAGAGCTGAAAAAAAAGGCCCCATGGGCTATCCATGGTCCATTTATTCAATTAATTAGTTTTTGGGGGGTTTTAAAAACAATCATATTTAAATATTTTAATGAACTATTAGTTGAGTAATTAGGTTAATAAAATATGTTTAAAAATATATTTGGTTTAAAACACAATTAGGTTAAGTTTTTAATTGAATTATACCTTACAATTATTTTTTAATAATTATATATATAATATATATATTTTTTAAATTTGTGCCCCTTGAACGAATGGGCCCTGGACAGGAGTCCATCCCGTCCCTCCTTAGGGCCGATAGTGTATATCACCTTCCACTATCCTGTATAGGCATAGTAAGTATGGTAAAGAATATAATATCCTGGTGTGAAATTTTGTATCACACTCAGCTTCAATCAACTACTATTAGAATTACCCGACTTTAGATGGCAAAATACCTCCATTCCGTTATTGTTATAATAAACAAATAAACATACCTAACAAAAATCTCTTTCAAGTAATTACCCAATAATAACCTTATTCTAATAGTTTTCAATCAATTGTTTTTTTATTAAGGGTTTATTGTCGTACATGTTCTTTAATACTTAACATTATATATGCAAAATCCTTAAAATTAAAATTAAACAAGTATGAAACTTGTGATCACCCCGGTTTCCACCCTACCTGAACTAGTTTGTAGATGTTTAGTATTTTTTTAGAAGTGACTCTAAATCTAAACCAGTTTTTCCACCCTACCTGAACTAGTTTGTAGATGTTTAGCAATTTTTTTTAGAAGTGACTCTAAACCTAAACCAGTTTGAATCAATACTGACTTTGACAAAACCAACTTGGCTCAAGAAAACTTATTTGTGCACATAGGGATGACTAGAGATGAAAAGAAGGATACCATCATAGATTTAGTTGTGATTAAGGAAGATATGAAAAAAAAATCTAATGTAATTTTGATATAAAAGAGACTTTTAAACAGAGAAAATCAAATCCCTCGCTCTATAAATAAAATATCTAATATTCCCATGTAACACTTAAAGAGAGGGTGTAAAAGTAGCCAAAGGTTGAATTCTTTATTTTTCTTATACTCTTTCTTCAAAGGATGGTCCCAACGCTTTTTGGTCATTAAACGACTGATTAAACGTCCGTCAAAGTCGTCGTGGTCCTCACACTCTTTTAAGTGGTAATCCTTCTCCTTCTTTCTGATCATTAATCAAATAATGCCTTTGTATTTTTAATTTAATATATAAATTAATTTATTGTATAATTACTATTGTTATATTACTTTTTTTCCAAGACAATTTCTATATTACAAAACACACCACAAAATCTAAAACCATAACCACTTACTTGGAGAGCTCACTGTTTACCACCAAAGGACCTTCTTGAGGCCTATAGTTATATTAAGTAGTAATGCTAGGTTTCATATTCTGTTTTGGTAATTGTTTTTATATTTATTTAATTAACAATTTTGGGTAGTTAGTATATGCCTACATAAGGCCCTAGAGTTTTTTTATAGTGTGACATCATATTTTATATAATTGGACTAATTAGTTTAATATTGTTACTTATTTCTAAACGCCTCGATTTAGAAAACAAATAATATATTTTAGTTTATATCAATTTAGTAAGACTATTCATAACGTAGTGCCCTTAGTCTCTTTTCTGACGCCCTTCGAAAAAACTGTGTTGTGCATACCCAACCGTCATTCACCCGCCCTTTGCCAAGGGCGTTTCATGAATGTATTTTGTGGGCCCACACATAAAAATATGTGTTGTTTGTTTTCTTAATGATTGTTTGTGGAAATGATAGTGTTAGAAGTAAAAATTGATTGTGAAAAGATTGGATGAAAGTTCATAGAAGACTAATATGCCATGTTAACTGTAACTATTTGTAAAAAACAGCTTTTAACGTTGTAGACAATCTAATCTTGTGAGGTCCAAAGGCAATGAGTCCACGACTCTTCTGGTCTTCAATATTGACTACAAAATGATCCCTCTTAATTGCAGTCCAATTTTTTCCTTCAGAGTGATGTCACTGGTTAACCTCCCCTAAATTCTCATAGTACATAATCTACTTGTATTGTCTTTTTCTTGTAGCGAAAGAGAAAAAAAGAGTTTTTGCTTAAGCAATTACTATAGATAAAATAAAAATCGTCGAAATTTTAAATTTTATTTTATCAATAAGGATATGTATTTAAGTATTACTTAATAATTCAATTAAGGTTATATCATAGTTGTGGAATAAAATTCTACTTTCGGTGCTTTTTTTCTTAAAACAAAGTCATTTTCTGCTGTCTAAACAAAAAAACAACCACAAAATAATCATTTTCTTATAAAATAACGTAGGTAAATGAGCTTATTCATTTGTAAAACATCAATTTTATGAATTTGCAGATTTCTTTACATAATAATAACTTGTTAAATATTTAGAAAAAATATATGATCAGCTACTTTTATTTATACATAAGATCAAAATTAGATACTGTTATCAAAAGACATGATTATCAAAACATTACCATTTTTAAAGTTCTACACGTTATTGGTATTAGTCAACGTCATTAATCAATATTTAAATTTAAATAATAAATATATAGTCAAATGATAGTATTAATATGCATAACAAGAAATCGAATGATTACTTGATGAATGATAACAATCCAAAAGTCGTAAGTATTTTTTTAGCCAAATTACTGTTTAATTTCAACAAAACTAATCATCATTTATAATATATTAGTCGTTTAATAATTTTATCAAATTATGTATCACAGAATGGTTTAAGTTTACTTCACTTCATAATATTAATCAATTAAAACTAAAAAGAGAAGGCTTTAAGTCCAACCATTGGGTATTAAAGTTATAATGATTCATACATCATACATCAAAAGTTAATTACAGTTAGAATATAATTAGTGTATTTTAGATGTGTGATAAGTTGTTCAATTAATTTACAAAAATACATATAACGTAAAAGGGGTTTAAGTTTACTTGATAAAGTAAATCAATCCACAAAACGAAGTTTTAAGCCCAATATTAGGTGTAAAGTTTACATAATTCATGCATCACGAATTAAGAGTTAATTCTAGTTACAACATCATTATTCAATATTTCCAATGCATAATACATCGACTTATTATTAATTATTTTATATAACACACAAGATGAATTTAAGTTTACTTCATGAAAAAAAACTACCCAAAAATAGAAGTTTTTTAAGCCGTATTATTGGGTATAAAGTATAATGACACACACATAATGCACTTAAAATTTTATTTTGTTTATCAAAATTAGCCTTTTTAATGACGTTTTTTTACCCGTGAAAACCATCTAATCAACCTGCTGAATCAAAACCATAACTAGGGGCGTTCAAAATCGGATATTCAAAATTTCGGATATCCGAATTTCGGATACGGATTCGGATAGTGATTTGGATATCCGAAATTCATTTTGTTAGTTTTTTACAATAATTAAACATATAATATTATAAAAATAACATAAAAAACCAACTCATATCATAAAAGTCATAATATACACTAAAAAATCCCAAAGTAAAATATATCTAAAATTCAAAAAAAAATATTTTTTAGTTTTCGGATAATCGTATATCTGAATATCCAAAACTTTTGAAAATAACTATCCGAATCCGAATTTTCGTATATCCGAAATTCGGATATTTCGAATCGGATTTTCGGATTCGAATATTTTTTAACCCCATACCCATAACATATTTATGAAAAACAATTATCAATATCACTTCACGCAAAATACAAATAATTCATAAACATTCACTTGGGTATGTGTTATTGTACAACTCAGTAATAAGAGTGAATTTTTTAGAAAACATTGGTCTTAAATCTTGTCACCCGAGTAGCTGTTATAAAAAATTATAAATTTGGTGAAATAAAACAATCGAAAAAGTAAAAGGCAAATATTTTTAGCATAAAAATTATAACGTTTCACACATCACACCCACTAAAAGTTGCATTTTTTACCAAAAAATAAAAAAAAGCATGTTAACCCAACAGAAAACATATAAAAACTCCACAACTTAACCATGGTTAGTTAGGTTAGCTTCACGCACTACACACCACCAAGAAAGGAGACAAACACAGGCTTATAGAGAGAGAAACTTAAAGTCTTTTAGAGAGAGAAGAAATCAAGGCGTATATTTATTTACTCGTTTTCAGGCCTCTGTAACGGTGTTTTCACATTTCTTTGATTCCACTGAGAGAAAGAAGAAGAAGAAGGTTGATTTTGTGTGTTTTTAGAGCCAAAAAGGAGGAGTTTTGGTGCTCAATATCGTCTATACAAGATTTCTGATTTGGGTATTCTGCAACGAAGATTGACGGTTTTAGGGTTTCATCAAGTTGCTTAAATTCCGTCGTAAAAGTGGGGAGTTTTTGAACGCTGTTGTTAGCACCAGTATTTGCATATAATGTGGAGAATTTCGTAGTTTCAGAAGTTTAATTTCGCGACAATTTGTGTTTTTTACAAGACTTTGAAGAGTTCGATTTATTTATTGCTTTTCCATGTTGAATCGAGGGCCGTCGTTTCTCCCACGTGAAGGTGAAATCACTTCATAATTACCCGCGAAAATGCTTCAATTTTATCTTGTTGCTGTATGCATGCTATAAACTCTGTTTTCCCCAAATTAATTTGATTATTGATGTGGGTTTTCTTTTGTTTATCTGCTAATTTGTGCTAACAATCGTATTCTTACACGTTCTCTCTGATATAATTAGTTGTTGATGTACGCTTCTTCTTCTTCTTTTTCATATTCTTTAAGTTTGTTTATGGTGTTGTTAATTTCGTGAAGATCCGCTGTATAAGGAGTTATGGAAGGCTTGTGCAGGCCCATTAGTGGATGTTCCAAAAGATGGAGAGAGGGTGTTCTACTTTCCACAGGGTCATATGGAACAGGTAAGTATAAAGATTATTATTCTTGATTTGAAAACTTCAGATCTGTGTTGTTGAAGTTCTTTGAATTTGAGTTTTGTTTTGTTGATTGTGAATTGTTATATGTTTCCAGAATTGGGTTTTTTTGCTTGTGTTTTCTTATGCTATTTGTGGGTTTTGTTCAGTTGGAAGCATCTACGAATCAGGAATTAAATCAAAGGATCCCTCTTTTCAACCTAAAATCCAAGATTCTTTGCCGTGTTGTTCATACTCAGCTAATGGTCTGCAATTTGTTGTTCTTACAGTTATAATTTGTTGATCAATTGAGATTTTGAATTGGATTATGTTCAATTCTTGAAAAAGTGTGTTCTGAAATCATGAAATTGTTATGGATTTGTAGGCTGAACAAGACACAGATGAAGTTTATGCTCAAATCACTTTACTTCCTGAGACAGATGTGAGACTTTGCTAATAATTTTAGGTGGGATATTGGAAAGTTGGTTTTTTTTTCTCACTATGATGTTACAATATGCAGCAAAGTGATCCCATAAGTCCTGATGATAGTCTTCCTGAGCCTGTGAGGCCAACTGTACACTCTTTTTGCAAAGTCTTGACGGCTTCGGATACGAGCACTCATGGTGGATTTTCGGTGCTCAGAAAGCACGCAAATGAGTGCTTACCTGCTTTGGTAAATTCGGCTTTCTTTTTCGTTCATCTTCTTTTTTTATTTATGATACCTTTTTTACGTTGTCTTTAATGAATTTCTATGTTCAGGATATGACTCAAGCTACTCCTACACAAGAGCTATCAGCGTTCGATCTACATGGAACCGAGTGGCGATTTAAGCATATCTTTAGAGGTCAACCACGAAGGCATCTGCTTACAACAGGATGGAGTACTTTTGTTACTAATAAGAGATTAGTGGCTGGGGATTCATTTGTATTCCTTAGGTACTAATCTTCTGTTGCTGTTGGTTGTATTTTGTCAACTTTTATTATACTTTTACTAAAATATGTGCTTACAGAGGGGGGGATGGTGAATTACGTGTTGGAGTTAGACGCCAAGCTCGTCAACAAAGCTCTATGCCGTCTTCAGTAATTTCTAGCCAGAGTATGCATGTGGGAGTGCTTGCAACTGCATCACATGCGGTTTCAACTCAAACCCGGTTTGCGGTTTACTATAAACCAAGGTATGATGCCCAAATTACTTGAAAGAAAGTGAATCTTTGATTAGTTTTCTAATAATATCTGGTATATGTTGAAATTTTCAGGACAAATCAGTTCATCATAGGGTTAAACAAGTATATAGAAGCTGTAAACAATAAATTCACTATTGGTATGAGATTTAAAATGGGGTTTGAGGGTGAGGACTCACCTGAAAGAAGGTATATCAATTGCTGTTTAAACTTTTTTGGGTATTTAGGATTCTAAAGTTTTAACAGCTTAATAAATTTTTTTACTTTGTTTGATTAGGTTTACTGGTACAATTATTGGAATTGAAGACATATCTCCTCAATGGGAAGATTCTAAGTGGCGTTCATTAAAGGTTAATAATAATAATAGATGCTTGATTCCGTTTAGATCTGTGATCTGTCGATAAACTAAAAAATGGTCAAATCTTTTCTTGACCATACCAGGTGCATTGGGATGAACCTGCTTCTATTGTGAGACCAGAACGCGTTTCACCATGGGAAATTGAGACTTTTGTAGCTCCAATTCCAACAAGTTTAGCTCCACCGGTTGCACCAAAAGTAAAAGGCCTAGAACTCCAACAGATAATCCTAATCTTGGTGAGTTGACTTGTTTTATTATGTTATTATATCTAATATGCATATTAACCTTGTCTAATTTGTTTTAGAACCAGCATTTTCAACTGTATCAGCTCAGTTGAGTTGTACCCATGACGGACAAAGGGTTGATAACGCTAGCCATAGTTTGTGGCATCCTAAACAAACAGAAAACACCAACAATGGTGGTCTTTTGAGGTCGCAAATGGAGACCGTTGGTTGTCATCTTCCCCTTTAAAAGCTTCAAGGAATATATATGGAGATGAAACAGAAGATGGAAAAGTTCTATCTTCTTGGTCTGTTTATACAACTAACTCGCCTCGTGAATCCATCAAACAGACCAAAGATTCAATGCAAAGTCCAGTTAGTGGTTCAAGTTGTAGAATATTTGGTTTTGACATAAAGATTGCTCCCAAAGTCGATGATAATACAACACCTTCAAAAGTACCCTTAACACCATCAGATGTGTTATACCATTCTTCAATCGAAGGACAGGTGCCAAGTACATTGTCAGCCGTAGTTTCAGATGTCAAGTCTGATCTATCAAAAGAACATGGGATTTTGCAAGTTTCACCAAAAGAAATTCAAAGCAAACAAACCACTTCCACCCGAAGCCGTACCAAGGTACAAATATCTAATTCCGTAAGTTTTACATTGACTTTCTTTGTGGTCAAAATATGCCTCCTCTAACTTGGGTGTCATCATGAAAGGTTCAAATGCAAGGGGTACCAGTGGGCCGTGCAGTGGATTTAACTGTGTTGAAAGGGTATGACGAGCTAATCGATGAGCTGGAAAACATGTTTGAGATTAAAGGAAAACTACACCATCGAAACGAATTTGAAATTGTTTTTACAGATGATGAAGGGGACATGATGCTCATGGGGGATGATCCATGGGAGTAAGTTCTTCTGGCAACATACAAGGAATGCATACATCATGTGTTAACAAACAAACAGACTGATTAAATTTTTTATGTATTTGCCAATGCAGGGAGTTTTGTAACATGGTTAAACGCATCATGATTTGTTCAAGTCAAGATGTGAAGAAAATGAAGGCGGGAAGTATGCTTCCCTCTGCAACCGACAACGAGGCATCAGGTAGCTTGGAAGCTGCTGATAAGTGACGAATAAGAGATTGATTGATGTTTAGTACATGTCGTGCTAGTTTTTTTTTTTTTTTTTTTTTTTTTGGGTCTTGTTTTTAAGTTGTTTCAGGTGTTGGTTTCACCTAGTTATGAAAGGGTGACCCCAAAGGTATCAAATTGTCAAGAGGGCTGGCTGGCTAACTTGGTGTTCATTCGTTAGATGATTACTGACCCGACCCGACCCGGCCATCTCTTGAAGGAAGTAAAGAATGGAGTATGTGAGTATTTTTAGGAGTAAGCTATATATACATATGTATGTATATTAGAGGTGTGTATGGATGCTTTAATGGTGATGCTGATAGGGGTTTCTCATGATTGCATTGTATATATTATTGCTATGTTAAATTGAAGATTTAGGTTGCTAGCTAGCCTACATTTGTTTTAACTTGACATCAAAGTTATGAGCTTTTTGTGGTATTTCCAGTTATGTGGATGTGTAGCACAGTGTTTACTTAAATTGAGCCGATTTTATCACAAGAAACTATTAAAATGGGTCCATAACCTGGCAACCAATTAATGTGTAATGTATATATTAATTACCAAGTATACAAGATTCTAGTTAAGGATTGTGTTGCGTACAGTAAACTTACAAAATTTGCTATAAACATTATAAAGATATGTTTAAAGAAGAATGAGCTGTCGCATCTATTTTGCGCCTTACTGGAAAGTTACATAGAATAAGTTGGGTATCAAGCAAGCAGATAATACCATTAAACGAACCGACAACTTCAGTATCACGAGGACGGAACTCGAACCCTGGTATGCGGATGCACCTAGGCCTGTATCCTAGTTGGCATCTCATCTACCTAGTGTAATGTATGCATGTTTTTAAACTCATAGTTTCTGCAAGAACTTAGGTGATTGATGATGGCTTTTTCTTTTCGAGGGGTCTTTGAACATTGGAGGAGGTGATCACGGACGTGTGCGGACTTAGCTTGAATGGACTGAAGTCCCATGAATATAGTGGTTTTTGCGTGTATATGGAGATGTATATACAAATTTTTCGAATGACACCGTTGTGTTTTTGGACAGTGACTCCATTAGTTATAAAAATACATATATACCAAAAACTTGAAAGAAAACCTACATAACTTAATTAAATAACTAAATAAGCTCACTTTACTAAGTGTAGCCATAAAACCATGAGTTAATTAAATTAACCCACTCCAAAAAAAAGCCTAAATAAATGAACCTATAAATTGCAATCAATACTCAAGATGTAAAGGGACAGTTTATCGATCGGAAGATAAGACTCAAGACTCATCACTTAAGAGATTTTGTTTAGTTTTTTAAAGGGATAATTTTGTAAAATAGTAACCAACTTTCAAAAGTGTTCCAATTAAGTAACTCAAGTTTTAAAAATGTTCCAATTAGATCACTCATTTTTATATTTTATACAAATTAAAAGTCATAACATATTTTTTAGCATGTTATACTTTTGGATTCAGTTAGAAAATATTTTTTCTATCTTTTGAAGCTGATATAGAACGTTGACGTAAATTTTAGGCATTTTTTCTATTTTTTCATAATTAACATGTTTTTTTTATTTTTTAATATAATTTTATATATTGAAAATCTAACTCTAATGACTTTTCCATCATTACTTTCTTGTTATAATAAAACTTGGTAATGACTCGATTTGATCGTTTGGAGGTCAAATTTGGGAAAAATATACATGAGTGACTAAATTAAAACATTTTTAAAATTTGGTTACTATTCTGTAACATTTTTCTTTTTTTAAATAAGTTTAAAAGAACATGTGAAGACGAAGTTACATGGTCGGATGGGAGATACATACATAAATGATTATTGTATTTTTTATATTAAAAAAAAATTCTTTCAATAAGCTTCCGTTAAAGTTGTAATAATTTATCAAACACACATTTTAAGCAATTCATTTACATAGAAAATAGTTGCTTAAACAAAATTTTCTTTATTGTAATAATTTAACAACGAAGATCTATTCGTTACTACTTTTATGAGTGACAAGTAAATTTAACCACCACTTTCCTTTCCTTATCAACTGAACTTAGTAGCATCCTTTCAGTCCATTTTTGTTATTTTGTATTTAAGTTACGTATGACTTAGGCCATTACTAATTTTGCTTTTTACCAAAATAACTACTACTAGCTAGGTATAGTCATATTTTATTTTTATATAAATTCTGCATAGATAAAATAAATAAAAGAAAATTGCTTTTCTTTATTGCTAGTAGTCTAGTACCGTATATATGAATGAAACGAACAACAATAAAACTTTGTTTTCATTTGTTCATTTAACAAGTAAAAGACATTACACATGACAAGTAAATAACAATAAAGCTTTGTCAAAAAAGTGAGTTGTTCATGTTCATTTGTGAGTAAGACAAACGAACATGAAAAATACATATATTTTTATGTTAACTATTAAACTAAAAAGAATAGAAATAAATGAACTATTGAACGATTCAGTTAACGTTTAAATTCATTTACCACCCCACATCCAAAATTAACCATCATGTATTATTTGTGTCAGAATATTAATGACACAGAATAATTGGCAAATGGCAATTAAGGTAGCTAGAGTCGTGAATTCTCTAAAACATTACAAGAACAAATATAGAAATGCCGAAATATATATTATAGATCGTAGAAAATTAAAAAAAAAAACGATGCTCATAAGTATATATAAGCGTCTATTAACGTGTATAGAAAAATAATATGGTTAATAATATTATAACTAATGTTACTGCAATCTTATTTATACATTGGAATCCAATAGCTAAATATGGTAAAATAACTTTTGAGCAACGTATCTACAACGTTTGTTTATTTGAATATATAGTCATTTCATACATTATTATCTTTTTCGAATGCATAACATGCACATTTTCTTTATATAATTATGTTTTTAAATATTTCACTATTAGACTTGAACCTGCGATCAATGAACGTCCTTTCATCATATCTTCATACCGTTAAACCACAGTTGTTTCAATCGTTTTAAATAGATTTCAATAACAGAAAAACCAGCACACTATCTACCGATCATCATGTATCAAGGCAAAAAGCCCACACAAACCACAATGTACAAACAACCTCTTAACACTTGCATACCCTCACCCAGAAGATGGTTCAATCGAGTCTACACACTCGTTTACGCCATCGCCATTTTCACACTCGTTTATCACCATTGTTGCAACCTTATCTACAATCCCTCTTTCGCCACCATCTTCCTGCTCGTCGCTGATCTTGTGTTAGCTTTCATGTGGGCGTTATCACAAGCATTCTTCCTCAATCCGGTGCACCATTGGGTTTTTGTGGAGAACTTGCCCCGGGTGGTTAAGGAGAGCGAGTACGTAGGACTAGACGTGTTTATTTGCACGGCTGATCCGTTCAAGGAGCCACCCGTCGGGGTGGTTAGCACCGTGTTGTCGGTGTTGGCGTATGAATACCCGACGGATAAGCTGTCGGTATACGTGTCGGACGACGGATGGTCACAGGTGACATTGTTTGCGTTGATGGAGGCAGCTAAGTTTGCAAGACATTGGGTGCCATATTGTAGGAAGTATGATTTATTGGATAGGTCTCCTGAAGTTTACTTTTCAAATCATCAATTATTGTTGCCTGATGCAGTTGAAATTAAGGTATAAATGTTTATTTGAAAATAATGGACCATTTTATGTATAATTTGAGGCATATGTGACCAAGGGTAGACTCGTAAAAAGTAAAATATATACTCGAGGTACCATTGTATTTAGAAGGATGATATGATGCCACATACAGATAGCTAGATTTAATGATCCAAATATCTAAGCATTAATTTATTGGTTGAAATTACCAATAAGTAAATTATTAACTCTTGTTGTGTATCTATGATTAAGGCTATGTACGAAGGCATGAAAGCTAGAATCGAAAACTTTGTCACGGATGAACGTTGGATGAAAACTCTTAACAAATGGACGTCTGACTTTACATCAAAAGATCATCCTGCTATAATCGAGGTTTTATTTATCTTTCTTGTAGGATGTATTGACTTACCACCGTATGCATACTATATCCATATATTAAACCTTATAAGAACAGCGATCTACATTTACACATCCTCTAATCTTCTGTTAGACCACAACCCTTTTTTAGAAATAAAAGTAAAACCATTACTAATATAATAACAATTTAAAATTTGAATTTGATGTGATCTTACGTTTTAAATTTTATATACTATGTTTTTTCTGATACTAGGTATTTATCACAAACAGATTTTACTAGATAGCGATAAAGACAATGACATTACATTCCACTCCTTACCAAATCTAATTTACGTCTCTAGAGAGAAAAATAAAGCCATAGATCATCATTTTAAGGCGGGTGCCCTTAACACCTTGGTATGTGTCACTCATCTAATATATAGTGTCTTGATTTAATATTTTAACGCAATTTTTTCTTCTTTTTGTTAGATTCGCGTATCTACTGTCATTACGAACGCACCTATCTTTCTGGTACTAGATTGTGACATGTACTCAAACAATCCGAAAACAGCATTGTTTGCATTATGTCACTTCATGGATCCTAATGTTGATATGAATCTTGCATTTGTTCAATTTCCGCAATGCTTCCATGACATCAACAACAACGACACCTATGGTGCTGAGCTTTTGTTCGACAATAGATCGAACCCTAGGGGAATGGATGGTCTTCTAGGGGTGATGTTTTTAGGTAGTGGTGGTTTTTTAAAAAGACAAGCTCTCCTTGAAGGTCCCAAATTAGTTGATACTTCACACAGCCCAAAAGCGAAAACACACAATCTTGCAAACGAATCAACCAAAATTGATGATATGTTACAACGAGCACACGATGTTGCACGATCTAGGTTTGAGGAAAACACACCCTGGGGTTTAGAGGTATGTTTCTCTAAACATTGCACGAATAATAGTTAATTACACAAATGAGCCAGATTGACTTGTTTGTCGGATCACCTTAGGTACTACTTGCATTGCGCTAGGCTAAACGCTTATAATCATTATAATGTTTGACTCGTTGTTGTTTGTAGATTGGGTTTAGATATGGTTCGTTGGTTGAAGACGTTAATACAAGTTTTAAACTGCATTGTCGAGGTTGGACGTCTGTGTATTGTGACCCCGAAAGGGCACCATTTCTCGGGAACTCGCCAAAATCGCTCAATGATATCCTAAACCAATCGAGGAGGTGGTGCGTAGGTTTGCTTGAAATGGCAATGTCAAAACACAACCCGATAACATATGGGCTTAAATTCATGAATCCTCTTCATGCACTATGTTACGCCTACTACAACTTTTGGGCCTTTTGGGCTATTCCAATAGTCATTTATGCATTCTTGCCCCAACTAGCCCTTATCAACTCATATCCCATATTTCCAAAGGTGCTTTAAGCCTTTAACAGTTTAACAAGTTTAACTTATGCACAGTATAGAAAAATTAAAAAGAAAATAAAAATAAAAAGCAAAATCAAACTAAATTTGAGTCCAACCATAATAGTCGTAAAATTAGCGACCATACTAGCGACTTAAACTAATTTTTTCAAAGCTAGCGACAAAACAAAGCCAGTAGCAAAGCGACCGGAACAAAATCGGTCGCAAAATTAGCAACCAAAACAGAACTGGTCGCAAACAGAGACCGGAACAATTTAAAAGGCTGAAAATTGCCGATCAAGATTGTGTTGGATGTAAATTAAAATGAAATTCGGTCGTTAGGTAATTTTGGGCAAAAATTCGTCGCAATAAGTTTTGTTGCTAGCAGTTAAGTCGGAAAAATGCTTTTAAATAATAAATAGTTGTGTTCGTACTAGCAGTTGCAAATTAGTCACAAGTTTTGTTGGTAACAAGGTGCGGTCGCAAAATTCAGTTACAAACTTTGCGACGGGAAATCCAATCGCAAAATTCGGTTACTAATTTTGCGATGAAAAAGCTAATTGCAATATCATTCTAAAGAATAATTTTACAGATGGTATTTGGCAGTCGTAAATGAAAACTTCTATCGCGTGTGACTTATGGCACATATTGTTGATCAAAAGTCTAATAGATAAAAGTTCGGTTAATTATACAGGTTTCAGACCCATGGTTTCTTTTATACGCCTTTCTTTTCTTCGTATCATACGCGAAAAATCTTCACGAGTTCATGTTGGCAGGAGGAACGTTCGTAAAATGGTGGAATAACCAAAGAATGTGGTTGATTTTGGGATGCTCAAGTTACCCTTTCGCGATAGCTGATTGGGTGCTCAAGTCCCTTGGCTTATCAACAACCAAATTTACTGTCACAAGCAAGGTTACTGACGACGAATTAATCAAACATTACAACAAATGCTTATTCGAGTTTGGGGTCGAATCGCCATTATTCTTGACTATATCTATAGCCGCGGTGGTGAACTTGTTATCTTTTGCGACGGGTGTGATCCAAGTTGTTAGGAAAGAAAGATTTGAAGAGTTATGTGCACAATTGTTTATAGTTGGGTTTGCAGTGGTTAATAGTTGGCCAATATATGATGCAATGGTGTTAAGGAGTGATAAAGGGAAAATGCCCATGATTATCACATTGAAAGCAATTAGTGTTGCTTTGGTTATTTGCTATGCTTCATATTAGGTATTTTGGCTAACACTCTTGATGCAAATATGCAATCCTAGTATGTCGTACTAAATTATTTGTAGTCATAAACAATTTCTTCATTTTGGCTTTTTATGCTTTGTTATGTAGATGAAAGATTACAGTTAAAGATTAAGTTTGACAATATCAACTGTTGTTGTTATGTTATTTGACTATTTGAATAACTTCTAACTCTTTTCTATAGTTGATCAATTACGGATCTAGCATTGAGTGTCGGCTTTGTGTATGATTTTATAGATATTTAGCCCGTCACATGTGATTTTGTGTTTATGACAACAGGATTAGATTGTACACATGTTAATCATAAGTAAATACACTTTTTTTTATCTATCATAAAGAAAGTTATGTGACACAAAACGATAAATTATAAACATATAATAATATAATAATAATATAATAATAATAATAATAATAATAATAATAATAATAATAATAATAATAATAAATAATAATAATATGTGAAGGAACATATTTATATTTATGATTCATGTGTTTATAACATCTTTTGAAAATAGTATAATTTTTTATTGTTGTATGTTCTTTTGGTTCCATAGCGTGTTGCTATAGTTCACTTTACTTTAATAAAATGCTGCCTTTCAAAAAATATTTTTAAAAGGTAATAAATAGATTTAAAAAGTTGAAGTGAATTAATTTTGAAAAATAACTAACAAACAATCCCAACACTCTCATATAGTTCAATAGTTGAAAGGTCAGGTGCTAAAAAGATAGGCTTATATATCACCCCATTATCTTTAGTTCAATAGTTGGTCAGGGTGCTAAAAAGATAGGTTTATATGTGACCTACATTATCTTAAAATAATAGACAAGAGCACTACAAATAAATTGATCACATTAGATTCGTATGTGAAAAAATCCCTATAATCTATTTCCAAACGTTTCTTTTTCAAAATGTCACATTCAAACAAATCTCTTAAAATATCTTGGATAAAGTATTGGTGCCTTTATATGTAGGCCCAGACATCTGTACAATGTATCAGCTAGAATTGTACACATATCTAAGTAGGTGGGCGCACGTACCCATGTAGATGTCTGTTCCCGCACGATAATGATGTCAAAGAGGCGATGGAGCCTGCTTAGGACATGTACATGCATTGGCGCCTTGTCCAGTAAGGATATTCGTTTCAATGGTACATTGTTTTATGATAGGACATCGTTTCAATGGTACATTGTAAGAGAAAAATAAGAAACAAAAAACATTTTGGGAATTTTTACCTTCTTTTTGTTAAGCGGTAACTTTTATATGTGAAAACTATTTTAAATAGTGTAGGACCAAAAATCTTTAAGATGTAAGCTATTAATTATATGTACGGCGAGGTGGGAGAGGTTTAATTGTTTTATGATATAGAAGTTTGGAGTTATAATGATAAGACCCCTTTAAGATTAATAATGATTCGAATTAATATCGCCTATGACGTAGGTGTTGTTTGTTTTTTACAGCAAAATGTTTGCAGTCAACAGGTCACATCTGCAGACATTTGCAGGAGAAGAGTTGGATCAAACCTCTGTAATATGCAACAAGAAGAGTGTATGTTTTTAACGTCTAGGACTGCTAAAATCAAATGATGATGGTATAAGATGGTGTTGGACGATGGTGGTGATGGTAGATGGTGGGTGGTGGTGGTGGACGGTGGTGGTGGCGACAGTGGTGGTGGATATGGGTGGTGGTGGGTGATGGTGTTTAATCTTCTATAGACCTTAGAATACTTTAGAATTGGTTGTGTCAAGTTTACACCATGCAAATCTCGCGCATGCCTTTTTAATGAAAAGTCTTCCAAAAAACAAACACTCTGCAGATCTCAACGTCTGCACGACGCAAACAGAAAAGATTCGAAAGAGTTTTTCTGTAAAAACAAACACCCTAGTATTGTAAATTAATTCACTGAATTAGGTTCAAAATTATATCAAATATTTTTTTCTATAGGACGCTATCTCAGTTAAAGTTATACTATGTTTTGTTTTATTGCTCACCAGATTAGGTTATAGTTATATTATATGTTTTGTTTTATAGTATACTAGATTAGGTTAAAATTATATTATGTCGGATTTGTTCCGTATCACATGCACACAAAGCAATAGGTACAACTCAATCACATGGTTACTACAATAATTATTAGTTTTAATTATATTAAACATTACTTTTATAATAATTATACTATATATTAATACTTTTTGGTCGGTGGCTACTGTGCCACCGTACCTCTAGTAATGCGTATTGTACAAATCAACCATATTGTTGTCACTTTTGATCTTTCTGCTCTCTTCTTTCTGCAATCTTTGTAGATTTCTTTTTCTTCATCTTCATTATCCTCAAATGGTTGGATATCTTCCCAAGAACTAGTATAACATCGCCCCCACCACTTGAAACGCAATTACGATGAAGTTGTCGGACTGTCATATTTAGACTGGATCTTAATCACGCTATGAGGCTTTCCATTACTACAACCTGTAATCAAGAACTTCAAGTTTTCGTTATTAGAACACAAAACTTCCATCAGTAGCATCGTTTACGTCTTTCTTTGTTGCTAGGAAAGCCAGATCTATAAATTGACAAGAGTGATGATGAGAGGTAGCGGTGGCGTTGAGCGGTGAGCAGCGAGTAGCGAGCGGCAATAGGTGTGGGTGTTTGAATGGCGAGACTGAAAGGAACAAATTATGGTGTTGTAGGTGATTATGTTGTTGCTGCTGGGTTGTTAGTGAGTGTAGATGTTTTATTCAAGTTAATGGTGTTTAGTGTGTTGTGAAAGAGACAAAGATGATATACAATAAAGTAGGTGTTGCTGTAGAAAAAAATATGAGATAATATTGGGAAAATAATAAAATAAAAAAGTTCAGTTTAAATATAAGACAACACATATTTCCAATGAACATTGTTTATAAATAATATTTTAAAATTCAACTTGTATTATAACATTAACATGCAAGTTAAATATTAATTTGATTGTAAAACATCTTTAAATATAAATTGTTGTTGTTAATATCCAAATTCTTAAACCATTAAATAAAATAATTGTAAACTAAACATGTTACAAAATGATATACGTATATACATTTATTTATTTTTTTAAATTATTGTATACTGAATTTTGTTTTCATGACCTGACAAGAAAGGTCCCCGGAATAACGTGCGAGAGACAAATACTAGTTATAATTATATTGTTGTTATTTGTAGATTAGGATAACATTATATCATGTCGAATTTGTTCCCCTAAAAAAACCGAAGACTACCAGACTAGTAGTCTATATTTACATGCGGATATGTAAATACCTCCTCCCTCCATACACGTTTCTTTATATATATACCCTATTTTTCTTTCCTTTTTATACAAAAGGTCGATATATGTGGGATTTACATATTCCCATTATATTTTCCCAGATAAAAAAATCAATTACAGATTTTTTCAATATTGATGTTTTATAATTATAACTGTTTAAAACATTTGACAATTATGTTTTGTATTTGGAGATACAATTAATATGTAATATATATGTTTTGACAATTATATTTTATATTTCGGGATGTAATTTTGTTGTTTCTATCTTTGTATAAGAATCGAACTTGAGAGAACATACAATTAATAGTATTAGGAAGTGAAATGTATAAAAACATTTTAGTTAAAAAACAAGTAATTAATTATTCAATAATAATGTTAATAAAATGGTAAATATGTAATATATATGTTTTAAAAAAAATATATTATTAATATTTTAACTAGAGTAAATATGTAATTAATGACTTTAAAAAGATGAAATATGAAATATGTAAATGCACTTATATATAACTCCCACCCTTGTTCTTTCATTCCATTAAACCATGAGGTCCCGAACACTCCTTCATACTAGCAAACCATCATCCAAAACATTGTTCAACCGTATCTTTACACTCATTTACACCATCATCATCTCCCTTCATCTCCTTCGCCGCTGCCGGAGCCTGATCGAGTCTCCGACGTCAACCTCCGTCGCAATACTAATATCCGATTTCATTTTCGCCTTCTTATGGCTAACCTCCCAATGCTTCCACTGGACCCCAATCGAACGCAAGGTGTTCCAAGAGAACCTAAAACAAGTTGCGACAGAGAGCGAGTATCCCGCGTTAGACGTGTTGATTTGCACGGCTGATCCGACGAAAGAGCCCCCGATTGGAGTGGTGAACACTGCGTTATCTGTTTTGGCGTTTGAGTATCCGACTGAGAAGTTGTCTGTGTATGTTTCTGATGATGGAGGATCGGATATGACGTTGTATGCGTTCATGGAGTGTGCAAACTTTGCTAAGTATTGGATTCCTTACTGCAAGAAGTATGGAGTTGTGGATAGAGCCCCTGATGTTTATTTTGGGAACGATACGGGCTCGTATCCCGAGACAGATGAAATCAAGGTACGCTATTAATTCCACTTTCGTCTACTCAAGAGTTTAAAACCCGGAAGATGTAAATATAAATGGTTAATAAAAATATATAAGTAGCTCATGTGCAAAGTTGGTTTTATTTTTCTTATAGATATAACTAATGCTAATTTTGTTTATAATATAACATTGTAAGCTTTAAGGTCATTTTGGACGTTAGGTTGGTGGTAAAAATCAAAGATTATTTAGAGAAAACTATATTTCAAATCATGACATAGAGTTGATTAGAGGAGAGGGAGTTGTCTCGGTTCCCCAGGTATCACATTTGATTTTTTTTTAACTTTTAAAGTTTTATAACGTTTTGCAACGTGTCGTTTTCTTTTTATTAGTTTTTCCTCATTCTGCAAAGTTACGTTTAAGATATAGTGTTAAGATCGTAATTACAATTATTAATAGATATTAATCATTTGCTAATGAGTTTTAGATCAATTGGTTGGAGTCTCACTAGTGCAATATGCTTTTAGTGGGCCAAGGGTTTTATCACAGTGGGCATTTTGGTGGTGGGTTTCCCTTGGAATGATGGGCGAGCCGGGTTATCAGCGCTGTCTGTGTTCGCGGGCGTGGGTAACCTTTCGCCACTGGGTTTACCCGGGTAACCGGGCTTAAAAATTATTCGTTGGCCGTTCAAAAAAAATAATATTAATCATTTAAGAAAGTTTATATATCGAATATGCTTTTCATTTTCATGGAAAGGAAAACTATTGGGAAATGATATTTAAGTAAAGCAGAGGTATAGGTGCAATTAGTGTATAATAAAATATTAAATAAACTTTTTTAAAGATGAATTGGTTAGAAGTTTAGGACAAAATTATATTGATTTTTAGTAAAATGAGGAAACACGTAAAAACAAAGATATATGGCTTTTTTATATATTGTTTATATTTTCTGCTGACGGCTCACTTTTCTTGATATATATTATTAACTAGTTTAAGAGAAAAAAATTAAGTGGTTAATTTTAAATTCTTTTTTTAAATTCATCTGTAATTAAATGTTTTTTATTTATATAAAAAAGAGTTAACGGATCAATTTACGAATCTTTAAAACTTTTCTATTTATAAAAGTTTTTATTTATCTTTCTACTTTAATAAAATAAAAATTATGAAGGAGACGTGACAACATCATATTTTTTCTTACCATAATTTTTCCGCTTCTCTATCTTATTAAATAATTACCTTATTTACTAATAATATATTTAACTCTTTTTTCTAAATTAAAATTAAACTCTAAAATCAAGAAAGAGATTTTTTATTAATATTATTTCTAAAGAACTTTTATAAAATAAGATTTTTTATTAAAATACTAACTTTTTTAAGATTGCGAAATATTTTAAAATTGTTGTTTTAAAAAAATAAGTTATTTATAAACAAAAAATATAAAAAATTGAGAGTTAAAATAATAAGATTTTGAAAATGATATTTATTTCAATACGGTTTATTTTGAAGCAAAAGTTTTAAGATTTTAAAGTTAAAAAAATAAAAAAATTGATATCATTATTTATTAGTTAATATTTAACATACGTAATTTCTGTCATATCTTATCTTAAACTATCATTTTTTAATTAATAAATTTACGTTATATATAGTATTTTTATTTATACAACTCGTGTTAATATACAGGTTTAATAAAACTAGAATAAATATACACACAATTGCATTACATACTTTTTAGCATACTACTTTCTATACTCGTGCTAAATAGCTTTAACAAATCACAATTTATTTAATTAATTTAGAAGATGATATTGCATCAGATAGTAAGAATTCGCACACGGCTGCCTAGTTTACTATTTTATGAAGTTCTATAGGTTTTATCTTAAAAGTATCCGCAAAACTAATAAGATTGTTTAATACAAAAAGATAAAACTTCAAGAATTACATTTAGAACTATAACTCTGTGATAGATATTAATATATGTGTGTAACTCTCGTTCTTTATTTTATATATTGTTTTTCATATATTACGTATAAATGTTTATTTTGATATAAAAAGTTGATATCGTTGATTTTACAGTTATCTACTTAAAATTGTTTACAGTTATTTACTTAAAATTGTTTGCGTATATAAAATTGTTTACGTAAAATTCATAGTCTGTTCTTTATTTTTATGTGAGTGGGTACTATATAATATAATGGATGGTTGTAAATGATTGTAAGTAGAAGATGAAGAAATATAATGGATGGTTGTAAGAGCATTCAAAGTCCATCTTTTATTTCTATCTTTATAATTATTCTAAAAAACATTATTTTTTTTATTCTTTCTAATTATATAATATATTTTTTCATATATTTATCATTACGTTTTCTCTCTCATCTACTAACAACGACTTTAAAAAATATTAAAACATTTATAGGGGTTGTACCGTGTTTCTCAAATATAAGAAACAAGGTTCAATCCCCATAAATTCATCATCTTCTTCACTTATAACCACTTACAATCATTCTCTATAATATAAGGAATTTACTTACATAAAAATAGGAAACGAGCTATGAATACTCTAAGTGATTGTGAGTGAAAGAGAGAGAAACTTTGTGAGGATTGTATCGTGTTTTCCTATATTTGAGGACACACAGTACAATCCCCATTTATTTTTTAATATTTTTAAAAGTAATTTATCAGTGGATGAGAGATAAATTATAATAATAAAAATATAAAAAAATATTATTTAACTAAAAAGAAAAGAAAAAGTAATGTGAGAGGATTGATTGAGAATGCCATCATACACTTTATAGAGTTATGTCGTACAATATAATGTCATAAACAAATCAATTGTTACTCAAATACGTCTTCTTAGTATGTGATTTAAAGTCCCCAGGACCGCAACTAGTTTTTTGTTGAATCATTAGCATTGCATAAATTTTGAGTCTCATGATAATAGTCATCTATTTGACATTCTTTGTCTACAAGGGATATCGTAATAATAAAGTGTCTTTTTTATTAAACAAATTTAAGATTTAAATTATATTAAATACACATATAAATAGTTGATACAGTTAACAGTAGACTATGAGTTATAAAAAGAGAAAATTACTTTAGAATCTGAAATTACACGAATTATTATCTTTTTAGCTAACATTAAATTATCAACATAATATTTGGCAGTCAATGTATGAAAACATGAAATTAAGGGTGGAGGCAGTGGTGCAGAGTGGTGGCCTTTGTTTGGATCGGATAACAGAACCGGAATTACGAGATGTTTTCAGCAAATGGACGTCTGATTTCACTCGTCGGCATCATCCCACAGTCATTCAGGTTCTAATCGCTTTTAAAATAAATAAACAACGGTTAAATTCATAACCATATTTTAATCGCATGCGAATACAAAATACAGATTTTGTTAGACCACAATGCCGACAAAGATGTAACAGGTGGTGTTATGCCCAATCTTATCTACGTTTCTCGGGAGAAAAGCAACGACAAACCACATAATTTTAAGGCTGGCGCACTTAATGTCATGGTAACTTTCATTTTGGTTGTGCTAAACGTATTACATATTTATTTTTTTCGTTTTACCATTGCATACATCTTTAACTTCTTACATCAGATTTAATATCTGGTTTTCGATACCAAAACATAAGAGTGTTGTCGTGTTATTTGATTGGGGTTTGAGTTAATTGGTTTTTTAATGTGTGTAAATTTATATGATAATCCACCCGAATAACATTCAAGTAGAACGAGTCGGGTTTCGAGTAGTGATAACTTTAGCGTAATTAAAAAAACACTTAGAATGGAGACATTCTTTCCCATCGAATACAAAAAACACAATTATTTCGGATTTAGTTTCAAACATTTACGTGAAATTTACGTTGAACTGTTAAATTATATTTTTGTGTGACCCTTTTTTTTACTTTAATGTCTTAATAATGTTTTATTTTTCTAATATGATCAATATTGAATACAAATTATTATTCTTCTTTCCCGTATAAACCACAGTTAATAGGTTAGGTTTATTCAGGTTGTTTATGCTTGGAAATCTAACCAAAACCCAATCAGAATAACTGTTGGTTTAATAGATTATGAGTTATTCAGATGCGGATTAAATCAATTCAGATGAAATCGGATGGTTTGGATTAATCGGGTTCGGGTAAATCAGAATAACAGTTGGTTTAATAGATTATGAGGTATTTTCAGGGGATAACACTTCAGTCAATATATTACATTGCTACATAGATAAAACTTATGATTGTCTTAATTGGTGTTGGTTTCCAAAGATGTAATAGATTTTGGGGCACTTTTTTTTAAAAAAATCTAATACTTTCCGGACAAAACATATGTTGGGAAACCTATTTTTGTTTCAGTTGAGTGACTATTCTTTTCTTTTTTCTCATCATGTAGCTTCGGGTGTCGGGTTTGATGACAAATGGACCGATAGTCCTTGTAGTAGATTGTGACATGTATTCAAATGATCCCGAAACACCACTTCGTGCATTGTGCTACTTTATGGACCCAAACGCTGATCCCAAACTCGGATTTGTTCAGTTTCCTCAAAGATTTTGTAGCATTAATAAAACTGACATTTATGCTTCTGAGTTCAAACTCGAGATGCAAGTTTTTACCCTGGGCATGGACGGTTTGTTAGGTGCCCATTTTATGGGCACGGGAGGCTTTTTCAAACGACATGTCATTAGCGACGGCTTGTCATCTGGTGTTAGTATAAGGAGTATTCAAGTCAATTCGAAATCAATAAAGAATAAAGATATTCTAGTTTTGGCACATGAAGTAGCAAGCTGCAACTATGAAGATCATACCAAATGGGGTTCGGAGGTTAATTCTTTCCAATGGTTTTTCTTATTCAATTTCATCACTAAAAGATAAAAAATATATACATCAAATTGCGATAAAGTGCATCCTGACAAAATAAAAATCAGGAAGCACATTCACGACAATAATGTTATTTCTAATCTTCAATGCAAATAACGCTAATACATGTTTGTTTTTGAAGATTGGATTTCGATATGGCACCATAACGGAGGACATATACACGAGCTTTCTACTTCATTGTGAAGGATGGAAGTCGGTTTTTTGCAACCCAAAACGAGCTGCATTTCTTGGAGGTTCACCGCCAAACTTGAATGATACACTCACACAAACCAAACGATGGTACATTGGATTCCTCGAGATATTCTTTAGCAAATATTGTCCGTTAACATACGGTGTTCGATCGATGAATCCACTCCACGCTTTATGTTATGCACACTACATGCTTCGTTCATTTTGGTCAATTCCAACGATCGTCTACGCATTTGTGCCTCAAATTTTGCTCATAAACTCGGTTCCAGTATTCACTAAGGTATGAATAAACTTCTTGACAAATATAACTTAACTACTGTTAGCATCGAGAAAAAAACATCTATTAACCCAACTGGAACATAACTGAATGAGCAATGCTTTTGTTATAGATCAAACGGAAAAACTCAACTCAAAAGACTAGTCTAATGGGTGAGAGAATCATTTAGCCTATAAACCCCATATCAATTGCCCATATAACCGATGTGTAATAAGTCTAGCTCATGCCTTATAAGTGTTTCAATCCATAACATCTTTAAAATCAAACCTCACCGAGACACCGAGTCCAACCAAGGCGACCAAACCACACCGAACTTCCCAAATCAACCATGTTCATCAAAGTTTTAGGCGTCAATGTAGGGCAAGCCCACTTGATAGAGGTTTTGCTTTCTAAAGAAGAGCTCATGAGTTCAAACACAGTCATGGTGTAACTTGATATTATTTAAGAGTAGTAGTAACATAGATTTTCCGTTCAAAAAAAATCAAAGTTTTAGGCTTAAAATAGTTAACAAAAGTTTTATGTAACAAGTGGTTAACATAAGTTTAACGTAAAATTTTAAGTTTTAAATCTGGTTAACAACCTAAACCCTAGTAAACAAGTGGTTAACAAAAGATTTATGTAAAAGTTTAAGTTCTACTTCTATTATTTGGCTCTTTTTAGGCCCAAACATCTCAAGCTTAGAACTGTAAAGCGACCCATGGCTGAACTATGCATACGCTTTTAGCCTTCTTAACGTATACGAAAACCGAATAAAATTTCAACTTTAGTTCTGTTTGAGCCCAAAACCGACTTATGCATACGCTTTTAGCCTTCTTAATGTAACAAAAACTTATGTTTAATTAATAATTACAGGTTTCGGAAGAAAGTTTTTTCTTGTATGTGTTTCTCTTCCTAGGAGCTTACGGAAAAGAATTTCTTGATTTTGTGGTGTTTGCCGGAGGATCAACTATAAGGTGGTGGAGCCAACAAAGAATGTGGTTGATATGGGGGCTATCATGCCACCCATTCGCACTACTCGAATGGTCACTTAAATCCTTCGGATTATCGACATTTGGGTTCAATGTGACGAGCAAAGTAGTTGACGAAGAGCGAAACAGACGGTACGAACAAGGGGTGTTTGAATTCGGAGTTGAATCAGTGTTGTTTTATCCGATTTCAGTAGCCGCGGTGGTCAACTTATGGTCGTTTGTGAAGGGAGTTATGGTTGTGGTTATTAATGGGAGATTGGATGAATTTTTTGTGCAGATTTTCATATCTGGATTCGTCGTGGTGAATAGCTGGCCGATATATGAAGCCATGGTTTTGAGGAAAGATCGAGGGAAAATGCCGCTTATGATAACCTTAGCATCGATAGCGACTGCAATGGCGATTTGTTTCTTGTCTTCAAAGTGGTGATCTATACATGTAAGGTTTTATACAAGTGTGTAGTTGGATGCACCATGTAATAATTTCTATTAAAACTTGTTGTAGAAGGTTTAATCTTGAATTGATCGATCATGTGGTTTTGTTTATGATACTGGTTGTCATCATATTCTCGATGTGTTCTAGCGTTCATATTATCAATTCCAGTCTAACAGTTATAACATTGAATTAAATTCTCAAAGTTAAACTCATCTTTGACATGTTTGACACATCTATCATAGATTCATGCATCAAATTTATTATACATAACCTTATGTAAGGATGTTTGATGTAACTGACTTAATAATATCTAATTGAGTCAGAAGCTAACTAAATTAAAAATTTTGATTGAGTTTACATCTGATTAAAACTTAGTTGTTTTATAATATTAGACTGCTGAATGATAAAATCCTAAAAATGTCATTTTCAAAGAATGCATATTTCCATACAGCAAATCGAGATCACTTGTACTGCAAACCTATGCACATAAAACCTTTTCTATTAAGATATATTGCATGCTTGATTAATGATGAATACATGGAGTTACTTTGATGATTTCTCTCTTTTGAAACTAGACGGTTTAGACAGCCTTAAAATAAAATAAAATATAAATATAGTACTTTTGTTATTTTTAATATAAAACTGCAAGACAAAATATAAGAATATTGGTAAAGTCCAATACGAAATTATTACTATACATTAGAATACTAATAAAAATCAATACTAATCACTAATGAGACTACTGATAAATATCTAAAACATGTGATATAATAAAATATAATAAGTTAACAAACATACAATTATTGAAGTGTAGTGATAGTTCACTATATCAAACGACGGGGGTGACAAAGGATGGGCTTCGATGTGACTTACACAGATTTATTTATTTTTATGATAATAGTCTAGAGCCACTATAAATGAATGGTTCACAATAGATTCTTTTTTTTACGTAGACAATATATTAAGTGGTAATTTTAATTATACGTATAGTGTTGTTGGGGATTTTCTTGATAAAAAAATTTGAAGTTACAATAATAAAGCTTCCAGATTATGGATTCGAGTCTTCACGGGCAACGAATTGTCATACATTAATTTTCTAATATTATTTTTAATAGTAAACCTTAATGCCGTGTTTTGTAATTGTCTTAAGGGTTAGTCTGATATTTTTTTAAATTATTAAATGCTGAACAAATAATATATCTAAACCATTAAAACGTCCCGAACACTCCTTCATACTAGCAAACCATCATCCAAAACATTGTTCAACCGTATCTTTACACTCATTTACACCATCATCATCTCCCTTCATCTCCTTCGCCGCTGCCGGAGCCTGATCGAGTCTCCGACGTCAACCTCCGTCGCAATACTAATATCCGATTTCATTTTCGCCTTCTTATGGCTAACCTCCCAATGCTTCCACTGGACCCCAATCGAACGCAAGGTGTTCCAAGAGAACCTAAAACAAGTTGCGACAGAGAGCGAGTATCCCGCGTTAGACGTGTTGATTTGCACGGCTGATCCGACGAAAGAGCCCCCGATTGGAGTGGTGAACACTGCGTTATCTGTTTTGGCGTTTGAGTATCCGACTGAGAAGTTGTCTGTGTATGTTTCTGATGATGGAGGATCGGATATGACGTTGTATGCGTTCATGGAGTGTGCAAACTTTGCTAAGTATTGGATTCCTTACTGCAAGAAGTATGGAGTTGTGGATAGAGCCCCTGATGTTTATTTTGGGAACGATACGGCTCGTATCCCGAGACAGATGAAATCAAGGTATGTAGTCAAAATTCAAATAAGAGTATGTGTTTACTTGTTTTAAGAAGAATATAGTTTAAATTCTGATATGAAAATGAAATAGATTGTGAGATAAGTTTAGAGTTAGAAGTAGATGATCGTGTGAATTGGTATTATAAAAAAGGTTAGCTTTAAGATACAAGGTTAAACGGAATTTAATGACTAGAAATAGTAATTCAATTATTATAGGCCATTGATTTTTTTCATTTTTTTTGTGTGACATGTAAACAACATGTTAGATTTTTTTTTTCAGTTTCCTCCTTTAGGGGTTTTGCAAGGACCGTCAGCGTTATTCCAAAATAAATATTTTTACGTTCTCACTCACATGTTCAACTAGTAAACCCATCGAATGACACAACTGTATACATATTAATTATGTAAAATATATATCGAATATCCCTGTAATTTGATTGGATAGAAAAGTATTGGGAAAAGATATTTTAAGTGTATAGTTGGATTACAAAAGGTTAAGATTAAAAAATTGGCTGGATAAGAAATTAGGACAAAAGTATATTGATTTTTAGGAAAATCAGGACGCGTGTAAAAAGAGATGTGATTTATGTTTTATGCCGACGAGTCATTTTTCTTGGAATACATTATTAATACGCATTACATACTTTAGTGATACTACTTAAATACTTTTGCTAAAAAAGCTTTAAGACGATCATCTTTTTTTCTTTAAATTTACATAAAACATTAGTAGTTCCAATAAATTATCAATTTGTCACGCCCAATATTGTGTATATCATATACGTATTTTAAAATCTATCGTCTTGAGATATTAAAGCAAACACTAGAAGATGATATTGCACCAACAGAGTAAGAATTGGCAATTAGTTGCCCTTGTCGTTTACTATTTTGTATAGTTGTGTAAGCCTTATCGTAAAAAAATATTTATAAAATTAGTGAGATGTTTAATAAAAAATTCAATTTTAAGAATTGCATTTATATCTATTGTTTTGTGATAGATACTAGTATACTACCGTGTGTAACTCTTGTTCTTTCTTCCATCTATTTTATTTTCATATATTACGTATAAATGCTTATCTAGTTTACAGTTTTGTACTAAAAATTGATTATGTACCATCTAAAAGTCTATAGCCAATTAACACACGCATACTAAATATCTTATCATAGAGTTATACTGTACAATATAATGAGACAGACATTAATTGTTGCTCAATTAAGCCTTCTATGTATGTGATTTAAAGTCTTCTACGTATGCCATTTAAGTCCGCAAATAGTTTTTGGTTATATTAATCAACTAATTTTAGTAAAACGGTGTGTTACACGAATTAAATAAAATTAAATATTAATATAATAAAATTTATTAATCATAAAATAATATTTTAAGATATGATATGACTGAAATTACATATGAGAAATGTCTATAAGTAATAAAACAGTAATATCAGTTTTTTTTTAAAATATTTTTTTTTCAAAAATAAATAGATAAACATTTTATTCTAAAACAAACAGCATAAAAATGACATTTTTAGAAATTTTCTTATTATAACTCCCAAATTTAATTATTTTTTGATTTAAAATATTGACTTTTTAAACATATAAATTTTGAAATATTTCGTATTTTAAAAAAAAAAAATGCTTTAGAAACATTATCATTGTATACAAAGTTTATATTTTTAGAAATAACATAAATAAATAGATCTATTTCTTAATCAAAAAATATTAAATAATATTATTAGTAATTAAGCTAATTATTTAATAGAAGAGAGATACGAAAAAAATTTGATGAGTATGATTATGATGTTAACATGTGTCTTCCAAAATACTCTTTTATCATAATAAAAAGATAGTTACATATAAATTTTTATATAGGCTAAGGTATTTGTCCATATGGAATATTATGATAGTTTAGGATGTTATAAAAAGAAAAAGGTACATCTTTGTTTAGAAATATGAAATTAATGGAACTGTTATATTTTTAGCAATTTGTTTAATTATTGACTCAATATTTGGCAGTCAATGTATATAAACATGAAATCAAGGGTAGAGACAGTGATGCAGAATGGTGGCCTCTGTTTGGATCGGATAACAGAACTGGAATTGCAGGAGTTTTCAGCAAATGGACGCCTGATTTCACACGTCGGCATCATCCCACCGTCATCAAGGTTCTTATAGTTTTGAAAATAAATAAATAATCGTTAAAAACTAATAAACACGTATGTTAATACAAAAAAATAGATACTGTTAGACGATGATGTCAACAAAGATGTAGCTGGTGGTGTGATGCCCAATCTTATCTACGTTTCTCGGGAGAAAAACAAGGACATGCCCAATCTTAACGTCATGGTAACTTCCATTTCATATGCTATTGTATCCTCTATTTATTTTTACATGGTTTTAAAGTTGCACATATAGTCAGCTTGTTAAAACATTTAGAGTAGATTACTCATCTTTATTGTATAATTTAATTAGAAGACACTATCTTTTAGATTTTCTCTTATTTTTTTAGAAAATTTAACATCACATTCTGCATATCTATTCGTATTTTGATTTAATTTACTATATTCTTTTTCTATTCTTCTTTTATTTTTTTCCATTCACAACCACTCTTAAAAACATTAAAAAATAAAAAGCAACTATATTGAATAGTAACGAATTTTTTAAAGTGTTCTAATTATATAACTTAAGTTTTAAAAATATTTAAATTAAATCACTTAACTCTTATTTTTTATTTAAGATATAGGTTGTAACAAGTTTATTAGTATGTTTTTATTTTGTGCTTCAATTAGAAAATATTTTTTGTGATGATGTGAAGTGGTGACATAGATTTTAGATATTATGTTTTATTTTTTCTATAATTAACATGTTTTGTGATTTTTTTAATATAATAGTTTTACTCTAATAAAAGAGAATGTATCAAGTACACGTGACAACATCACATTCATTTTCACAAAAAAAATTTCGTTTATCTCTCTTATTAAATAATTACTTTAATTACAAATAATATTATTTGAGTTTTTTTAGACTAAAAATGGTTTTCTAATAATTAAGAAAGATAGTTTTTTATTAATGTTATTTTTAAGGAAAAACATTTTATTAAAATAATTTTTTTCAAACATCAAACTTGTTTAAAAATATAAAATATTTTAAATTTAGTGTTTTTAAAAAGTAAATTTTTTATAAACTAAAATTAATTAAAACTGAGAGTTATAATAAGGATATTTATAAAAGTGATAATTTTTTAAACAAAATGTTTGAATTTTTTTTAAAATTGATATTGTTGTTTTATTACTTATAGTTTTTACTCATACGTAATTTAAATCTTATCTTATATTAGTATGTCATTTTATAATTAAGTAAAATTTTATTATTTTTAATATATCATATATTCAACCGGTGTAATATACTGGTTTAGTAAAGCTAATTACATATATTAGAAATCCCGACCCCATACATCTTTTTTATTTTCTTCTTAACATATAATAATCTGATGATAACTCGATTTAATGTTTCGGTGACCTAATTTTGGCAAAATATACACGAGTGGTCTAGTTGAAATAGTTTAAAATTCCGTGATATTTTTTTAAAAATAAGAATATGAAAATATGAAGAATTATTGTAGCTTTCCTTTAAGTGATAGAGGATGAGGCATCTGAACTCGGAGTAAATATATTTTTTTTTCATATCTTTACTACAATTTAAAGATGTGAAAAACCGATGTGGATGCTCTTACATTAGTAATAAACTAACAATCTCTTCTCGTTTTTACTTAAAGATAAGAAAAATTCATTCAATTAGGATACACCTTTAGCCAACCTATTTATATATTACCTTGCTGACAAAAATATTTTTTTTTCTAGACAAGGCATTTTTTAAGAAAGCTAATTTTGTTTTAATATTCTTTCTTTTTTCCGTTCACATCATATAGCTTCAAGTGTCGGGTTTGATGACGAACGGAGCTATAGTCCTTGTGCTAGATTGCGACATGTACTCAAATGATCCTGAAACACAACTTCGCACATTGTGTTACTTTATGGACCCGAACGCTAATCCTAAGCTCAGATTTGTTCAGTTTCCTCAAAGATTCTGCAACATTAATAAAACTGACATTTATGCTTCCGAGTTCAAGCCCGAGACACAAATCTTAACCCTAGGCATGGATGGCTTGTTAGGCACCCAGTTTATGGGCACTGGAGGCTTTTTCAAACGGTATGTTATTACTTATTAGTGATGACTTGTCACGTGGTGTCACTATAGGGAGTATTCAAGTTGATTCGAAACCGATAAAGAATAAAGATGTGTTAGTTTTAGCACATGAAGTAGCAAGATGTAACTATGAGGATCATACCAAATGGGGTTCGGAGGTTAATACTTCTCCAACTGTTTTCTTTTCCTCTTATGTCACTAAACTATAAGAAAATATACCGAACTTTGATAAAGTGCTCCTAACAAATAATAATCAGGAATCACCTTCGCAATAGTTTTTTTTCTTTATTACTACAATAAAATAAAGTTAATGTAACCATCTAATATGTTACATTATATGCCGTTAAAAAACCAACGTGATGAATGGTAGTGTATTAAATCCTGGCCGTCAAAAGTTGTATTAGTTTTTGAAAATATTACATTATGCCTAAAGAAATATTTTAAACAAGATTGCATTAGATGAAATTATACAAGATTTAAAACAATATTTTTTTTATAGATAATGCAACACTTCTACTAGAAAATACAATATTTTTTTAACATTTTGCTTTAAAAAAGTTGCATTAGCCTTATTTTGTAATTTTATTTCTAATTTCAATACAAATGATGGTAAATAAATGGTTGTTTTGAAGATTGGATTTCGATATGGCACCATAACGGAGGACATATACACGAGCTTTCGACTTCATTGTGAAGGATGGAAGTCGGTTTTATGCAACCCAAAACGAGCTGCATTTCTTGGAGGTTCACCGTCAAACTTGAATGATGTACTCGCACAAACCAAACGATGGTACATCGGATTCCTTGAGATATTCTTTAGCAAATATTGTCCGTTAACATACGGTGTTCGATCAATGAATCCGCTCCAGGCTTTATGTTACACACGCTACGTTCATTTTGGTCTATTCCAATGATTGTCTACGCATTCTTGCCTCAAATCTCGCTCATAAACTCGGTTCCATTATTTCCTAAGGTATGAATAAACTTCTTCACAAATATAACTTAATTATAACGCTAAGAAAAAATATCTATTAACCAAACTGAAACAAAACCGAAATGACTGACCAACCTAATAACATACAGGTTTGGAGATATCTATTAACAATATTTACAGTTCAGTTACGGTTGAACAATGTTTATTGCCGTTATTGGATTTATGTCCCAAATTAGTCATGTTTATCAAAGCTTTAGGTTCAAATTTATTAACAAGTGGTTCGCAAAAGCTTTAGGTAAAGTTTAGGTTTTAAATCTATTATTATATGGGCTAACTTTTTCTTTTTCAGGCCCAAACCTTTCAAACTCTAATGCAAAATCATAAAACGACCCATGACCTTACATACGTAAAAGTTAAAACCGATTCCATTTTGGTTTTGTTTAAGCTCAATACCGAATCATGCACACGCCTACTTAATGTTAAGAAAATTTATGGTTAATTTGTTAATTACAGGTTTCTGAAGATGGTTTTTTCGTGTATGTGTTTCTCTTCCTTGGAGCTTACGGAAAAGATTTTCTTGATTTTGTGGTGTTTGCCGGAGGACCGACTCTAAGGTGGTGGAGCCAACAAAGAATGTGGTTGATATGGGGGCTATCAAGCCACCCATTCGCATTACTCGAATGGTCACTTAAATCTTTTGGCTTATCGACATTCGGGTTCAATGTTACGAGTAAAGTAGTCGATGAAGAGCAAAACAGATTGTACCAACAAGGGGTGTTTGTATTCGGGGTTGGATCAGTGTTGTTTTATCCGATTTCAGTAGCCGCAGTGGTCAACTTATGGTCGTTTGTGAAAGGAGTTATGGTTGTGGTTATTAATGGGAGATTAGATGAGTTCTTTGTGCAGATTTTCGTATCTGGATTTGCGGTGGTGAATAGCTGGCCGATATACGAAGCCATGGTTTTGAGGAAAGATCGAGGGAAAATGCCGTTGATGATAACCTTAGCATCGATCGCGACTGTGATGGCGATCTGTTTCTCATCTTCAAAGTGGTGACTTATACATACAAGGTTTTACAAAAGTATATGTATCAAAACTTGTTACTCTTAGCACATATTATTATTAGTATAATTATCTTATTTTAGGAATGATTTTATAGATTGATTTCCTTTGTATATCATTCTAAAATAGTGCTAGGGTTGTTACGGTTTGTAATCTATATATAGGGACCATCACATTGTAATTGATCATCAAGAATTATATACCATAAACCACTTTTATGGTATCAGAGCCTTGGCTCAATTAACCTAACCCTAAATCGCCGGCAGCCTTCATCCCTCATTTTTTTCCGGTTCCGACCATGACTAAGGCATACACAGCCGCACCCTCCTCCGCAACCGACAAACCAACCCCTCTACACCCGGCGTATTCCGTAACCAATATTCAATCCAAAGTCCGTACCCTAAATGGCAAACAGGTCACGTACACCGCCTGGACTCGGCTGTTCCGAATGCATGCGGTCGCGTATAAGGTCTTAAACCATATCGATGGTTCCACACCCCCTGCTGAATCTGATCCCGACTATGCACAATGGTCGGAGATCGATGCATTAGTTTTACAATGGATCTGCAGCACTATTGCCGATAGCATTCTCCCACGGGTCCTCGGTAAGGTTGATAATGCACGAGCCGCATGGTTAAATTGGAGAAGACGTATCTCAGCAACAAAAAGGCGCGGGCTGCTGCCCTTGAAACCCAATTTTGTAACTTGACTCTTGCAAAGTGTTCCTCTGTTGACGACTATTGCCAGAAGCTCCAAGAACTCGCCAACCAGTTAGAAGATGTTGACCAACCCGTTACCGAATCCCGACTCGTCCTTCAACTCGTACGAGGCCTCCCAGCCGAGTACGACACTACCGCCTCCTTAATAAACCAACAAAACGCGGATTGGGATACCGCTTGCACCATGCTACAGGAGGAGGTTATTCGCCTTGCAGCTCGACAATCTTCCAACTCATCTGTCCTAGTCGCTCAACAACAATCTTCCCAGCCTCCATCCAATCAGCCGAACCCTTCTGCCAACCCAAACCCGAATGCTAACCCATCTACTTACCCGTATTCATCTCGTGGACGCGGACGAGGACGCGGACAGAATTCTTATCGAAACAATCGAGGACGTGGCGCGTAACAATCGAACCGGAACACTTGGGCCCCTCAAATGCAAACCTATCCACGGTGGGCCTGGTGGAACGTTCCACCCTGCCCCTACCCGACCCAACCGGCCTGGAAATCCGGCCCACAGCAACCGCAAAACACGGCCCAACAGTACATGGCTTCGGCCCAGCAGCAGCCCACCCCATCTCCATACACCGTTACACAGCAGCCTCGCCTTCCGCGCTGTAACATCTCGTATTTCCATTAATAAAAGTTAATTTTGTTAATTCTTATATGGTTCATTTATGCCATTTACGAAAACTTTGAGGACTTGTTGAGTTAATTCGGGAGTTAATGAACTATTTTGCTTTATAATAATTAATAATAATAATAATAATAATAATAATAATATAATAATAATAATAATAATAATAATAAAGTAAATGACAAATTATTAAAAAGTTAACAATTAGTTTAATGATAAGCTTGAGGTTAGTAAAGAGGGCTTATTTTGTCAATTTGGAAACTTAACATATAACTTTTAAGCATAAAATGACAACTATTAAACTACAAGGGGTTTAATGTCAAGTTAGAAACTTTAAATATTAAGGTTGTACGTATTATGCCAATTGATAAAACTTCAGGGACCAAAACTGCAAAAATTACAAAACCTTTTTCCTTCTTTTCTTTTTTCCCGATTTCCTGGCCGGCCTCCGGCCACCGCCGGCCGCGGCCTCGGCGAGACCTAAAACCGCTTCAAGCGGCCGATTTTTAATCCAAAAATCATCCCGAACCTCGCTAAAGCATGATTCGAACCTAAAGACAACAATTAATAGCATTTAAACGTCGGTTAACAAGTTCAATCGAAGCAGTAACCGAAACCTTAAAACCCCGTAATCATTCGAGCCTTAATCACCAATAATAAGTCAATTAATTCAACTCTAACGAACGTTTATCTAAGTCTAATCGATTGCAAGTGCCAATTACACCTGAAACCCACAAATTCACCTTGTTCGATTACCATCTTCGTCGCGACCTGCAACTCAACCTAACATCATCTTCCGAGCTTCAATTGACGAAATTCGCAAAGGGCTTTGCATCGAGGTCATCACGCGAAGCTTCCCACAAGTTTAATTTGATTATCGTCGAGGTTTGCCTATCCATCAAGACTTCCACGTCCGCAACGTTTCTTCGGGTGTTCAAACACCAATTCAATAACAATTCGGGTAATTAAAACTATCTTTATACTCGATTTCACATGGGCAATCAAAGCCCTATGATTGATTTCATTAACAATATCAATTCGATGTTCAATTGGAATCAAATCGATTCTAGGGTTCTTATGAAATTGGGGGTTTTGTTTATATGGGTTTTAATGTTTTAAAAACCAAGATCTACCACGGCTGGATGCCTTGGTTCGCTGGTTAAACGCTCTCATCACCACTTAGAGGTCCCGGGTTCGAACCCGGGCACCCTCAAACATTTTTTAAGGCTTTTCAGCCCTTAAATAAATTATAGAAAATTTTTAATAAATATAAAAGGGGTTTTGTAAACTTTAAATATTTTTCAAAGACATCAAATTATTTTCTATAATTTTTCTAAATTTAATTAATTAATTCTCTTTTAATAAAGAATTTTAACAAGGATGTTCTTGGATAATTTCTATTAAAATGGATTTTGAATAAGAAATTAATAAATTATTATTGGTCCAAATATTACCATTAAGTTATTGTCGTTAAAATCATGATTATTTCAAATATTTATTCAAGTTTATAATTAAACTTCACTAGCTATTATCGATGATTTAATGTTATTTTCTTTATAATAATTTACACAAATGGTATATTCCTTTGTTACATTATTAGACTACTACAAAGATCCCCAAACTTCACTTGAAATTTTAGCTCTCGTAAATCAATAATTCAATTATTAAACTTAAATCTGGTAATTACATATGTTTAGGTGCCTTGTGACGTTCATCTTGGAACGACGTTTTCTATTCTTAAATAATCTCCATTATATACATATTATCACGTGAGTTTTCTTGCCCCTTTTTCATATTTTTGCACTAACTTGGGGTGAAACATGATAGCGTATACATGATACACTTATACACATTTGAAACTTGTAAATCACGTGCAATTCAACTTATTATTTTGTCATGGTTATTTGTTTATGTAAGTGTTATATGAGATACATAGTTTGTTTACAATCATTAACTATTGCTAGCCTGGCGACGTCTTAGATCTTTGGGCCTGACAAGCCTATTTGGTGCTAAAGTCGATGTATTGCCGACTCCTAGGAGCCGTATGCTTGTGCACTAGGGAACCAAATACACTTAGCCAATCTTTTATACTTGTAATCAAGTCGAGGTTTGGTTGTAACGATATGTGTTCTATAACCTTACTAGCTTATAACCTATGACATAAATTGCTACTTGTAACTTTCTTTTTCATATTATGTATGAAAACCTTGGAAATTCACCAACTATTTTTAGTTGACTCTTATTTTTATCATGTTTCAGGTCAACCTCAAGCTTAAAGTGATCTTTTTGAAGCATGCCATAATCTAGGATTTGGACCTAGTAAATGAAATAAAAAGTTTACTTTAGTTTTGTGCATTCGAACTTATTACTTGTTGGGGATTATGATTGTTTTTTATTTCAAGACTTATGATAATAATATTTACAATTTAATATAGCGTTATGTGGCTGTGAACAATCTTAACCCTCACATCTCGACGTTTCCGCCGTCAAGGTTGGGGTGTGACAGATTGGTATCAGAGCCCATAACTATAGGGATTTAGGTTATTAGTAATGGTGACCTAGACTATAGCTTATGCATGAACCTCATAGGATAATATTTATATTCTTGGAAATATATATATTACATGCTACATAATGCTATACTTTATGTGCAATTTGATGCCTTAGCATAGGTTGCCTTGTAATTGCCTAAACTTTGTTACTTGTCTCCCTAAACTTAACTTTGACTCATTGACTCTCCCCGACAAATGAAACTTCTTAATCTTATTCTCGTCACACGTGGAATCGTATACTTATGCTTAAGAATTGAATCTTTAGACTTATGTCTAATCTATGTAAATCTCATCATGGTTTTGATTTCATGAACCTAAGAAATTTGTGTGACACATGGACACCTGTATTCTAGATTTCCTGGCAAAAGGCCCTCGGGCTAAGGCAAGCATATCGCATAAATCCTACGGGACTAGTTATGCTTACCTGGGGATTTCTGGGATGAGTGATAAACCATGGTCAACATACACAAATTTCTAAGGCGAATGGGTCAACTTACCTTGACGTGTCAACGTTTCCAAACGGTAATGCGTTACCAAATGGAACCATTCCATGTGCCTTACAACTTTTTGCCTTATCCTTGTTGAACATTAATCCTTGTTATTCCAATTCTCATATCTAACTCATTTGTATATTCCAGCATGTCTCGTCATCATGGAAAGCGTGGAAGTTCCGATCGTAAGTTAGCCGCCATGATTGCTCGACAAATGGCTGCTGTCATTCCGACCATGGTTGCTGAACTTAATAGCACCTTAATGACCAACGCTAGCAACAATGAAATGGTCATGGAGAGAATAGCAACAATCAAAACGGGAACAATCAACACGGGAATAATCAAACTTGCACCTTCAAACACTTCAGCTCTTGCAAGCCCACTAGTTTTAGTGGCAAGGAAGGAGCCACTGGCCTTCTTGAGTGGTTCGAAAGCATGGAGAATACCTTTATCAATTGTGAGTGTCCCGATGCACTCAAGGTTCGTTATGCCACTAGTATGTTCCAACAAAGGGCTCTTACCTGGTGGAATAGCGAGAAGAGGAATCGTGGACCCGATGCCATTCTAGCACTTACATGGGAAGAGTTCAAGAACATAGCCATCGCGAAGTTCTGCCCAAGAAGTGAATTGCAAAAGTTGGAAGAAGAGTTTTGGAATTTGAAACAAAATGATGGTGATCATTTGGCCTACTCAACTAGGTATCATGAGTTGAGTACTGCTGCCCCATATGGTCGACACTGTTCCCCGCAACATCGAGAAGTTCATTAAGGGTGTACCACCCCAAATTCAAGATGCTGTGGTGGGTAGCCGACCCACAACCTTGGAAGAAGCCATTACAATCACCGCTCAACTCACCGAGAACCATATAAGAGCGGGCACCATGTCTGTGAAGGGTGCAAAGAAGGTGGAGAAGACGGCTACCGAGGCGGTTAAGGAGACCAAAGCTGAACCGTCTAACAGCCACAACAACAACAAGAAGCGCAAGTTCACACCAGCGCGTAACTATGCCGTGGCTGCACCCAAACAACCCCAAAGACAACTGTACCTGCGGCTACATCTGTGGCACAAGTGCCTGGGGCTAGGGCTTATGCTGGTCCTCAACCGATGTGCAGCACGTGTAGGTATCATCATCCGGGAATCAACCATGCCGCATTTGCACCTTATGCGGTAAATATGGTCATTTGGTGGCAACTTGCCACCGTGCACCTAACAATGCCGCTGTGGTCACAAACCGTGTTTGCTACAACTGTGGGGAACCTGGCCACTTTCGCCCACAATGCCCTCGTCTTGTGGGTAATGTTCCACAAGCCGAGGACGTGCTTTCAACATCAACGCTAACAAGCACAAGCAAACAATGATGTGGTGAATGGTACGTTAACTCACCCTTAAATTTTGTGATCAAATTCATTTCATATTTTACCTGTATTGTTAAATACCTTAAAAATTGAACAGGTATGTTCCTTATTAACAAAACTTATGCCTATGTCCTATTTGATTCTGGAGCCGATAAAAGTTTTGTTTCATTAGAGTTTGAACCCATACTTGCTAAGCCACATACGAAACTAGAAAAACCTCTTACTGTGAAGTTGCCGATGGAGAACCAATTACCGTTGACATTATCGTTCGTGATTGCATCTTAAGTCTTGACACGCATGATTTTCTTATCGATCTTATCCCTATGAAACTTGGAAGCTTGACGTCATCATTGGTATGGATTGGTTAGCCAAACACCATGCTGAGATCATTTGTTTCGAGAAGTGCATTCGTATACCGTTACCCTCTGGAGATACGTTGAAGGTGTTCGGTGAAAAATCTTCTAAAGGGCTTAAACTCATGTCTTGCACTCAAGCCCGAAAGTGCTTAAACAAGAAGTATATGGCCTTCTTGGCTTATGGGTCAACACGAAGGTCAAAGGGAAGAACTTAAGGATGTCCCTATCGTACGAGACTTTCCTGAAGTATTTCCCGATGACCTTAGTGGTTTACCTCCCGTGCGTGAAGTCGAGTTTAAAATTGACTTGATACCGGAGCAAACCCCGTGGCCAAATCACCGTATCGGCTTGCACCAACGGAAATGCAAGAACTCTCTTGTCAACTGCAAGAGCTGTCCGAGAAGGGCTTCATCCGTCCTAGTTCTTCGCCTTGGGGTGCACCTGTTCTTTTCGTGAAGAAGAAAGATGGATCGTTTCGTATGTGCATCGATTATCGCGAGCTAACAAACTTACCATCAAGAATCGTTATCCTCTTCCTCGCATCGATGACTTGTTTGATCAACTTCAAGGAGCTGCCATATTCTCGAAAATTGATCTACGTTCTGGATATCATCAATTACGAGTTCATGAGGATGACATCCCAAAGACCGTTTTTCGTACTCGTTATGGACACTATGAGTTATGGTGATGCCTTTTGGTTTAACCAATGCTCCTGCTGTCTTCATGGATCTCATGAACCGAGTATGCAAGCCTATCTAGACAAGTTTGTGATCGTCTTTATTGATGACATACTTATCTATTCCAAGTCCAACACCGATCATGAGCTGCATTTGAGATTGGTTCTTGAGTTGTTAAAGAAAGAGCAATTGTACGCAAAGTTCTCGAAGTGTGATTTCTGGCTCGAAGAAGTTTAATTTCTAGGACAGGTGGTGAATAGCCAAGGAATTCACGTTGATCCTGCAAAGGTGGAAGCTGTGAAGAATTGGTGTGTTCCTACAACTCCTACCGAAGTTCGTTCTTTTCTTGGTCTTGCTGGTTATTATCGGCGATTCATCGCCAATTTCTCGAGGATCGCGAAGCCGCTCACTACTTTGACACAAAAAAATAAACCATTCGAGTGGGGTTCCGAGCAAGAAGAAGCTTTTGAAGCGTTAAAGCATAAGTTGTGCAATGCTCCTATATTGACCCTACCCGATGGAAACGACGATTTCACGTGTATTGTGATGCATCTAAGCAAGGCCTTGGTTGTGTTCTCATGCAACGAGGGAAGGTCATAGCTTATGCGTCGGACATTGAAAGTTCACGAGGTGAATTATACAACCCACGATCTCGAGCTTGGTGCTGTTGTATTGCTTTGAAGATTTGGAGGCACTACTGTATGGTACGCAATGTATAGTCTACACCGATCACAAAAGCCTTCAACACGTTTTCAATCAAAAAGATCTCAACATGAGACAACGTCGTTGGGTGGAGTTGATTAGTGACTATGATTGTGACGTTCGTTACCATCCTGGTAAGGCAAACGTTGTGGCCGATGCACTGAGCCGAAAGATTCAAACAAGATGATCTCATTTCAAGAAATTCGAGATCGACGTCAATGGTTTGACACCTTGGGTGAGTTCGATACTGAAATTCGACTAGATGTCAATGAGACCACCGTACTACTACAAAACCTGAGAATAGATAGTGACATCGAGTCTAGCATCCTGGAGGCACAACAAATGGTTCAACGAGAGGGAGAATGAAGGATGAGTTGGAGCATAATCTTCTAACCCAATTGGAAACGAAATCCAATGGATTGATGTACTTCTCCAATCGTATTTGGGTTCCAAATCGCGATAACATTCGTACCTTATTATGAACGAAGCTCATCAAACTCGTTATTCTATTCATCCTGGTTCCGATAAGATGTACATGGACCTACGTGGTCATATGGTGGCCTGGGATGAAGAAAGACATAGCGACTTATGTAGCTAAGTGCCTCACATGTACGAAAGTTAAAGCCGAACATCAACGTCCAAGTGGATTACTGAGCAACCGAGATCCCTATGTGAAATGGGAACACATATCCATGGACTTTATAACAAAGCTACCCCGAACCTCTCGAGGACATGATAGCATATGGGTGATCGTTGACCGATTGACCAAGTCGGCACATTTTATACCCATACGTGACACTTACAAGACATCAAAGTTAGCTCGTTTATACGTTGATGAGATTGTAAGTCGTCATGGGGTACCTCTGCACATCATATCTGACCGAGATGCTCGTTTCACTTCACATTTTTGGTCGTCTATGCAAGAACTTTTGGGTACACAATTGGATCTAAGCACGGCTTACCATCCTCAAACTGATGGTCAAACCGAGCGAACGATCCAAACTTTGGAGGATTTGCTACGTCTCTGTGTTCTTGACTTTGGTGGCGATTGGGATACGCATCTACCGCTCGCGGAATTTTCGTATAACAATAGTTACCACTCGAGTATCAAGATGGCACCGTTTGAAGCACTTTATGGTCGTAAATGTCGTTCACCGATCTGTTGGACCGACATTGGTGAAAACTTCATCACTGGTCCTGAACTTATACAAGAGACGACCGATAAGGTTTCTATCATTCGCAAGAACCTTGAAGTGGCGAGAAGTCGTCAAAAGAGTTATGCTGACAAGCGACGTAAGCCATTAGAATTCCAAGATGGGGAGATGGTTCTTCTCAAGGTCTCACCGTGGAAAGGTGTGGTTCGCTTTGGAAAGAAGGGCAAACTGGCTCCAAGATTTGTAGGACCTTTCAAAATCCTGAAAAGGATTGGGAAAGTGGCTTATAAACTAGAGTTACCTTCCGACCTTAGTGGAATTCATCCTGTGTTCCATGTCTCAAATTTGAGAAAGTGTTTGGCCGACGAAAGCCTGTATGTTCCGCTGGAAGACATTCAGATTGACGAGTCATTACATTTTGTCGAGAAACCTGTGGAGATCATGGATCGTATAATGAAGAAGACTAGAACCACAACAACCTCAATCGTCAAGGTTCGTTGGGAAAAATAACGTGGCGCTGAATTTACTTGGGAACGCGAGGAGCACAGGAGAGGAGATACCGTTCTTATTTGTATAGTTCATTTCTTTAAATTTCGGGACGAAATTCTTTTAAGTTGGGGAGACTGTAACATCTCGTATTTCCATAATTAAAAGTTAATTTTGTTAATTCTTATATGGTTCATTTATGCCATTTACGAAAACTTTGAGGACTTGTTGAGTTAATTCGGGAGTTAATGAACTATTTGCTAATAATAATAATAATAATATAATAATAATAATAATTAATAATAATAATAATAATAATAATAATAATAAGTAAATGACAAATTATTAAAAAGTAACAATTAGTTTAATGATAAGCTTGAGGTTAGTAAAGAGGGCTTATTTTGTCAATTTGGAAACTTAACATATAACTTTTAAGCATAAAATGACAACTATTAAACTACAAGGGTTTAATGTCAAGGTTAGAAACTTTAAATATTAAGGTTTGTACGTATTATGCCAATTGATAAAACTTCAGGGACCAAAACTGCAAAAATTACAAAACCTTTTTCCTTCTTTTCTTTTTTCCCGATTCCCGGCCGGCCTCCGGCCACCGCCGGCCGCGGCCTCCGGCGAGACCTAAAACCGCTTCAAGCGGCCGATTTTTAATCCAAAAATCATCCCGAACCTCGCTAAAGCATGATTCGAACCTAAAGACAACAATTAATAGCATTTAAACGTCGGTTAACAAGTTCAATCGAAGTAGTAGTAACCGAAACCTTAAAACCCCGTAATCATTCGAGCCTTAGTCACCAATAATAAGTCAATTAATTCAACTCTAACGAACGTTTATCTAAGTCTAATCGATTGCAAGTGCCAATTACACCTGAAACCCACAAATTCACCTTGTTCGATTACCATCTTCGTCGCGACCTGCAACTCAACCTAACATCATCTTCCGAGCTTCAATTGACGAAATTCGCAAAGGGCTTTGCATCGAGGTCATCACGCAAAGCTTCCCACAAGTTTAATTTGATTATCGTCGAGGTTTGCCTATCCATCAAGACTTCCACGTCCGCAACGTTTCTTCGGTGTTCAAACACCAATTCAATAACAATTCGGGTAATTAAAACTATCTTATACTCGATTTCACATGGGCAATCAAAGTCCTATGATTGATTTCATTAACAATATCAATTCGATGTTCAATTGGAATCAAATCGATTCTAGGGTTCTTATGAAATTGGGGGTTTGTTTATATGGGTTTTAATGTTTTAAAAACCAAGATCTACCGCGACTGGATGCCTTGGTTCGCTGGTTAAACGCTCTCATCACCACTTAGAGGTCCCGGGTTCGAACCCGCACCCTCAAACATTTTTTTAAGGCTTTTCAGCCCTTAAATAAATTATAGAAAATTTTAATAAATATAAAAAGGGTTTTGTAAACTTTAAATATTTTTCAAAGACATCAAATTATTTTCTATAATTTTTCTAAATTTAATTAATTAATTCTCTTTTTAATAAAGAATTTTAACAAAGGATGTTCTTGGATAATTCTATTAAAATGGATTTTGAATAAGAAATTAATAAATTATTATTGGTCCAAATATTACCATTAAGTTATTGTCGTTAAAATCATGATTATTTCAAATATTTATTCAAGTTTATAATTAAACTTCACTAGCTATTATCGATGATTTAATGTTATTTTCTTTATAATAATTTACACAAATGGTATATTCCTTTGTTACATTATTTAGACTACTACAAGATCCCAAACTTCACTTGAAATTTTAGCTCTCGTTAAATCAATAATTCAATTATTAAACTTAAATCTGGTAATTACATATGTTAGGTGCCTTGTGACGTTCATCTTGGAACCACGTTTTCTATTCTTAAATAATCTCCATTATATACATATTATCACGTGAGTTTTCTTGCCCCTTTTTGTTAGGACCTGGTATTCGACTGAAATACCTAGAGATCACGTGTATACCGGATCAAATAGTGCGGAATCCTATTTGATTGGCGATCCAATCAGTGAGAACACACGAAGAATCAATCAAGGATTGAAACTAACGTTAGAAATCGATAAGGAATCGATCTAATGTGTTCTATGAAGTTGGAGAACGATTTGAAAGGTTTCTGGACGGCTAGGGTTCGTATGGAATTAAACTTGAACGACTCTCCCTGTTTTTCACGAATTGAGTTGTATTTATAGGTTGGCACTCTTCAATCGTGCGACTGAACCATTAGTTTGGTTCAGTCGTGCGATTGAACCATGCGGTTGGTTCATTCGTGCGACTGAGTGTTCAGTCGTGCGATTGAGCCAATCTTATGTTACAGTCGTACGACTGATCCAGTCTCCTGGTTCAGTCGTGCAACTGAGTCAATCGTATGAGGTTCTTCATGCTTATGGTTCACTCGCATGAGCCATTCGCATGGGAACTTCATTAAGTTAAGTTTGAATGTTTTAGTTAATTAATATAATATTATATGTAATCATTCAAGTAATCATACACTCAATCAATTCATTTACGACTCATTAATGAACTATTAACGTTATAACCAACAGACTATCAACATCAATTCATAATCATACCAAACAAGATCTATTACATCACATATCACGATCTAGGGACATACATGTATCAACACTTTTTCATATTTTTGCACTAACTTGGGTGAAACATGATAGCGTATACATGATACACTTATACACATTTGAAACTTGTAAATCACGTGCAATTCACTTATTATTTTGTCATGGTTATTGTTTATTGTAAGTGTTAATATGAGAACATAGTTGTTTACAATCATTAACTATTGCTAGTCTGGCGACGTCTTAGATCTTTGGGCCTGACAAGCTATATTGGTGCTAAAGTCGATGTATTTCCAACTCCTAGGAGCCGTATGCTTGTGCACTAGGGAACCAAATACACTTAGCCAATCTTTTATACTTGTAATCAAGTCGAGGTGGGGTTGTAATTAATACATAAACATTCACTAGGCTTTTCAGCTCCCAGAGACAGAGTCAGCTGCTTCTCCTTCTTCAGTCTCTTCATCAGCACACCACTCTTCTGTCTTCTCTTCATCAGAATCACTGTCATCATCATCATCATCATCACCTCACTCTCTCTTTCTCCATCCTTTATCTTTAGAGGTCCTCCTTTGATCCTTTTAACTTTAACAAAATGGACCTCTTTGCCTTTTCCAACTCTTCTATCTGTTACCTGATGTGACGCTTTGTGCTCGGAGTTGGTCCAGCTCAGTGTTCTGAGCAGCCAATTTCTGGCCCTGCTCCTTAATAGCTCGATCCTGCTCTGCGATTTTCTGCGATTGTGCAGCAGTCAGGTCGGTGAGCTGGCGGATCTGAGAGGTCTTTTCCTCATCAGCTGCCAGCAGTCGTAGCACCATTTGTTTAAGGCTGCCAGCTGTTCCTCTACCCCGATTGGAGGTAGGGGAGATCTAGAGGTGTGTGCGGGGTAGGCTGAGGGCTCGGTTTGGTGGCTAGTGGTGGTGGTGGAGGTGGTGAATATCGGGTAAGGTCTGGATGATGGTGGTGGTGAGTGTGGGGTGAATGTAGTAGTGGTAGCAGGTATGGTGGTGGTTGTGGTTGCTGTGGGGAGAGGTATGGTGGTGGAAGGTGTGTCTGCAGAGGTGGTAGTGGTGGAAGGTATGGGGGATGTGGTGGTGATGAAGGTTACCTTACATTTTTTCTTTTTCTGGCCATGGGGCTGAGCCATCCGCTTTCTCCTCGTTCCCTCGAGGTGGACGCCCCCTTCAACCCCACCTGAGGACTCCGGAGCATATGATGGATCAGTCTCTGTATCTCCGGATCCTCTCGGTTGTTCACCGACAACCCTCAACCGTGTTCTGTGGGAACCACTTTCCTTCCCACAGTTGGGTCAATGGCTCCACATCAGATTCATCTTCATTCCTCGGTAAGCACAAAATCTTGATGGAATCCTGCTGACTCAATTACCTCAGCAGGTGAGCCGGACACCGAGGGAACAGAGTCAGACACGGTGCCTCGGGATGGAACAGCCTCATCCTCAATGTCATCCTCCTCAGAGTCATCAGTAGGGAGGACAATCGGCTCCATGTCGGAGTCACTGTCCTCATGACGCCATAGGCGTCTCCTCGGTGCCACATAGCTTTCATCAGCTAAGTGGCCAATCATCTCTTCACTTGGGGTTTAGTCTGCTTTCCCCGGTAAACTCTCATTCTGCCCAGTGTGTATCATCCATTATTTCCAGAGCCACTGCGTCATGACTCTCTTTGGGCAACTGTGGCAGCTTCTCGTTGAAGATAAGCTGTAAGAATCTAGGGTACATACAGAACCCCTCTTTTCCCTTTACCTCAAGATTCTCCACCAAGTAGGAGAATATCATGCTGGAAAAACTAAAGGGGTGGTTCAGAACCAGTGCCACGTAGGCATTTTGAATCTGGTCTGAGAGGTCGTCAAACCCACCCCTCCTTGAAGCTACACACTTTAGAATCACGTGAGCTAAGTACTTGTACTGGGGGCTCAGGTTGCTCTGTTGAGCACACCTGAGTTGATATCCCCAGCGTACTTTAGCCTTAGGAAGCATCCTCTTACAGTCAATGGATGTAGTTTTGTAGGATGATCAGCATCCTCCCAACTCCAGAACCCTCTAATATCGGCGGCAGAGATCTCAATACCATGGCCCAGTATGGAGGGTCCACCGAGGCATTTTCCCAGAATGCCTGTGGAGTGATCTGTAAGGCGGTGCAAGGAGTGGAGATCGCCTTATAGATCCGGGACCGTCTCAGAATGCAATTATTTCGGTAAACTCAGCCCCATTCCTGGTGGTGTGATCCAAGTGGGCACAGATGTTGTGCTTGGGATTTATGGTCCATTTTCTGCCATTTATCTGTAACACACAAGACATAGAACTATAATACATAAGACATGAAAACTTCTGTTCTAAGTGTAAAGTTGAAAGTCATTTTGATTCATTCGTGCGAATGAATCATGCGACTGAAGTCAGTCGCCTGTTTGAGACATGCGACTGAGTTCAATCGTGTGTTTGAGACATGCGATTGAGTTCAATCGGCTGATTGAGCCATGCGATTGAGTTCAATCGGTGATTGGGCATGCGATTGAGTTCAATCTGCGACTGGACTCATTCGGGTGGTTCAGTCGGTCGAATGATCCAATCGCAAGGTTCAATCGTGCGATTGGAGTTCATTCGAACGTCCAGTCGCTCGCCCCACTGTTCGATCGTGTGGGTCGAATCTTGATCAATCTAAGTCTTTTAACCGTGTGTACTGGTCCATTAGCCTCGTCTACTTGTCACTAATAACCTAGTCAACTCAATTTTAACATATGCTTCATTTACATAGGCAATTAGGTCAATTCATGTTCGGTTCTTGATTCAATCCAATGTAGATATTGTAGTTCGGTGGTGTACTGATTTTGATAGGTTCAAGGAGTAGTGTACCTGTAAGACGTCACTGGAACGAAGAATCTTAAACGCAAAGTATATCAGAATCGGAGGCAATTTCGACAGGGTAACGGTAATGAGCGCGATTCGGGGGTTTTTTGGAGTGATGAGTGATATGCGATCGATTAAGACCTTTAAATACTAAACCTAGATTCAGTCGGCCGACTGGCCTCAGTCGCTCAGTTCAATCGGGCGACTGAGGTTCAGTCGTACGATTGGCCTAGTCGATCGCATTCAGTCGGCCGACTGAGTCTCAGTCGGTCGACTGACTCATTCGGTCTCCTTCATTCGCCCCTTTAGTTGACCGACTGAGCCTCAGTCGGTCTCCTGTTTCATTCTCCCCCTTCCATTCGGTCGAATGAAACAATTTCATGTCCATTCGGCCGATTGGAAGCCATTCGCATAGTTGGTCGATAACCATGATCCACTAGTGCGAATGGGTCACACTTTGTGAGTTTACAATCATTTTTAACATTTACTCTTCAGACCCTTTTCACTTTTGATAATAACATTGTAAGCTCTTAACCAATTCAGTCACTTCAGACGTGACCTTTTAAATTTTTAAAACCATGTGGCCATCTCAGACATGACCTTTTAGGTAAGTTAATTCCCTTCTGATTTCCCTGATGTAGTCCGACAGACACACACTTAAAAATAAACATAGTAACTTAAACTAACTACACAACTAAAGTTTATGTTGTACTTTTGTGAGAGATAAAACCCTAAGATGAAAATCTAAGGGATTTGATTAGGAGTAGACAGCTTTAACTTAGATTGATCATATCTGGACCAAATCAATTTTGAAATCATACAGGAATATCAAATCATTTTGGGACTTGTTATTAAAGCTCTTTGACGCTTAATTCTCGGTATTCATCCAGAGTCGTTAGCAACTTAAGGAAATCATACTGAAACTCTTAGATCTTCACATTGAGTTGAACTTTTGAGAAGGTAGCCACTACGATTGTCAGTATATTTGTCCACTTAAATCCATACACAGACTTTTGACGCAGACTGGTGACTGATTTAGGTTTAATTATTTCAGCTAACATTTGTGGATCCCACACTTATATGGTAATCAACATTCCTCAGAGGTTTTGAGCGGTCTACGGGTATTATTACAAGAAGAGACTATTCTTAGAGCTTTCAAAGAGAAGCCTGTCCTCAGGTCAGTGCCATCGCACAGCAGAGAGGCGGCAAACAACAATGAATTCTAGAATATCTAAGTTATGCTTATCCTCAGGTCAGTGCCATCGCACAGCAGAGAGGCACACAACCTATCTCCTTGTTAGAGCAGCTTACTTTTATTTTACACAAAATGCACCAACAACATGAGCCATTAGCTTTATTGCATTTGTCTTTCATTTTTTCTTGCTTTGCTCTAATTTTGGTCATCCGCACACTTTTGTGGCGTTTAAATGCTCATTGCCCCTTATTGGAATATATTGATTGTGTTAACCAGTGATAAGATGGAAGTCCACAGTCAGTTGAACAGCTTAGTTTGATCTTGAGATCACCAATCAGGTCTAATTGTCTATTGTGTTGAATCTACCAACATATCATTTGTGGTCTAGCAGCCTCTAAGTCTACTTTCTCTGTGTCACCTTAGGAGTTGCCAGTTTTCTATCATTTTCCCGTTTTATATTGCTTAGACTACGCAGACTTATACTTTGAACTTTTGCATCTTTTCAAACCTTAAATTTTAAATCCCTCTCGATTTGTTCCTGTGTACTATCATATTCCAAGGTATTGAATTAGTATCACAGACACAATCTACCTTATTTCAGCTAGTTACCCCTTCTCCCTCATTTTTTTTATTTTTTTTATTTTTTTTATTTTTTTTAATGTTAACTTGCTGACATATTCTCCCCCTAAAATACTAAAATCATGTCGGATTTAATTATTTTTGGATTTTAATAAACAGCAAGGTAACATGAAGTTAAATGTAACAGAAAAAAACAGATAACATAAGATAAAATAAACTTAACGAAACTACATCGGACTACACATTATTCTCATCAGGAATACCTCACTTTTCTTTTTAACGCCGTTGACCTCTAGCAAGTAATGAAAACGTGGTTTATCAAAGGCTTTTGTATAGAGGTCAGCACGTTGAAAATCAGTATTAATTTTAACCACATCTATTAAGTTCTTTTCAAAACAGTCTCTTATGAAGTGGTATTTAATACCGATGTGTTTGGTCTTAGGATGTTGAACCGGGTTTTTGGTTACTGCAATTGCAGCAGAGTTATCAACAAAAATAGGAGTAGACGAGAATTTCAAACCGTAATCCCGCATTTGCTGTTGAATCCAAATGATTTGGGAACAGCAACTTGCAGCAGCAACATATTCGGCTTCACAGGTTGACAATGCAACCGATGTCTGCTTCTTACACTGCCATGTAACTAATCTTCTCCCAAAGAATTGACACCCTGCTGATGTAGACTTGTAGTTCATTTTGCAGCCTCCATAGTCCGAGTCACTATACGCTGTGAGCTCAAAATCGTCATCATGAGGATACCACAACCCCGGGTGGGTGTACCCTTTAGATAGCGAAAGATCCTTTTGACCCCGATTAGATGATTGACCTTAGGTTTAGCCTGATATCTGGAACATAAACATGTAGCATACATGATATCAGGTCTTGAGGCAGTGAGATACATGAGGGATCCAATCATTCCTCGGTACATAGTGGCATCTACAAGATCTCCACTCTCATCAGGTGCTATATCATGATTCGTAGCAAGTGGAGTCCCAGCAGCAGAAGCATTCTCCATGTCAAAGCGACTGAGAATGTCTCCTACATACTTGGTCTGATGTAGAAAGATCCCATTAGGTGTTTGATCCACTGTAACCCGAGAAAGAACTTCATCTCCCCATTGCACTCATCTCAAACTCTTTCTTCATCACTGCTTCAAACTCTTTGCATAACTCTTCGTTCTTTGACCCGAAGATTATGTCATCAACATAGATCTGTACAAGCAGTAGGTCACCATCCTTTTCTTAATAAACAGTGTACAGTCAATGACTCCCCTGCGAAAGCCGTGTTTCACAAGATGAGTCGAGAGTTTCTCGTACCAAGCTCGAGGAGCTTGATGAAGCCCATATAAAGCTTTGTCGAGCTTGTAAACTCTATCCCGATGATAAGGGTCTTCAAATCCCTCGGGTTGACTGACATAGACTGTTTCCCTTATTTCACCATGAAGGAATGCACTCTTCACATCTAATTGGTAGACTTTAATCTTCATGTACGAGGCATAGGCAGAGCGAGGAAGATACGAATAGCTTCCATCCTTGCCACGGGTGCAAACACTTCGTTATAATCAATACCCTCGACTTGGCGAAAACCTTGAACCACCAGTCGAGCTTTGTTCCTTATGATGACTCCTTGGTCATCCTTTACATTTTAGTACCCATTTGGTGCCAATGACTTTAGCACCTTTAGGTCTATCCACCAGTGTCCATACACCTAACTTCTTAAACTGCAGAAGTTCTTCTTGCATGGCACTCACCCAGCCTCATCATTTAGTGCTTCACTGATATATTTGGCTCAACCTGTGAGACAAAACATCGATAAGCACCATCATGAATGTAACCCTTCTCCATAACTGAGGCGTAATCAGCTGAGTATAGCTGATTTCGGGTTTGTACTCCTGATCGGACATCTCCAATAACATTGTCAAGGGGATGATAGACGTTTAGTCGTGATCCTGGAGTAGTCGGCACAGTCACCTCCGAGCCAAGATTGTGAACATTTTGGTCTGCATCGGAGGAGGTTGGAGTTTGAGGTTCCGAAGTCGAGGGTGCATCCTTGTGGATGCTTGTGGACTTTCAGGAACTGGAACACTGTTCCTCCTGACCGTTCTGGTCATCTGCTTCAGTTTCATCTTCAGAGGAGGAGTCACTTTCATTGACGACCCCTTCTGACTGAGTAGGACTCTCCCTGTGTGCTGGATGGAGTGTTTAGTATATCATACATCATCCTAGTAGCTAACTCATCATCCGAGGGAGAGAGAGGGATGTTGAAGGATTTGAAGAATCCATCATAATCGAAGAAGTATGCAGGTCCTTTGCCTGTAGGGGTGTGGTATATCTCTGAACGTCGACATTACACCACACTTCCACAAGACCCGTTGAGTTATTGTAAACTCGCTTGTTCGGTATGTTGTATCCTAGAAAATTCCTTCAACTGCCTTCTCGCTGAATTTTCCTTCTTGTGTCTTCTTCAGAAGTGTACACGGTGCGCCAAAAGGTTCAAGATACTCCAAATTCGGTTTGCGTCTTTGAAGTAGCTCATAACATGTCTTTCCGTGGCGCTTGACTATTAGGACTCTGTTCAGTGTATAGCAAGCATTTGCCACTGCCTCGTTCCAGAATTGGATAGGCAGTTTCGAGTCTGCCAGCATAGTCCGGGCTGTTTCTATCAAGCTCCTGTTCTTTCTCTCAGCAACTCCATTCATCTGAGGTGTGTAGGCAGAGGTGAATTGATGCACAATTCCCTTTCCTTGCAGTATGCCTCCATCCCTTGATTCTTGAATTCTGTCCCGTTGTCTGAGCGTATTTGTCGAACTTTGAGCTTGTAGAGTGATTCCAGTGTGGTACTAATTCTTTGAATGTCTCCAAAGTTTCTGATTTTGATTTCAGAAACATTACCCAAGTGAACCTTGAGTAGTCATCAGTGACCACATAACAGTACGCGTCGCTGCGATGCTCCTTGTACTAACTGGACCGAACAGATCCATGTGAAGAAGCTCAAGAGGAAGTTCTATTGAATGAACTTCTTTTCCTTATGAGACTTCTTTGTCTGTTTGCCCTTCTTGCAAGCTTACAAAAGTCAGGAAGTTGGAAGTTCTTGACATTCACTCCTCTAACTAAATCCTTCTGAATCAAATGTTTCATCTTCCTTTGACTAATGTGTCCCATTCTCCGATGCCAGGAGATGGAATCCTTCTCAGTAGCTTTAGATAAGAAACACTGAACCTCATGATCCGTTGTGGCAGCTGTTGACAGATCCAAGACATAAAGGTCTTTATATCTTGAAGCAGTCATCAGAACTTGGTCTTCTGGGATCATATATTCTTTCTTCAGCACGTAACACTTCTGATTATCGAAGACGACTTTAAATCCTTTATCACAGATTTGGGACACAGAAAGTAAGTTGTTCTGAAGTTGTTGAACGTAGTTCACTTTATCAAACTTAACTTTCTGATTTCCCACTTCTCCCTGAGTGTGATATATCCTCCTTTGTTTCCTGCAAAGAAAACATGCCCTCCTTTTATTTGTTTGACGTTGGATAAAAGGGCGCTATTTCCTGTCATGTGCCTGGATGCTCCGCTGTCTATAATCCACGTGTTAGTGTCAGCGCTATATCGAGCACCCTGCGCATACAAAGTGAAAGGATCAGTTTAGGTTAGGAACCCAAGCTTTGACTGTCTTGGGTTTCCCTGAGGCATCACTCATAAACTCCACCCATTGACCCTTAGAAGGTGAGGGTAGCTCAGGTTCTTTCTTGTTATTAGTATCAGACACGAGGGTGGATTTTTCTTTCCATAAGCCAGATTTGTGCAGTGCCTGTTTATGATAAACAGTCGTCTGGCTTACAGGTTGAACTTTAGGGTCACTAGCTCTTCTAGGTGGAGTTAGAGAACTCCGCTTAGAAGACCTAGGTCTAGAGTCCAGAATATCAATCTTCTTCCTAGGTGTCTGATAGAAATGACAGTCAGAAGCAATGTGTCCACATTCTCCACAGTTGTAGCATGACCTGCTATCAACTTTATGAGTAGACTTTCTTTGTGGAGAAGTGCGTGACACTCTAGTAACATCAATCACTTTAGTTTTTGACTCTTGGATGTTTGATGTTTTCTCTGGTATAACAAATTTTACTGATTAACCTGTTTTCCTTTTTGGTTAGTGGTTTTGACTCGAAGCTTGTGAAAAAGTAACATTTGAAGTCCTTTTAGGTCTGATTTGACTCTATTTGACCCTGACTGTAAATTAACTTTTTCAAATTCATTTTCCAGGTTAACACATGGCATTTTACCTTTGCCTTTGAAGTGGCCTCCTTTGTTTCTTACCAGATTCAGTAGATGAACATGAGGTGTCTGGATCAGTAACAAGAGGAGTGGTCACCACATGATCCTTGATGGGGTTATTATTACTGGTCTAGACTTGGTGTTCATCAAGGTCTCAGGTGGTGGTGGAACCACTTTGTAGCCTAATCCCTCCCCGTTATTCCTTTCTCTTACTAAGTGTTGAACTATGTGTGAAGAACTAGTCCAACTATGCAGTTTCTGTTTATGAATTAACTTCGACTTCTAACACTGCTCTTTGTTTCTTAGTGTCTTCCAGGGAGTTAAGATAGTACCTAATGTCGTTTGCTTGGTTAAAAGCCACTACTTCAGTTTCCCTAAGTTGTTTGGTCAATAGGTCTATCTTTTCTTTTAACACTGCTCATTTGTTTTAGCACTCTATTTGCCTCAGTACACAGACGTAAATCTTTTACTAAGTTATCATTATGGTCTAATAACCTAGCAAATTTGTCATCTATGCTCTTTCTAAACGTGTCACAATCAGAACAAGCATGGTTATTAAAAAGTTGGTCAGGTGGTACTTACCTGAGTTGGTCCAGAAGTATTAGCCATCAGTGCTGCATCAGATGATTCTGGTTCTGTCGACTCTGGCTTTTCAGTCTCTGAGGTGGAGACTTCCTCATTTGGCTTGTAGCTGACCTCGGCTGCAGTTGTTTTTCACTATGTGACATTGCAATTTCAACTGCTATATCACCTTCACTCGCAGAATCATCGTCAATATCCTCGACACTGGCAATGTTAGATTCTCCTGGTGAGACAAACCTGAAACTCCAATCCTGTCCTTCATCATCATGAGCAGTTAGTGCTTTAGGGTCCTTGTTTGATGAAGTAGAATTAGAGGGTTGCTTGTCCTGGCGAGTAAATGATGAGAACGGGTTCCCATTCCCCGTCTTCTTTGGCTTGACACATTCTCGTTTGAAGTGCCCTTCTCACCACAGTTAAAGCAGGTCACTTTACTCTTATCGAAGCCAAAGGTGGTCCTTAGTAGCAACCAAGTTCTGTCCAGTCTTTTTCACAAACTTTTTCGCCCTTCGAACAGCACTTGCTAAGGCCCACATTATATCCATTCTTTCGAGCTCCATCTCATCCACTGCTCGTAGTCCTCATCTGCCAGATGGCAGTTTCCAATCTTCCAGCAACGAGTCCATCATATGAATGGACCACTGCTGCTAGGAGATCCATATGCTCTCGTGCTACTTCCACGGTCACATTTCCGAAGTTCTCGGTCTTCAGTTTAGTAACGTTAGCTTCTGATCCAATATGATGGGTACATGATGACCCAGACGTGTCTGATCCAGAAGTAGAGGCATGTGAGGGACCTGACGAGCTAGATACAAAAGCAGTCTGGAGAGGTGCTCCAGATGCCTTTGCTTGAGGTGTGGCGTTGTATAAAGCTGGATTTTGTGTGTACGAAGACTTCTGAGCTCTATACTTCATCCTTAGTGCTTCTTCGCGCAACTTAAGAATGAAGTCATTTATATCCAGCTTTACAAGGATACCATTCTGTCTCAGGTTAGACACGAATGTAGCCCACTTATCCGGCAACCCGTCTGCGAAGTTGCTTACTTTTTCTTCCATGGTAGTAACCACTCCATGGGTATGCAATTCGCTCATCAAGTGGTAGAATCTATCTATGACGTCGTCCAAGCTTTCATTACCAATTGATGAGAAGTTATCGAATTCTTTCTTTAACTCCTTTGCTTTGATTGCCTTCAATGATGCATTACCATCATATCTCTTCTCTAGCGCATCCCACAGTTTCTTGGATTGCTTGTCTCTCGGAATACTGGTGGAATATGTCTTTGGGGATCGACTGAGTGATCAATGCATATACTCTTTTCTCTGCATTGTACTTTACTTTCTGCGCGTCGGTCATCCCGCTTAATGTTAGTTTAACCCATCAGCTCCCACCGGTGTACTATAACCTGTCTCAATGGCTTCCCACAGATTAGGATCTACTCCATTAAGGTAGATCTCAAAACGTTGTTTCCAGTGGGGAAACTCATCTAAAGTCAAGAGCTTTGGTGGTTTATTGTGATTCCCACCTCACTCTCAAGCAACAACAGATTCTGTATCCTTGAGTCTTCCCAGCAGTAAAGGTGACATCTGATCTTCCATGATGAAAAACTTATAATCTAATCAAACAAACTTTTACTGATGCGACTGAAGGATGCGACTGAGCTATCGTGCGTATAAGCTCTGCGATTGGTTCAATCGTGCGAATGAACTGGGCGATTGGTTCAGTCGTGCGAATGAATCTGGTACGTATGAGCTATGCGAACGAATGATTCAATCGGCCGACTGAAGGTGCGACTAGGTCCAATCGTGCGTATGAGTAGTACGAATGGAGTCCAGTCGTACGAATGAGTCAGTCGTGCGATTGAAGCCGCTGGTTTGCGAAAATTTCTAGGTTTGACGGTTTTCAGCCGTAAAAACTCGAAATTTTACAAGTTCTGATTGCCTGAGTCCGTAGAAACCACACGTCGATGAGCAGGGAACTTCCAAGATCACTTTTGATGCCAAAGATTGCGTTTTTAGTGTAAAAACACAAACTTTATGCAATCTTGATTGAATCAACACGTAATCACGAGCCAAAAGCTCTGATACCACTTGTTAGGACCTGGTATTCGACTGAAATACCTAGATCACGTGTATACCGGATCAAATAGTGCGGAATCCTATTTGATTGGCGATCCAATCAGTGAGAACACACGAAGAATCAATCAAGGATTGAAACTAACGTTAGAAATCGATAGGAATCGATCTAATGTGTTCTATGAAGTTGGAGAACGATTTGAAAGGTTTCTGGACGGCTAGGGTTCGTATGGAATTAAACTTGAACGACTCTCCCTGTTTTTCACGAATTGAGTTGTATTTATAGGTTGGCACTCTTCAATCGTGCGACTGAACCATTAGTTTGGTTCAGTCGTGCGATTGAACCATGCGGTTGGTTCATTCGTGCGACTGAGTGTTCAGTCGTGCGATTGAGCCAATCTTATGTTACAGTCGTACGACTGATCCAGTCTCCTGGTTCAGTCGTGCAACTGAGTCAATCGTATGAGGTTCTTCATGCTTATGGTTCATTCGCATGAGCCATTCGCATGGGAACTTCATTAAGTTAAGTTTGAATGTTTTAGTTAATTAATATAATATTATATGTAATCATTCAAGTAATCATACACTCAATCAATTCATTTACGACTCATTAATGAACTATTAAACGTTATAACCAACAGACTATCAACATCAATTCATTAATCATACCAAACAAGATCTATTACATCACATATCACGATCTAGGGACATACATGTATCAACACTTTTTCATATTTTTGCACTAACTTGGGGTGAAACATGATAGCGTATACATGATACACTTATACACATTTGAAACTTGTAAATCACGTGCAATTCAACTTATTATTTTGTCATGGTATTTGTTTATGTAAGTGTTAATATGAGATACATAGTTTGTTTACAATCATTAACTATTGCTAGCCTGGCGACGTCTTAGATCTTTGGGCCTGACAAGCCTATTGGTGCTAAGTCGATGTATTGCCGACTCCTAGGAGCCGTATGCTTGTGCACTAGGGAACCAAATACACTTAGCCAATCTTTTATACTTGTAATCAAGTCGAGGTTTGGTTGTAACGATATGTGTTCTATAACCTTACTAGCTTATAACCTATGACATGAATTGCTACTTGTAACTTTCTTTTTCATATTATGTATGAAAACCTTGGAAACTCACCAACTATTTTTAGTGACTCTTATTTTTATCATGTTTCAGGTCAACCTCAAGCTTAAAGTGATCTTTTTAAAGCATGCCATAATCTAGGATTTGGACCTAGTAAATGAAATAAAAAGTTACTTTATGTTTTGTTGCATTCGAACTTATTACTTGTTTGGGAATTATGATTGTATTTTTATTTCAAGACTTATGATAATAATATTTACAATTTGATATAGCGTTATGTGGCTGTGAACAATCTTAACCCTCACATCTCGACGTTTCCGCCGTCAAGGTTGGGGTGTGACACGCGCCTTCTTCACAGTTTGGCTATGATGCTTTATGCCCATCGGATATTAGTGCAGCACTCTCGGCTCTAAACATGCAACAACCGAACAATACAGACTATATGGATACAGGCGCTGAGGCCCACGTTACTCAAAATCAAGGTAAAATTCGAATCCCTTCATCATATCCTGTTAACACTAAAATTTTGGTTGGTAATGGCGACTTTGTACACATGTTCGGTGTGGAACCGGTTTTCACCCTACCCCAAACCGAACTTATATCCTTCCAAATTTACTTTACAGCCCTAAAATAATTAAAAATCTAATCTTGGTTAGACGCTTTACTCGTGATAACCAAGTTTCAGTTGAATTTGACCCCTTTAGTTTTTCTTTGAAGGACCTCCACACTGGAAGACTCCTTTCCCGCCACAATAGTACCGGGGACCTCTATCCGTTCACACCACCACAGCTTCCACCTCAAGCTTGCTTCATCACCACAACCTCCCTTCCTTGACATGATCGTCTTGGGCATCCAGGGAATCAAGTTTTAGATATTTTAATTCGTAATTTCAATTTTCCATGTAATAAAGACCATCGGTCTACTCTTTGCAATTCTTGTCAATTATCCAATAGTAAACGCTTACCTTTTCATGCTTCAAATTCGTATACATTTGCACCATTTGACATAGTTCATTGTGATCTTTGGACGTCCCCAGTGGTTAGTAAATCCGGTTATAAATATTACATGGTTTTAATTGATAACTTTTCATATTTTATCTGGATATATCCTTTAAAATATAAATCTGAAACTTCCCCCACCTTCGTCAAATTTCACCGCTTAATTGCCACACAATTCAATCGACCCATTAAAACATTTCAGTGTGACTTGGGTGGTGAGTTTGATAACAACACCTTTAAAACCTTTGCCCATCAACATGGCCTCCTCTTCCGTTTTTCGTGTCCCCAAACATCCTCTCAAAACGGTCGAGCAGAGCGGATGATTCGTCGCCTCAATGACATCATTCGCGCTCTCCTCATTCATGCCAACCTACCACCCGCCTTTTGGGTGGAAGCCCTTCACACTGCTGCCTACCTGCACAACATCCTACCCACCAAACGCCTCAACTTTTACACCCCCACCTTTGTCCTTTATCTGCGTCATCCGACTTACGAACACTTACGAGTGTTCGGGTGCGCTTGTTATCCAAACACATCCGCCACCCAACCCCACAAACTACAGGCCCGCTCACTTCGGTGTGTTTTTCTCGGTTATCCGCCGGACTTCCGGGGCTACCGGTGCCTAGATCCAACAACCGGTCGTGTTCATATATCACGACACGTCACCTTTGACGAGTCCTCATTCCCTTACACCACACCTGCCCCACCTTCCTCTTATCGGTTCCTCGATGACCATATTCCAGCCCAATTCCATTTTACTCGGCCCACTATTTCACCAGCTAACTCACATCCTACCAACCCAGGCCCATCCCACTCTAGCCCGTCTTCAACCCGCATACCAGACCTTTCAGCCACCTCCCCACCTAGACAGGCCCAAACATCTAACCGGCCCACTACTCCCATTACCTATCAACGCCGGCCCAAACAACAAACCGGCCCAACACATCCTCCACCCGGTTTCCCTCCTATCCAGCAGACCAATCCCACCGCACCACCCGTTCCTCAGACCACGGCCCCCCCCTATGCCACCACCACCCGCACCATCCAACACTCACCCAATGACCACCCGTTCCAAAACAGGAAGCTTAAAACCACACACACCACTTAACTTACATACCGCTACCATTTCCCCACTACCAAACACCTATGCCAAAGCCTAGTCTGACCCGCACTGGGTACACGCCATGCAATCAGAATTTAATGCTTTGCAGGATAATGATACTTGGGATTTGGTACCTAGACCGACGGACAGCTCCGTTATTCGGTGTATGTGGCTATTTTGACACAAGTTTAAGTCAGACGGTTCATTGGAACGTTATAAGGCGCGGTTAGTAGTCAACGGGAAATCTCAAACAGTTGGTATTGATTGTGATGACACTTTTAGCCCGGTTGTGAAACCGGCAACTATTCGCACGGTTTTGTCATTGGCGGTCTACCGGTCTTGGCCGATTCATCAGCTGGATGTTAAAAATGCTTTCTTACACGGTCATTTACAGGAGACGGTCTTTATGCACCAACCACCGGGATTCGTCAATAAACGATTCCTGAACCATGTTTGTCGTTTAAGAAGTTCTTGTACGGGCTTAAGCAGGCTCCCCATGCGTGGTATATGCGGTTTGCTAACTATATTGTTTCGCAGGGTTTTGTTAGCAGTGCTTGTGACACGTCCTTATTTATTTTTCGTCGAGGGGATCTCACTGCTTATTTATTGCTTTACGTTGATGATATCATCCTTACAGCTTCCACGGAGGCCTTTTTACAGGAGATAATCACTACACTCTCACGGGAGTTCGCTATGACGGATTTAGGCCGTCTTCATCATTTTTTGGGCATCAAGGTCACCAGTCTACTAATGGTATTTTTTTGTCGCAATCTCAGTACACGAAGGATATTATTAATCGGGCATCTATGACTGCCTGCAAACCGTGCACTACACCAGTTGACTTATCAGCAAAGCTTAGTGCATCTGATGGGGCTCTTTTCCATGACCCTACGTTATATCGAAGTCTTGCTGGGGCGTTGCAGTACCTCACATTCACTCGTCCCGATATATCCTATGCAGTCCAGCAGGTTTGTCTTTTCATGCATGAACCGCGAGACCCCCATTTCGCTTTCATGAAGCGTATTATACACTATTTGCAGGGGACGATTGACTATGGCATACGGATTATTAAATCTGGGGTTCATTCGCTGGTAGCCTATTCCGATGCTGACTGGGGCGGTTGCCCAGACTCCCGCAGATTGACTAGCGGGTATTGTGTTTTTCTTGGTAATAATCTCCTATCATGGTCTTCTAAGCGCCAGCCTACTATTTCTTGGTCCAGTGCTGAGACCGAGTACCGGGCAGTTGCCAATGCGGTCGTAGAGGCTACGTGGATTCGGAATTTATTGTTAGAGCTTTATGTTCCCCTGCGCACAACATCCGTGGTTTATTGTGATAACGTCTCCGCAGTTTACTTGTCAAATAATCCGGTGCAGCATCAAAGGACCAAGCACATTGAAATAGATATTCACTTTGTTCGGGAGAAGGTCCGTCTTGGTCACATTCGAGTCCTTCATGTTCCCTCCTCATCACAGTTTGCAGACATCTTTACTAAAGGGATTTCTAGACACCTCTTTCAGGCTTTCCGATCCAGTTTGACCGTTTGCGCTGCGCCCGCTCAAACTGCGGGAGAATCTTAGCACATATTATTATTAGTATAATTATCTTATTTTAGGAATGATTGTATAGATTGATTTTCTTTGTATATCATCCTAAAATAGTGCTAGGGTTGTTACGGTTTGTAATCTATATATAGGGACCATCACATTGTAATTGATCATCAAGAATTATATACCATAAACCACTTTTAGTTACAACATTGAATTCAGGTAGACCCATTTTATTCAAACACTTCGGTTAGACACATCTTTGTAAATGTTTGATGCATCTGTCATAATTTTTTTATTAATAAAGTAGATTTATAATTACATTATGAACGAACTATACGCTAATTACATGTCATTATAAGCTAGTCTAATGATTTTTGTAAGAGGCATGTATATATTTAATGTTAACTGGTATTCTTTCCTTCAAATTAACAGTTTGCAACAGATGATTATTCCAGGTTTTCTTAACCTTATTCAAAAACCCAACTAAATACAGAGAAATTTAAACATAACTTACACAGACTATCCATAACAAGTATATGAGGGTTGATAATTGAAATGTAAGCTAAAGTCCAGCTTTGGGATTGGCTGAACCAGCTGCTACAACCCCCGCGCCATCTGGTGATGCAGCCACATCTTTAACAACACTAAGCTCATTCACTAGCTCATCTATTTTGCGAAACTGGTATGGCCATCTTGAGTTATACAGGAATTGCCTCAGATCAAACCTATTATCTTCCGGTGAATAGCTCTGTACACATTAAACAGATGGATAGCAGTTAGCGCGTGCGCAAGGGAGGAAACATTTTGGTTAGAAAATTCACAAAGAAAATGGAATACCTCAGCATGATAAGAGGGTGTTATTACAGTCATTTTGTGTCGGTTAATGGAATAATATTTAAAGAAGTGCTTCACTTTATCAGCCACCTCTGAAGGACTTAGCTTTGAACCCCATCCGAAACAAAGATTCTGTAAACAACATTTGCACCCATGAGCCACAAACCGCAAACATAACCAATAATCACACAAAAGCAAAGAAAGATAAGACAAACCTTGAACATCGACACGGGTCCACATCGAAAGATCTTCCTCAACCTTCCATACACCGAAAGCTCATCATACGTCATCCCCATGTCCACTTCATCCAGCTGACTGTAATTTGAACGTATGGGCTCCAGCTCAGCAGTCGGTGGAGCAGCTTCAATCTCTGCTAAAGACGAGAAACCAAGATGGGTTGCAGCCCATCTTAAAAATATTCGAAGATCTTGTTTACTAATACTTCCAATTGGATTTATGTCCGCGGAACTGCAGTCATACTGAAAAAAGAAGGTTAAAAGCTTTTATAAAATAGAAACACTCGCGAATCTACCATATATAAGTTCAAGTGAGTTCTCAAAATACCTTTGTTAGGTAACCACGCAATCCTTCATCAACATTAGAGCTCCCTAGAACTAAGTAAAACCCCGGTTTGCTATGAACCCATGGCAACAATGATGCTAGCATAAATGCCAAAACCATTCTTATTCGTGCTTGTACATTTTGCAGCCCAAGGTTTTCAATGTTTGATCCCCCATCAACCTGTAAGAACAAAAATAATTAAACAAATGTTACAAATAGAATCTTGAGAAATTAAAATCTTACAATTTACTTTTTGTATGTTTTACTTTACCTTGTAGCGAGGTCGTTTTCCAGTAAGTGTTTGAAACAGAGATAAAAAAGCAGAAACCACAGTGTCAATAGAAACATCAAGATGCCATGATCCAATCTCATCTGCAAGTGTCTTTGCTCGTGACCGTGTGGCATCTGAACTGTTTATAATTATAGTAAAGAAACTTAACCTTAAATCCATACAGAAATTATCAAAATCTTAAGGAAATTACCTGTTTTCGGATCCCATGAAGACCGTGTAGAATATCCGTTTTGCAAACTCTTTGCTGTCAGTAGGAAATTGCCCATCGGTATAGTTTCCAATTCTTATAGCATCTGATTTAACGTGTTCATCTCCATTTGCAATCTCTACATGAATTCATATCCAACTTAGGACATCTTATTTTTGTACGACACAATACTTTTTTGTGGAAAAATAATCTAACCTTTTACTACAAGCTGACACATACATCCGACAATACCCGCTACTGAAGAGCTATCGGCACCACCTGAAAGTGGAAGTAGAAAACCAGAAGCCCCGCTTCTTCTTAAGTAATCCCAAAGCCAGCAACCAGGTCCAAACGCTATTTCTTCCTCGGGAGAATGATAACTAATCTGTCACATTACCATAGTGGTTCACAAAAACAACAATGAAGGCTAAATAAAATATAAGACGAATTCGAACACCATTGCCACAAAGGAAACTTACCTTCAATGGACTTGAAAGAGACATTTGGAGGTTAAAAGGCTTACAAAGCTTGTAATGAACATTTACAGAGGAAACATGTTGTTTATTACTCGCTTGCTCTTGGAAACTGCTAATTGATCCCCTAAGACTAGCAACCTTCGATAAACCATGCGCAAAATAAACAATATTTTAAAGAAAACTATATTACATATATGTAAGGTAACATAAAACTTACTGCATCTAGATCTATTTGTGCAACCACCACCTCTACATCCTTTAAGGAGAACTGTGACCCTTGCGCGACCACATCTCCATTAACAACAACACATGCGCAACCATCTACGATATATATCAAGGCGCTTATACAAAGATATTGTAAAAAAAGTTCAAATGTAAATACAAAGACTAGTTACCATAATAAAGGCGGCCTCCATCACACCCCTGATGATTACTATACATATACACTCCACCACGAGTATGTGTAGCACCTATAAACGCACGCATACGAAGGTCAAGCTTTCTCAGTTGGTGATGACTTCCACTAGCATTCATGAACACTTCAACACCATTCAATGCAAGCTCCGTATGAGGAGGGATCGGCGTAAACAGCTCTTCACAAACTTCTGCTGCAACAGCCCTGATAGATCACAACTCACAATAAACATCCAACATAATAACATTACCATCAAAAATACATCCACAAGTACTTAAAGTTCCTCGCGCTTACGTGTCAAGAAACTGAATGAACCCATAGCCAAAAGGCACTGTTTTCTGCAGCAAAGCTTCAGCAATGTCACTTGGAAGCTGAAATTCTTCAAGTTTGTCACTTTGTTTCCATGCTGTAAACCACCTAAGTTCCCTATAATTCCCATCATTTGCAAGCCACATTTTCGGTCTAATCATGATTATCTTTCTGTTAAAGCACAAAACTTGACAATTATATCGCTCAGACCCTTTGATCACAGGCATACCAAAGCTACATAATATGTCATCAGTCCAATCACCAATCAATAACTCCTTTAAACACTCCCACCTGCAGCGGATAATGATAATGATAAAGATAAACCCTAAATCAAAACCCTTCTTACAAAATTACTGCAAAATTGATAAAATTGGATGAGGGAAAAGTGATCATACGCATGAGCAACAGTGTCGAGTTCCAAGAAATGATCTTCACAGCCATAACCAGTGATTTCAAGCTCTGGACCGAGTCTAATGACAGCAGCAGCTTCTTTAGCCCTAGTTATGGATTCTTTGATGTTTTTCAAATTGCAGTCGAAATCCATTGCCCATTGGTTCAAATTGCAGGTGGCTACCTTCAGCAACCTCATGTTCTTTGAAGTTTTGTGTGATCAAACAAGAATTATAAGATCGAACGTATGAAGAGGTTTATGATCGGTGGGAGAAAAGCTCTGAACTCTGAAGCATATGTTGAGGCGGTGTTCTAACTTCAAAGTTTAACCTTATGTTTTGGGTTTCAATCAAGACTTGATGCTTTTCAAAGTTGTGGAATTCAAAATATGTTGAAGAAAATATTCACAAATTTGTAATTTCTATTCAAAGTTTTGGGTATGCCGTAAGGGTCGTTTCACAACAAACTCAAACATTCTTTTAAAATTAAGAAAATTGTATAAATGAATTTTGTGGTTTGTTTTAGTATTCAGATTTTAAAAACTATAAAGTCAGTTTAAAATTTTGGGTACCTGTTGCAAGTTTCATCTTAAATTTTGTTAATTTCAAATTCAGTAAGAATTTTTATATGGGTTTTGCATTTTAGGTTCCAAAAGTTAGTCTAAACGTTATAAATACATAAAAAAATAATGAATTTAATGATACGAGTCAAACGTGCTACGTGTATACAAAAGTTTATACTAACTTTGTAACTTTTAGAGTTTAAAAATCAAACGTTCAATTTGTTTAAACCACAAGAACTATTAGTGCAATTTTTTCTTTAAATTTTAAGGGCATGAAATTCGATAAAATTAAAGATGATTGTTTTATCTTATGCTCGAATAGTCGTTTAACTTGCAAGCGGTCATTTTTGCCTATTTTCAAATGACCGTTTGTAGGTAGAATGGGATTAGTTGGGATAATGTGGGTATAGTTTTTTTTGTAATTTTATTATCAAAAATGAATTTTGTAGATATTGAATTATTAATTTATAATTTATGATAAAATATTAACTATGGATATATTGTCCTCTTTCTAGCTCATCCATTTAAGTGTTATGTCACATATAGTTATATCCAACAAGTTATAATTCTAATAAAATTTGAAAATTATTAACTTGGGATTCGAATAAATATTATATTTATAATCACTTATTACTTTTAAATTATTTGATGTGTTTTTAAAAATTATAAAAAATTGTTAATTTTGTTAACAAATAATGATTAAGTTATTAATTTTAATATTTTCATTAACAACTTTTTGTTTTGTTAAAATAAAAGTTTATGACATATTTTTTTTTGAAATAATATTTTGTTTTTAATTAATTTTAAAATTCATGACATTATTCTTATTTTCAGTATTTTTTATTTTTCAACAGCATATCATTAATATAACTTTTACTAATCGATTATAACCTGAATACCATTACACGAAGAAATATTTATATTTATAGAACACTTAGTTTTTAATTTTAGTTGTTCAATGTCATAATTACATAACTTGTTACATAGTTTTGTAAAGCTCATCAAATTTGTTCATTAGTTTATATTTTTTTCTTTACTTTTCTTTTTAATCATCATACCTTCATTTGTTTCTATTGTGGAACGGCATAATTTTTTTATACCATTATATTATGATTGATATTTTTTATTCTAATTTATATCTTAAACATCATATATGTTGTATATAATTTTTTTATACCATTATATTATTTATTCTAATTTATATACATATTTAAATAAGTATTTGTCATACCATATAATAAACGGATTAGTAAGATAGTATTAAATATAAAATCTATTTTCGTTGATTTTGTAGTTTGTGAAAGTGGCTTTTGGTTTATATTATTGAATCCGTTCCAATGCTTTATTGGGAATAAGTTCAAAAAGTGTAGAATATTTGAGTACTTGACCCTTCAAAACCATTCTCTTTGTAAAACTTTTTTATTATAACATTTTAGCCCATATCGTAAGTTATACTAGAAAATCAATTTGCTATAATTAATATTCTAATTGACAATTCAAACACTATGATTTTATTGAAAGGTGAATTATTAAAAATGAAATCAATTATGAGAATTAAAAAGATGGGAGCCTACTTTTTCCCTATGTAATTTAATTATGTGTTTAGTTCATAATAGAATTAGTGTTACTATTAAAAATGTGCGTATTTTATAAGTTTGAATAGATGAAATGAAAAAAAGTGATTGTAATTATATGGTAGATAGATTAAGATTCAAACATGTATATAAAACTCATAGGTAAGTTTGCATCTTTGGGACCTTAATCCTTATCATCCATTTACACAAAACATAATCAGTCCAACTGAATGATAATATCAACTATTAACATAAAGACATGTATGATGTTACAACAAATCAAGATCAAAGATTTTGTTATTATAATGTGTCACAGAATGACAACATTCTACAAATATACAACAATTGACGATTAGTCATAACATGATCATTCAATATAACTAATATTTGTTGCTAAATGTTAATCCCCATGCTCTCTCCAGCAGATTAGTTTGTAGATGCATCGGCGTATTATGTAGAACCTTGCTCGCTTCTCCTCCAAATTCTTTCTTGGTGTGTTAATTATTGATTGCTTCCGTGCGCAAGAATCATGGTTTTTCATGGAGTATTGTTTTATGGTCTGCTGTACTTCTTATTGTTATATATGTACATTTGAGTTGAAATCATAGTTCCTTTAAAATGGTGAAACGACATTAATGCTTGTCTTGTTAGTTCTCAATGTTGTTTCATAAAGGATATACCATGTTCCTTATATTCAGTTCAATTATAAAGTTATTGTCGTGAATGAAGTTGGTGATGCAATTATGTCTCAATAGTTTATGAAATTCATCTTGTCTTTTTTTTGTTACATCGGTGTTATGACTTATGTTACTCAGATGCTTAAAAGATGTCTATTTTTAAAAAGTTAAAAGTTCAAGTCTCACGATAAATAATATAGGATTAAAAGTAGGTTAGATTGTTGTTAAAAACATTGGGTTCTGTCAAATTAGTTCAGCTTTATTAAGTAACACTTAACCAAATCACACATGCAATGTAGTCCGTGATTCCACGATTACATAACTATGTTTATATAAAAGGAAAAAGTTTAATTAAAAACGCAATGGGTTGATGAAATAGAAAATGACCCGACTACCATCTAACGTATTTTATTAGAGTTTTATTATTATAATAGTTTTATTAAAGTACTTTATTATAATAGTATTATAACTTTTGAAAAAGTAAAAAGGAACAAATAAGTGGTTGGATTCCGAATGGCCTCTTGGCATAGTAACACATTGGCACATGGTCTTTATCCCCGTTGAATCGATGCGAATTCAAGCCATACAAAGTAGGTAATATGTGGAGTTTAAAAATAAATTTAAGATGTATGTTTGTCGATAAAAAAAATACTTGTAGATACGGTATGTGTGTCGGCCGACCCGTATCTCAACACATCTAAAACTCAAATGGTTTGAGAACCCATCCGTCCACCAACCTCGTTGTCACTATCTTGTAAGATTGGTTGATTCAACATAAGTTAATGCTAACAAGTAACAAACATGCGCTCTATTAAAAAATTTGTCAGTAAATTATTTAAGGTTGTTTTCCTACAATTTGACATTAAAAGTTGTATACAATATAATAGTTAAAATGAATATAAAAAAGTCAATTATGGCCTGTAGTCAAAAGTTATTGCTAAGATTATTACACATTAAAGATTAGGTTGAGTAATACTTAGTAACAATAGAAAAAATTAAATTAAAAGACTAAATATTTTAAAAATAATAGAAGGAAATCTGGATCATTGATAAAGTCAGATTAGTTATAACTACATAATTAACACTAGTATTGAAGTCACACATGTTGTGGTGCCTTAAACCGTTAACTCGAAACTTTATATATAATAAAAAGGCCTCAACGGAACCCTACAATCACGAAAATATTTAATAGTTCTCAAAATTTTATAGGAAAAAGTAAAATCTTTTTCCTAAACCAAAACCACCTTGTTATAGTGAGCAATTTGACAAAATTAAAACCTTATATAAGAAACAAAGCAATTAGAGAATTCCCATTGAAACGTCAATAAAGTAAGCATGTCACGACGACAAGTGCATTCATAACATTTAAAAAATATATAATTTATGAAACGTATGACGTTAAAATGTGATAATAGAATCATCAATTCTGATAAAAATATATAAAAAAATATAACTAGTTTTTCTAAGTTGTTTAAATACAATGCACTTATTCAGTTTAAATACATCAAAATTTATTTAAGGTGTCAAGCTTTTGTTAAAAAAAAGTAAAAAAAAAACAAAAAACAAATACCATATTTAAGAAAAGCCAATATTGTTGTCGGTTAACCCGGGCAACTTCGTTAATCTAATGCGGTCCTAGCAACCATGTTTATTATTAAAGGGTTAGACTATATATATTTCCCTTTATTACTTGTCACATTACACATCTCAAAAACTAGTTTCAAAACTTGTCATATTTTATTTTAAAAAAGCTTTTATCATTTCAAAAAAAGGCTTTTTTCTTAAAAAGAAGTTTCAAATATACTTTTTATATAATAATATAAAAACTTATTTGAAAATGATAAAAAGTGATGAAAATTGTATATAAATGTTTTTGAAGTTAGAAAAAATTAATATAAAAATTAAAAATATATTTGAAATTGGAAATAGTCCTAAACAAACCAAATTCAACCGACTAAACCATTTAAACTGATTTATTCGGTTTGGTTATCTAATTAAACCTCTTAAATCGTTTATTATTCGGTTATATGGACAGTCGGACTAAATAAGCAGGATTTTGTGTAATCCCATTAACCGAACCAAAAACCGAATTCACAGTTTGATTCAGTTTCTTTTGTTACAAATACAGTTCAATTTTTAGTATTTTATGTGTTTGGCTATTTTGAACATTCATAATTACTACAATTAAAAACAATAAAAAACAAAACATAATAAAGACTAAAAGACATAATAAACAAATAAATAAATAAATAAAACTTAAACATTCTTAGTTTATCATATTAAAGGGATATGATAAATAAAAAAGCACAAAATAAAAAGATTTAACTATTTTAAAAAGGGTAAGTATAACACCACCCTTTTAAAGTTATTGTGATATATAATACAATTTTACATACTTGTCTGTTACACAAGTTAAATAGTAAAATTCTATAATAGACTATATATGTATAATTTAATATATATTATAGACAACATATTTGGGGATTATTATATATAATGAAATATATAAGTTGTAAAAAAATAACATTGAAAAAAAAGATAATTATTATTCATACATATCCATAAACCTCTTTTAAAGTATTTTAATTTTAACAATGATTACCTACCAATTAAATTGTACTTTTTATAAAATTAAGCTTTATTAACGTACCTTTAAAAACACAAATTTTGTTTACTGAAATTTATAGGTTCTATAATGGTGAGCTAGTACGGATATGTGCACAATTATAGATGAAGTGTTCATAAAAATTATATGAATAAACTAGAAAACAATCTAACTGATTTATAGTTATCTTGGTTTGTTAAATAACATTAGCTTTGGATGAAAAAGATATAAAATGAATGGAATCAACTATTGACATAAGTTGTGGCCGACATGAATTTAATTAATTAAGGTATCCTTCCAAATGAGGGTGTATGCAACTTATTACAAAAAGCATTCAAATTACGAATATATGTTGACAAAGCTACGTAACTAGACATGGACAAATACTAATGGCGTTTTATATTATTTTTATAATATATAATTTTAACCTTTTCTAGAATCAAGGTGAATCTAACAATATGTTATATGCATATTATATTGCAGACATCTTAATTGTTGTGGTATTGTGTTATCGATGATGAATTATTATATACTTGATAAATTATTATATACTTGATAAATTATTATATACTTTGGGACGAATGTACACACTTCGTAGAATCTACTCCTAAAACCCATTACATTGATGAGAATAAACATCAGGAGTAAATAGATAAAAATATAACATCAAGAAAATTTATAACGAATAGATCTTTAGTTCAAGTCTCCATCCGAATAAAAATGTTTAGAGTTAAGAGACAATGTTTTTTTTTGTTTTTTTTTCAGTTATAAGTTTTCTTTTATAAGTGTTTGGGGTGTGGTCCCAGCTAAAAAACAAATAGATAAGCCAAACTAAAACAATACTTATTATTTAAATCAGTGTCGTGCATTTATGTTTCAAACAATAATAGATCAAAAGACTATCAAAGTGATGAATTATTAGATGCCTTAGCTTAGGAAAGATTATGAGTTGACATTTAGGGGAGTACTTGATGTTTAATTTAACTCTTGTTTTGTTCTGAGTTTGTTGAGAAATGGTTTTTTTCACGCTTTAATGTATGGGTATGCAAGAAACCGAAATAACCGAATCGTAATCAAAATAACCGACACAATCGAATTGAAATAACCAAAACCGTTAAGAAACCGACGGTTTGGTTTGATGATTTTTTAGAAACCGAATTTTTTGGTTCGGTTTGGTTTTGCTTGTAACAAAAACCGAAAAAACCGAACCAAAATCACACGGCCAAACTTATATATTTAGAGGTGTAATTATACACTTATAAATATTAGTAGCTTATTAGTTACATATTTAACTTATGTTATCTAAAAGAAATTGAATATTTAGGTTTCAACAATAATCTTAAACTTTTTTTGTTTAAATTAATAGATTAAAATGTTGTATTAAACTTTTTGTTTTTATATTTTATGGATGCATTGATTTTAATGTCAACTTATTTATAAAAATATATAGATATAGATTATATTTAAACATCAACAAAATTATGTAAAGCCAAAGTTTTAGTTTAAAACAATTTTTTTAGAAACTTGAAGCCCAAACGGTAAAACCAAACAAAACCGAAACTGAAATGAAAAACGAAAACCAAAAACTAAAAAAGACCGAAACCGAACGATTTTAAAAGTCTAAAAACCGATTTATTGATTTTTGATTTCGATTTTGGGTCTGAATTAAAACCGAATGAAACTGATCGTAATTTGATGTATGCAATGTTTTCATTTATTGCAAAAAATGATGACGTGTAGAACGCATGCCAAACATTTATGCGTTCATACGGTCATACCACGAAAAGGGGTTTAAATATGATAACCAATTAACCACATTCAATAATTCTCTCTTTGCGTTGAATTAGCGTTCAAATCGAACAATTAACACCATAGCAACAGTCCAACAGCCGGCCCCTTTCGCTTTCAGGTATCCCCTTGAATTCATCATCTATATCTATATCTATACATATGTATATAAACAAATCACCATCTTCTAATTTCATGTAAACCATTCACTTTTAGCCTAAAATGGCTTCAATTCAATCCATAACACTTGTCAATCTCACTCTAATCATCTTCTTCACTGCAGCCATGGTGGATACTTCAAATTCTGCACTCATCTGCAGACCAACTGATCATGGTCCAGTGGTGCTCACAACCCCACTTGTGATCTTTCTCCAAACTGTTCAAGAAACCGCTTTTAAAACATTTGGTCCTGTGAATTTTGACCCAAAATTCTACGTTGACTTGTCATTGAGGTATGATCTTCCAACAGTCAAACAAGAGTTTGATGGTCTCCCAAAGACAGAAAACGGGTCGGTTTTAGCTTCTGATTTGAATGGGTTTTTGACCAAGTTTATGAATGGGGCTAAAGAGGATTTGGAAGTGGTTGAACCGGTTGACTTTGTGGCTGAACCAGATGGGTTCTTGCCCAAAGTGGTGCACCAGGGTGTGAGAGATTGGGCTCTTGAAGTTCATTCACTTTGGAAGAATTTGAGCCGAAAGGTGTCGAATTGCGTGTTGGAGAATCCAGAGTTGCATACTCTGCTTCCTTTAGAACACCCTGTGATTATACCTGGATCAAGATTTCAAGAGGTTTATTATTGGGATTCATATTGGGTTATAAGGTACATTCATTAATAATATTAATATGTCATAGATTCTAAGATTCTTGATACATGTGAGGAAACATGTACATTCCTGCTATTAAGCTGTCAGGTTGGGTGAATAATTTAGCCAAAACTAGGTTCGGGTCAAAACGGGTCATCATAAAAAGTACTAATTTGGTTTGGGTCAAAATGGGTCTGACAAAAATGGTCTCGGGTTGAAATGAGTCGAGTCGTTATGTTAAAAAATCATAATGATATGTTTATTGTATGATGTAATATTATGTTATGATGTGTATTGAGCAGAGGACTATTGGCAAGTAAAATGTACGAGACAGCGAAAGGGATGGTTCTCAATCTGCTTAATTTGATTGACACATACGGATACGTTCTGAATGGTGCCCGTGCGTATTATACGAATAGAAGGTAAATACATTTCGTTGTTTGTATGTATTTTTTAAGATGTTTGTATAATAGCGTGACAAATTGGTACCAACTTGCATATATATGGACAGACATATTAGTTATATCCTTTTAGAAAACTAAGAGTTTAAAGTTAATGGTTGGTGGAACTATTTTCAGTCAGCCTCCATTGTTGAGTTCAATGGTGATTGAAGTATATAAGCGAACTAATGACGTTGACTTGGTCAAGAAGGCACTCCCGGCCCTGATCAAAGAACATGAATTTTGGAATACGAGTAAATGTCACTCGCTATAATGTGTTTGTTTTTATTCTTTTTGTAACGAGTTGTTACTTAGGTTGTTTCTGTTACAGAAATACATAATGTGACAATTGTGGACTCTCAAGGTTCAACACACAATTTAAGCCGGTACTATGCTATGTGGAATCAACCTAGGCCAGAATCATTCACCATCGTAAGATATCACAACATAATTAGTTTAAAGATCGCGCTTTCAGTTTATCAAACCAATGAATGTAACAAAGATTTACATTTTCTTGTTTCATAGGACACCGAGACTGCGAGTAAACTTAAGAATGACTGTGAGAAACAGCAACTGTATCGTGAGCTGGCTTCGACTGCAGAAACTGGTTGGGATTTTAGTACCAGATGGATGAAGTAAACTAAACACATTTTTTACAAATTAATACGCGTTTCTTTCTTTTTTTATGATTATTTGAATTGATGATCTGTGTTTCAGGAATAAGTCTGATCTCACAACATTGTCTACAACAACGATAGTACCCGTTGATTTGAATGCATACATACTAAAGGTGTGAATTAGAAACCATTTTGTGTATTTTATGTCTTTCTAGAGTCGGATGCATAAACGCTTAAAAGTTATTTTAATGTTTTCACAGATGGAACTTGACATATCTTTCTTGGCAAATGTTGTCGGAGAAAGTAGTCACACTTTACACTTTGCTAGAGCTTCAGAAGCAAGAAAGAAGGCCATGGACATCGTGTTTTGGAACGAGGAGAAGGGACAATGGTTCGATTACTGGCTCAATGAGAGCTCTAACCACAAGGTAAGTGGTTCTGTAACCACAAGATTAATTGGTTCGAGCCACACCCTGTTACTGTATAAATGTCTAACATGTTGTATTGGTTTCAGGATGTTTACACGTGGGATGCCTCGCACCAGAATCAAGACATATTTGCCTCAAACTTCATCCCCTTATGGGTTCAGTTATTCTACTCAGGTTTGTTTATGTTCACTTTAAACGGGTCATTTACAAAATTAACCGCATTTGATCCAAATTATAATTCAATAATCTTTCTTAAGATGAAACCGTGGTGAACAAAGTTGCACAAAGCCTTGAAAGCTCGGGACTGGTACGTGCTGCAGGCATAGCAACTTCCTTGACTAATTCAAGCGAGCAATGGTAATCTACACGATCAAATATTATTATAAGTCGGTTATTAACGATGAATAACAAGAATTTGCTGTTGAAAACAGGGATTTTCCAAATGGTTGGGCCCCTGTTCAACACATGATCGTTGAAGGTCTGGTTAGATCAGGATCAGAAGAAGCGAGATCACTAGCGAAAGATGTTGCCATAAGGTGGATCAGAACTAATTATGCTACATATGAAACATCAAAAGCAATGCATGAGAAATATGATGTTAGCAAGTGTGGAGAATTTGGTGGCGGGGGCGAATACGTGCCACAAGTAAGCATATTTACACAATGTCTTAATTAGAGGTGCATAAAACGGGTTTGGCCCTAAACCGGTTCGGAATTAAACTAGTTCAGTTGGGATCAAAAAAGGTCAACACCAGTTTGTGGCCAAACTAGTTTACAAACCAATTTCAACCCTACATGTAGCGTCGGTTTTAAACTGGTTTCAATAACCGATCCGGTTCTAGGTTACAAAACTGGTTCTAAAACCGTTCCTTTTTATGTGTTATTTGGTTGTTTCTATTATGGGCTATGGGCCTAGGCCCAGGTTTATTTTGATTTTTTCTGATGAAAATGTTGGTTTACAGACTGGTTTTGGGTGGTCTAATGGAGTTGTATTGGCCTTCCTGGAGGAGTTTGGATGGGCTGAAGACCTGAGTCCATATTGCCAGTGAACATTTCAAGTTAATGGGCCTGGGCGTGGGCCTCGTCCTGGGCTAGTTGTTGATGTGGGTCAAATTGAGAAGTCTGTACTTTAGTGAGCCCAGTGAAAAGTCACTGGTCATTTATGATTTATATATTTCTTTTTGAAAATGTGGATCTAGTTTATACGAATTTACTTCAACACAAATATTATATTTTTTAACACTAAGAATATTCCATATTTTTCAAGTATACTTTCTTTATTAATTTTTTTAGAAGAGAATGGTTTGTTTGTATATCATTATCTCATCGTGAATTGACACTTATGTCCTTGTCTATATATTAGTGCTGTTCTCTAACTAAAAGAGTTCAACTGAAACCAATGATGGCGACTAAGGTATAGATAATAAAGTGATAAACTAATCACAATATGGGTGATAAGAGTTAGGTTAGAGATAGTGACACACACTTAGGGCCTAGTAATCACTAAATCTTTGAATTATTAGATCATATCACCATTTTGTAGGTTATCACTATTATTTTTTCAAGAGACTTCATTATGCTTGGAGCACAGTATGTACACATTTTTTGAATTTTAATATAATTTATCAACTTTGGCTCGTGTTATTTTTATTTTTAATTTTTTCATAAGTGGTAGTTAAGTTTATCATTTTTGATATCGGTTTATTCAATTTATTCAGTTTTAAAACTTTTAGGGCCTGTTTCAAAACTGAACCGATCCGACTTAAAATTTGGCTAGCTAGACCGACTAAATCATTTAAATTGATTTAACAGTTTATTTGGTTCGGTTATTATTCAGTTATTCTATCATCTTTAGTTCACATATCCAAATAAACAAGATTTGTTGGACCATTACCTGAACCAAAAAACCAAATTTATAATTTGGATATGGTTGGGAACCAAAATTGAATTCACAATTCATTTTGAGGTATTTTGATTGTAACTATAGTTTGATTTTAGTTTTCGGGTGTATTGCACACCCCTAATCAACAGGAAAGAACATGAGTATCCTTACGAGCGGCATAATCTTTTAGTAACGAAGGGAGTGGGGTGGGGGAGGGATGGTGTTCATCGCCAGCCCCGCAACCATGTTAATTCATTCAATAACAATGTGTTAGCCATCCTCATAAAGTCTAAATTTTTTCAATTAAGTAAACATTTGTATTATAACAATTCAAATCATAACAAAATAATAGAAATGAATTCTGTAATATATAAGCTCCAACTCATAGTAACTCTTAAAGAATTATAACAACTTAATCAAACAAACGAACATATAAAAGTTTTGAAAAAGTAAACAACTTAATCAAACAAACGAGAATAACATAATCTGTTAAAAGTTTTAAAAGAGTTCAAAGTTTTTTTTACAACTAGTCATTCCATAATTTTTATTAAATGTAAATGATGAAATATGTAACTTACTCTTTCTAGTCATACTAGTTATATAAGTTTACTACATATACATGTATACACAAATATATATACGAGTACTAGAAACTATATCATATTTAATAATATAGAAATTGGGCATTATCTATTTTCTTAAATATAGTATTGAACTAAAAAGCCTAATGTGTGGGAGATTAGCAATCAAATTTATTGGGTTTATGAATCTAAAGTTGATGAATAGGACAACATTAGTAATCAAATTCTGATTGAAGTTGGACTTGATATTATATTATTTATATTGGCACTAAAGCAAATTATGTCACGCCATTACTTTATGAATAAACGATTCGAAAAGTAAAAAAGAAAAAAGAAATCCAGGTTTGTTTGGGTCTGATGATATTGTGATTGAATGCTACTTTTAACTAATTTATAATGATTGTTTTCATACATAAAGTTTGACGATCTTTTTTGTAAGAAGTTGAGATGATGAGTCTCATCAAAACAATTATTAACATAAACATCCCTTAACACTCTTCTTCCTTTAATAAAAATAGGTTTATATAACTTATATTATTTCGCGCAAATGCTTGTAGTCCGTACATGCAAATATATTTTTTAATACTCGCCAAGTAATTGTGCTTGTAAATCCTTTTGTGACGATCTTGTAAAAATGTTTCTTATCATGCTAATATCAATCTAAATTTAAGCACTCTAAGTTATTGAAAAAAAAAGTTCAAAAAAGTTTTCTAACATGTTAACCAAAATAAAATGGAAATTAATTTGTTTTTACATGTTATTATCCTAAAATACAAATTTATGTCTATAGATAACATAATTTACTCTAGGGTTGGCAAAATGGATACTTGTTTAAACATGATAAGACTTGTTTAACAACAAAATACACTATGTATTTTTTCTACTTTTTAAAATAATTAAAATTGAGAGTTTTGGATTTATCATTTCTTATTCTTGATACCTAAAACATATAATTATCACGCTTAAACCATCAAATCTAAGTGTTAAATGTGTCATTTTCATGTTTGATACTTTACTAATCGCGTTGTTTGTAACCTGTTAAACACGATAAAACACGATTTGCCAGACCTAATTTACTATTAATTACATCAGAAGGCAGGGTTCAAATAAAAGAGGTTTCAAATCTAAAAGTATAAAAAATAATTTAACCATGAATCTTTTTAATCAATAATTAAAATCAAACTATAGGAAATAAATTTGTTAGCTGTATATTTTAGACATAGCCAACTTTAATAACTTTTTTCAAGTTCTCTTATTTTTTTTAATAAATTTGTTAGCTGTGTATTTTAGACATAGCCAACTTTAATAACTTTAATAATTTGTTAGCTATGTATTTTAGACATAGCCAACTTTAAATAAATTTGTTAGATGTGTATTTAAATTGTAGGAAATAAATTTGATAGCTGTGAAATGTCTCATTGTGTTTTTTATCCGTCATTATGTTATATTGAATATTATAAGTTTTGAAAAACACATTGTGTTATCTTAAACACTATAAATTTTGAAAACACATTGATGAACTAACATAATTGTGTACTTTTTAATTGCAAAACACTTTGATAAGAGAAACAAATTTTATATAATATATATAACACATGATAAAAATAACACGAAATGATTTAAAACGTAAAATACAATAATGATAAATAGAAATAACACATGATGGAAATATTGCCACAATGACTAGACATATTAGACATAATTACTAGATTTATTTGACATGATAATTAAAATGTCATCCCTTTTAAAATAACATATAAGAGAACACATGTTAAACCAAGAATATTTGTTAGACTTTTTTATTAAAAGCTTATTTTACTATAACTACACCCAATTTCAATAGCATTATGGATTTTTGAGGATACATATGAGATTTATTTTTTTAACAACAATATTTTATTTTGGGATTTTAATTTTTGTAACTAGATTTGAACATGAATAATCTCTAAAAAGTATTTAACTTTTGTGATTGTGCTATCAACATAAATAATTGTATTGTATTGGTTAATTAAACAATAAACATTATATGTGGTAAACAAAAATTAATCACAACTCGAAAGAAAAAGAAATTCTCAAATAATTTATGTACAGGAGGATCCTAAAAAGATTATATATCCATCCATGGAAAAGCATGACAATCATTTGATTTAAATGACCACATTCGAGCACTAACTTTTCATATTAAATTTCCAAAAAGAAAAAAAAGATTGGAAGTTATGAGTTAGTGGGAAGTCATGACAAGAATCTTGATAAATTTTATATTTATTTAGTGATATTAATTTTGCTTATCAACCAAAGTCATCTTTGTGGGTTTAGTCTCGTATCATGTTTTATCAGTTGGTTACTAAGACTACAATTCTTCTGCAAAGAATTTTCTGTATCTATATTTCTATATGTTACTATATTTAATTAGAGTTAGGGGTTGCTTGACAGCCTCTTAAACAACCTTTTAAACAACATCTTAATGGTTCAGATGTTTAAATGGTTTAGCATTTAATGGTTCAGACTATTTGTTTCGCAAGCACATGTTTGAATGTTTAAGACATTTACCTCTGAAAACTTAAACTTTATATTGATACTGAATGGTTAAAAGGTCTAATGTTGAATGGTTAAGATATATTATTTGAATTGGTCAGACATTTGTCTTTGAATAGTTAAACGATATATTACCTCTTAATGGTTCAGACCTCTTAATGGTTCAGTTTCTTATTAGTTCAGCACTTAATTATTAAAAAGTTACCAAACAACCCCTTAATTATACATTGTTTTACTAGTTAATGTGATAAGGTTACGAAAATTGGAAATTAAATAGAGAGGGATTGAGCCACAATATGAAAACTTTAAGAGTCATACCAGCTTGAGATTCTGTGTATTATGATAACAAATAGTTTATTGTTCATATATACAATCATATCAACATTAGTTTTTGTTATATATATAATTAGGTTAGAGATCATGTATTACATGGATAAAATAATAAAACATATTAAAATCAGTAGTTTTATAATTATTTTATTTTTTAGATGTGAAATAAAAATATAATGAATATTTAGAAGTTATAACACATAATGAATTAGAAATGATTACTCTATATTTAATACTAGATTAGTACCCCGTGTATTACACAGATTGAATAAAATCAATATAATTAATTAGTATAAAAAATTATTAATTATAATATGATATTTTGAAATATGATATGATTGAAATTATATATAAGTAATAAAACAATGATATTATTTTCTTTGAACTTCTGTTTTAGATTCTTATATCTAAAAAAGTTAAAAAATTTGTTCTAAATCAAAAAGTTTTAGAAAAAATGCCATTGTTTGATAATTTCTTATTATAACTTTGAATTTTAATTTATTTATGGTTCACAAAAATTTAATTTCTAAAAACACTGATTTTAATTATTTTGTATTTTTAAAAAGGTTTGATGTTTTATAAAATTACTTATGTTGTACAAAAGATTGCTTCTTTAGAAATTATATTTATAAAAAAACTGTTTCCTAATTTATTAAAAACTATTTTAATCTAAAAAATAATTCAATAATATAATTAGTAGTTAATGTAAATACTTAATATGAGAAAAAAACGGAAAAATTACAATTAGAAGGTCTAATATTGTGACAACTGGCAACTCAAAATTTTCTTTCATTAGAGTAGATAGATGTGTTAATAAATTATTAAAATAACTCTATTTATATTTTAGATGTTTAATAGTTTAGTTTACTTATTTACAATATCTATCATTTAATATAATATAGAGACAAGAAACACAAAGGAAACTATATTTATATTTTAGATATATTTGTCTTAACATATTTAGTTAAAAAGAAAAGTCAAATTATTTGTTTTTATAATTTTCGTAGTTATTATGAGAGAGATGCGTGAAAATGATTTTTTTGGTAAGCTAAAATGATTACACGTGTTATTTGATATGTTAGAATGATTACACGTGTCTTAAGAAAACTTTCTTTTATTATAGGTTATAGATTTATGTTTGATTTTTTATGATTGTAAAAATAAAATAGATCAGTAAAAGTTGAAAATAATGCATAAATTAAGAAGAAAAAGAAGATAGTGTTAAACGATGAAACAGTGATGTGTAGGACAAAAGATGAGAATGAATGTTTAACGATTTACATGACAGAGGTGAAAACACGTAATAATATAATGTTAAAATGTTAATAAGAATTTGGTCATTTTTAGTTATCTATAAATATGTATATACAATACCAAAGAAATGTAATCTACTAAAATATTTATGATCTTGTTACATAAATTTTACCCTTTTAAACAGTTTTAAATGTATAGTATATAGGTTTTACTAAGTATGAGTTATGACAATTAAAGCTATGTTTAACAGGGAAGTACAAAATAAAGATAAAAATTGTGGGATTTATTTAAGTAGTCTCGGTATTTTATTATTTTCTAAAAAAATTGAAGTGCGCTATTGTATTAGTCATCTGACAAATCCCATTGATACCAAGTCACCAACTTTGGAAGGTTACAACCCACTTCAGTCTTACAATATTACGATTATGAATTATAATTACTTTTAGTTGTATAAAACTACTTACGACTTATTATATACACTTAATGTTATTAATTATATAACTATATTAATCACCATTGATAAATAAAACAAAAAAAAAAGTTATGCAAGTAACGATAGAATATAGACACAAGGAGTTTTAAAAGTGTTAAAAAAAGGAAATTCGAGTCCATATGTAATAAATAATAATTCAGTTAACCGATATCATTTACAAGAATTCAGCTAAAAATATTATTATATCATTGGATGCATATTTAGTTAATTTCCTTTTAGTTAGAAGTAAAATGAGTAAAAATATAATGAAAAATTTACAATATAGTTTATACAATACACAACTAAATTTAAAAAATAAGTCAATTAATCCTATCGATCAGACTTAAACCACCACATTATATCATCACCCATCTTACTTCCTTAGGCTAGTAAGGAATAACTAAATAACCGAAACTTAAATAAATTAATCGACTGAATGAAACTAAAATAATCAAACTAACGATTAAGTAGTGGTTAAGTCGTAACCAGTTAACCGAATATTGTGGTTTTGCTTAGCTTTTGATGTGTGAGATAATAAACGGTTAAGAAATCACGACTCTGTTGGAGAAATTACATTTAGAATTTGAGTTTTCTAACAGAGCTATGGATATGTGTTAGAAACATTTAAGGCTCTATTCATAACATTACATGAATATTGTCCCGGTAATTGCCAATCCCGATTGTGCAAGGCTCCATTCATAATATTATGCGAGTATTATATGAAACAATGACAAATCGGTTAACCGAACGAACCTAACCAGAACTGAGCTAATCATTGATTAATTGAAATTGATTTATTATCAAATACTCTTAACTGAATATTTTAGTTTCAGTTCGGTTGGGTGTCAAAACGAACAAAACTACCTCAGGCCCCCCTCCCACCTCAAGGTCTCCCTCTTGGAACTTTGGCATATGATACCTATCTAACAATTTTTATTTTGAATTATTGAAAAATATGCTTTGTTTTTTGTTGAAATTAGTCTTTATTGTATTTTATTACGACATATATTTTCTAGTTTATATACCAAATAAAAAGCTAAACGTTTTGATTAAGACCAAATGAGCAAATGGATTTTGGCTTGACTGTATCTTGATGTGTAAGACGACGTACATGCTATTAAGCTCGATCGAACGTACTTCAAGTTTTAAATGATACATGTATATAATATTAGAAGTATTAGAATAGTTTTAAAATTGTTTTGATAAAGGGTCAGAAATTTATAAAGGAATAAAATAACGTGAGAAGCGAGGACGACAGTCCACACGAACAGCATCGAATGCAAGGAATCTTTAAACGTTTTCAACGTCAGAAGCCTCTAGTTTAACTTCTTCCCCATCTTGACCATGTGCCCTTTGTTTTTTCTATTTTTTGTTATAACATATAATTTTATTTTTTTTCAGTTAAATTTGCAAATATAATATATAATTTTGAAATAACTAAAGTGATCAAGATGTTGTTCACAATCTAACGATATACAATGACAAATCAATGAAATGATTTAATTCATACAAAAATATCTCTTATGAGGCCATGAGGGTATGAGTCGTAGATATTCTACATTTTATTTTATTATTAATATTATTGTTGTAAAAGGATTCAAACTAAAACCTTATTTATTGCGAAACTTGCAAAAGATGTCAATGTTAATTAAAATTATTATAATTTTAAAATTACATTATTACATGTATAAAAGATTATGTTTTTTAATGTATATGTGTGTAAATTCACAAATAAACAGAAGTTAATACTAGTGTAGGACCGTAAGTTATGTGAAAAGAAACATTTATGTTCAGTTGTAAGGGTTTTTTATTTTATTTTTTATAGCATACACCATTGTTAATATTTTAAGACTTTTAAATTTATAAATATACATAAAAATATTATTTTCTATATATGTAATAATATTATTTAAAAAATGATTTTAATTGACCTTGACGAGTTTTCGTAATTTCTTGTAATAACAAAGGGTTTTCATTTAAACCTTATCTTATTGTTAATCAATATTTTTATCAATTTTTACATACCCAAAGTACTTAATTTTAGAACAACCCTTGTTCAAGTTTGTTAAACGACATTTGAAGAATTTAAACACTCAATTTTTACTATTGTAGTCGAAACAACTTACTACTTTAAGTGTTCCTATGAGACACTAAAATACTTAATAACTTTAAGAGTATGAGTAACAAATAAAGACCCAACTCATATCTATACGGTATTGATTCTAGTTGCATAAATTCAAGTCTAAGGGGCTGTTTGATTGCTCTTACTCGGTCAGAAGGTGATGACCGGGTAAGAGCTTGTTTCAAAACTGACCGGTAAGAGGAAAAATAGGCATGGGTCAGTGGCTTCGGACCGGGTCAGACGCAAAAATGTGATAATCAAACACGCTGACGGCCAAAATGTCTGACCAGGTCAGTGAGTCAGACATTTTGACCGGATCAGAAACAAATCAAACAGCCCCTAAGTCATTTAATATTACAGAGGTTGTATTCGAGTTTTATGTTTAAAGTTTGTGCTACATTTGTAAATGGTTTTTCAAGTTCGAATTTAGTTCTGGTCCGGAACGTTTATTACTTTTTTATATATCTAATTATTTTACTACTACATAAATATATATTATACCGTGTCTATATATTTACAATATCAATTTTATATATAGAACATAATATATATTTTGTATTATCTAGTTATATATAGTACATAAAATAAATATTTTTATCATCATATAATTAATATGCTTTATTTAAAGTCATATGATTAGTGAAGCTTGTTAGGTAAAACTCAATTTTAGGTTTATTTTCATTAAAGCTCAACTCATTTTAAAATAAAAGAATGTAATTCCTTTTCTTTCATAGGGTAAAAAAAGGGGGGGGGGCTAAAAATTGACAAGTCGGTTTTCTGCAAATGTTTAGAAAGCCTCACGTGCAATGGTGTAACTCGTTTTCCTAGTGGTCGACATTTGTGTCGTATGCCCCTCCCTACTCTACTCTGTTTCATACAGTACAGTTGAAATTAGTTGCTAAAACAGTTAAACACAATCCCTCAATCTACGTTGTCTATCAAGGTATGTATGTATGTATATCTGTCTCATCAATCTACATGTCTCTTCACAAACATTAACTAACATTAACTAATGAGCAATTTTCAAAATGTATCTTTGCCCCTCTTTTGCAGTCTAAAATGTCTCTTCCATTTATCTAAGAATATTCATGGCTCATTCCCCATGTATACATGACTGAATACCTTATATTATTATTATGTATAGTTATAAGTGATTGTCAGTTAAAAAAGTTGAAAATTAATTATGATTGTATCATGTTTTCTTATATTTGAGAAAATATAATACAACCTTCATAAATTTTTTAATATTTTGAAAATGGTTTTGAGTAGATAAGAGAGAAAATATAATTATAAATGTATAAACAAAATTAATTGAAAAACAAAAAGTTTAAAAAATAATGATTTTTAGTACAATTATAATAATAAGATAAAAGATGGGTTGTGAATGTTCTAATATCTAAAATTATCCTCACTTTAGACAGGGTTATTCAAATTTTGAATCTGGTCAATTAACTTTAACCCGTAAACATCAATATTGAACTTTAAGGGGTCATTATGTAACTTCCATAGTTAGTTAATTCAGGGTTTTAATTCTTGTTATTAGCAATCATCTTGTTCCAATTTTATCGTAATCATTCTTGATTCTTAATCAAATTGATCGAATTCTTATTTGTTGGGATGTTATCACTAACAATCCGTATCTGAGTTACTTTCATCTGCTCAGTTTAGAAAAAAAAGGTGCAATCAGGGTTTTAATTGCTGAAGACAAAGACGGTTTCCACTATTCGAACCGAAGAAATTCAATGAGAAAAATGATTCAGTTTGTAAAGGTCAAATAAACTTTTTTTTTCTTTTTCAGTTATTGTCAACTTTTTATGTGTGTATATTTTTGTATTCTCCATAATCTATAGCATGTGACTCTCCATAAATAAAGTTAGTTCTTTTGGGATGTTTGGGATTGAGTGTTTGACTATTTCCAAGTGTTAATAACTTTGATTTCCAACACAAGAAATAAGAATTATAAGGTGTAGAGATATAAACCTAATTAGTGTTTTCTTAACTTATTTAAACCTTAAAAGAGGACCATTTTTTACTGACAGGATTTTTTTAAAACAAATAAATTGACAATTATTTATCATAACTTTCAAACACCTCTTTAGCCAAAAACCGTAAAACATGCATAGTTTTTTCTTTCTTTTCTATATTATTTTACCTCTACTCATCTAAACCCACGCTCTTATTATGGGAAGAATCATGCCACTTAACCGATCGTTTTTAATAAAATCATCAGACTTAGAATTTGCATTTAAATATTTTTAATATTAATAAAAAAACAAATGTGGAGACATTACATTTCGTAAGACGAATACCTATCTTCTTTAAAGTTAGAGCCAACCAATCAAAACATGACACGTGTAAATTACTTCAAACTTTCAAACATAAATGTTTGTATCAACTTTATTATCTTTTAAAAACATAGTAAATAAGTTTAAAGTGAGAACCCAATCTTCAGAAGCTAATTGACAGCTAGAGTTGGAGTGGGACTTGTTGGCATAAGGCAAGCTCGAGTGTAAGAATTCAAGATCTCATGAAATACGACTAAAAACTACTTTTTATTAACCTCACTTAATCAAATATCCTAAGCCAAGCTTTAAATACTAAATTTGATTAAAGTCGCAAGCTTAAACAAGGGTGTTATTTGCATTTAATTTATAGCTCTTATTTAATAAAACAAACTATAAAACATAATAATTATTATTTCTATTTAACAAAAAGTTTTTATAAAAGTGTTGAACTAATAGAACAAAGGAAATTATTATTTTCTTATAAAAATATAACAACAAAGTTAAAGATAAAAGTACTTATATTAATTATATAATTTTATAAAAGAAAGAATGAAGTATATTCGAATTCATGTAAGTTAAAAATAAAGATGGTGCCAACATCTCGTTGGGACACATTGACGCATGTGGTGCAGTACGCACACATGTGTTAAACATAACTTTTCACGTTTTGTCCTCTAAATTTTTAAATCCCTTAACACACACGCTCTCTAGTTCCCCTCACGTCGATCTCTACACTATAAAACTTAAAAACTCCAAACCACTCTAAAAAAATATAATTTCTACACACCTTATAATTTACATTTTACAACATATATTTGTCCAACTCTGATTAGTTATTAGACCTGGAAAACAGTAAAATCAATTTATTTTATTTTATTTTGTATGGTCAAATGTCTAGTAGTTAAGTATTCACATATTATAAGTTATCAAGTCATAACACATTGTTCTATTTTTCAAAATGAGAAAAAAGTTTGTTTAATTTTTCAAAATGAAAAGAGAAAGAAGAAAACCGGGGTACATATATGAAGACGCAGGACCATCATCTTCAATCCATAGCTTACCCCTATCCCCACCCCCACCCCCACCCCCATCCCCTGCATGTGTTAGCCACAGGCCCACTTAAATTAGCTTCATCACATTTCTATATAACCACACTCTTTAAGTCTTTCTGCTCTCAACAACAACATTCAATTGAATGAATTCACTCCTATTCGTACTGCACTTTTCACAACAACAACAACAACATCAACTGCAACAACAACAACAACAACAAAAACAGAAGACTCGTATGGTCACCGCACAGTGAGAAAAAGGTCCTCCAGAAAATTTATAAAAAAAAAGGGTCAAAATCAAGATGCTTAAAACCGTCAAGTACTTGATCGGCTCCGCCGGACCCAGCGGCTTCGGCTCCAAAACCACCGCCGAACAAGTCACCGATGACGCCGTTGATCTTTCCTCCTCCACTGCCATCATCACTGGTAATTATTAATCTCTAATCATGTTTAATCATGCACATGCACTCTCATCATCATCATTTCCATATTATTATTCCCACAGAAAAAGAGAATCCTCTATTTTCAATCTTTGCGTAATGATTTTATAAATATTAGTTATTTAACGGAACATCCTGATGGTAAGATGTCTCTTATTTGTTTAAATACTGTCAGATGCAGTTATAGATATGTTATTAATAGGAGTAGATGAAAGTTATTTTTTTTCTAATTTGTAATGAATTATATTGATTTTACTAGGGGCGACATCCGGAATCGGGGCTGAGACAGCTCGAGTCCTGGCTAAGCGTGGCGCGCACCTCGTTATACCTGCTCGGAGTCTGAAAGCGGCCGAGGAGATGAAGAATCGAATCGTATCGGAGTTTCTTGATGCGCAGGTTATCGTCATGCATCTTGATCTTAGTTCTCTCAAGTCTGTTAGGCGTTTTGTTTCGGATTTTGAAGCTCTCAATTTGCCTCTCAATCTCCTCATGTAAGTTGAACTTTGTTTCATTTGACGATACAATAGTAATCAATTGTTCACACTGCTAATTAATATGCAATAATCGTAATATGTATGTTAGCAACAACGCCGGAAAATTCTCATACGATCATGGAATATCGGAAGATGGAATAGAGATGACGTTTGCTACTAATTATCTAGGTTTGTTTTAATGAAAAGACCTTTCAGACATTTTACCACTATATATATTATCGCACAATGCAAAAAAACAATTCAACCATAGCTTATAATGATTTTGCTTTTGTTACTAAAAATTGAATGATCAGGCCATTTTCTGTTGACGAAACTGCTGCTGAAGACGATGATCGCGACCGCGAAAACAACGGGTGTACAAGGACGAATAGTGAATGTAACATCCGGCATCCATACATGGTTTTCGGGCGACTTGATTCGTTCTCTAGGGCAAATAACTCGAGATAAAAGGTATGGTACAAGCATTTGTTTCTGCTAAACAAGCGCCAGAGTTTTCAATCACCTTTGTTCGCTTGCTGATGAATCTAGAATATTCTACAGTAAGTTCCAATCTAATTGTTAACGGTTAAAAAATCTGAATCAATCCCTCAATAATTCATACTAATAATTTAAACAACAACTAAACTGTAAAATAAACAAATGTTTTTCTTTTATTTTCACTCGATTCATGTTGACAATGATAACTATCAACCGAATCGAAGAACTTACAAGCGTAACCAAGTACAAACTAAGCGTGATCAAGTATAAAAAATGCTAATGTTAAGGTGGTTGTTTAACAAATAATATGAAATAAGTAAAATATCATTAATCAAATTATCTGTATGAATCATCATATTTATTAGGTATATTGTTGTTATTATCTAACTTCTAATTTACAAATAAACAAAGGCGGAGCATAGTATGGTCACGGGTGACCTTTTTTCGTCGATAGTGTTAAATTTTAGTCTAGTAGTATAACTTCTTTTTATATAAAAATTGATTCCGCCCCCAACTCCTATACGAGAATATTCAAATATAAAGAAATATGAAATGTCAACTAGCAAGTAATATGAGTAACTAATTCGGTTTGAATTCAACTAAGGTTTGACGGTATCCACATAGGGTTCCATAAAGTTGTATTGAAATTAGTGATGTAATTAAAAGGAAAAAAACTCAATTAATAGGTTTGACTTTATCCTCTGTATATTTGTCTTGTGGCTACAGTCATTACGATGCAACACGTGCATATGCGATCTCGAAGCTCGCTAACGTTTTGCACACCAAGGAACTTGCTTGCAGGCTCCAGGTACTATTTATAACACGCTCATGATGATTATCATAACACATATATTTCAGCATACTATACAAATAAAATAAAAACAGTATATATTGTTTAGAAGAAAAAAGTAACATTTTGTTTTATATCTTGGGTATTAATTTGTTGTGTGTTTGTGGTGGCAGATGATGGATGCTAACGTGACGGTAAACTGTGTGCATCCTGGGATTGTGAGAACTAGACTCACAAGAGATCGTGAAGGTTTCATTACAGGTAGTTTTACATGTTCACTTTGTTATAAAACATTAAAACGTGTAAAATTGTAATTTTTTCAAGGTTAGTTGGGTTAGTCAGTTAGGGTGAGGTTCGGGTTCTGGTGGCAACTGTTGTGCTTCAGTTTCGCATCACACCATGCATATGTGATGAGTTTATCGTAGAAAATTTTGGTGTTGTTTTTTAAAAAAAAACGAGATAGTCATTTAATGCAACAAGGATCTGGTGATTTTTTTTATCATATAATGGAATACACAGTTACCAATTTTGTACCATATAACAAGGCACATTTACATATTTTGATGGGAAATGGTAAGTTTGTGCATTTAATACTTAAAGAAGGGTATCTACATATTAGTAAGTTTGTGCATTTTAACGAACACATGGACCAAAAATGCTACAAAATTTTATTTCTTAGATCGGTTTAGTTGATGTAAATTTGATGTTGTAAATTCGTGTCTTTATTAGTCATATGTGTGTGCTTTTAAATACTTGCTAGATACTCCTAATTATTAATAAAATTACCTTTGTTGTTATAAATTTAAAGAATAAAAATGCCCTTATGATGGACTCATGGTCGATCGTTTAGTGCAAACTTCTAGCTTTATCGTAGCCACGAACAAGCACCGTGAACAACTTTCTCTCGCGGGAATTGTAAACACGGTGCAGCCTTTTTTCCATGGTTGGTTTTTCTTCAAATTTAAATGCATCATATCTATAGAACTCACATTCCTTATCTTGTGACATTTGGTGATTACATTAAACTTGTTGAGTTAAATTCAAACTTTATGACCTTGCAGACTTGGTATTCTTTCTAACTTCAAAGTTGTTGAAAACAATACCTCAGGTAATATCCCCCCTAATAACATCATATATACATTTCATACGTAAACACACACCAATCTCTCAAGTGTATAGTTTTGCATATTTAGGCTGCTGCTACCACATGCTATGTCGCAACTCATCCAAACCTAAGAAACGTGACCGGAAAATACTTTGCGGATTGCAATGAAGCTTCGAACTCCGACATAGGATGCAACCTTAAAGAAGCTGCAAGATTATGGTCATTCTCAGAAATTATGGTTTCTACTGATTTCAAACCAATTTTTGCTCCTTGTTCTGTGGCTTAGAATCTTAGATTAGGCAGACACATACTATAATAATATAAGTTTTAAAATTAGGAAAATAGTTAGATACCCTTATGAAAACATTATATACTTGTTGTTTCACATGTAAACACATGTTCTTTTCTATTTTCTTCTTTTAATCTACAAAATTAATATATACACGTATACAAGTCAAAAGTGCATATGCAAGGTTAGGTTTTGTTTATTTTTTTAATTGTGGGTGCATTGTTAGGCAGATTCTTTCAATGTTCTAGTACAAGATTTGGCACTTAGCTGTGTTGATATTGGATGTTGATTGGGAGATTAGACTATTTAATTATGATTTTTTTCTTTTAAATCTGTAGTTTCGTCTCTACTTGATCAATCATGTCCATAAAAAGTTTAACTTTGATATTATATATCAAATTATGGATTTGGTGTAACAAATACCATTCTCTTGATATAGATTATTATATAAAGGGTCAAAAACGCAAAATTATATAAAGTCATAAGGTGTGACACGCATCCTTGAAGGAGATGGAAATTTTCGTACGAGCAATAATTACACATAGAATTTATATTATTACACTAGAAATATGATAATTATAAAAGCTATAATAGTAATTATGCAACCTATGTTTTAATTAAGTAAAATAATAGCCATTTAGGTTTTTAAATAATTAATTTTCTTACATGATAATTATACAAGTTATTCTTATTTTACGCAAAACAATAATCAAGTAAGTTTTAATAGCACATACAGTTTTTAAAGTCATTTAAAATAAATATAGCAAAACTATTCACACATATTAACAATAATAAAATTTTTGATTTTATGGACAATTTTTAAAGAATTAAGATCGTATAAAAAGTTGTATTTGTCTAAAAGAAAAATAAGGGAATATAAAGAAAGTCAACAATTGTATCTTTTTTTTCCATTCCTATCCTCTTTATGTGTAAATAAATAATTAACGTTTCTTGTGTGATAATTTCATCTTTAAATCTCAGCCTTTGATTACATAGAACAATGACTCATATTACTTTCGGCTTATATTTTATATGAAAAAAATGACTTTATATTCTAAACTTTCTCAATACATACATGTCTTGGTATGAAATTTAAAAGTGGAAAATTAAAATGATAAGGATTTATCCCTTATATATTTTGGTATTTATACATATAGTCATGTCAGAAACAAAACACTTATAAATGGGTGATAAGTGACTAAGGGACTGTTTGACAGCATATGAATTAGCATTTTAACGGTTCAGACTGTTTGTTTCGCGAGCAAATGTCTTAATGGTTCAGAATTTTACCTCTTAATGTCTAAACATTATACTAATGCTAAATAGTTAAGATATCTTATCTGAACAGGTCAAGCATTTGCTTTTGAATAGTTCAATAATATACTAGCTCTTAATAATTCAGACCTCTTAATGGTTTAACACTTAGTGGTTCAGACTTATTATTGGTTTAGAACATAATCATTTAAAAATTACCAAACAAACCCTTAAAAATCATACTTTCACATTTACTGACATGTCAAGTTTTTACCGTTTAATACTGACTTTGACTATTTGATACGTCATCCACATCAATATATCACTTCTATAGAATCACAATTGTATTATTATTATTCACATATACAACAAAAGAGTTATAAGGTGTAGGCGAGATAAAGTAGATACACGAGTAAGAGTAGACACATGACCAAACATACACGTATCTTATTATTATATGGGTGCACTAGTTTTATTTTTTATTTTTAGGAGTGAAAACTCATCCACATCCTTGAAGATGCTTCAACCACAACTACCAAAAGGTAAAAGGTAATGGGTCCATATTTGGTGTTTAGGCATGGAGATGAAGGACCATCTTACCACCCAACCACTTTACAATGACTCAACCCTTTTGTACAGCCCAAATATCCAATGTACAACTTTTAATGCGTCATGTATAAGCAGCTAGATCATCAATTTTCTGGATTCCGGATTGGGCTGGCCCATGAAAAAGTGGATTTGATTGAAAAAAGTTGAATAGAAGGAAATATGCATTTTGCCCATTTCAGAATCACTCATCGTGGGTTGTACTTGCACCCACCATTTTCTCACAAAAGTAGATGTGGGCTATGCAATTATGTATATGCCCATATCTTTCCATTCGATCATCATATATATACACCTTTGAGATATATTATTTTTATTACTCCACAAGCTTAAGATCATTTCTAAATACATAAGTTATCCTATCTCTACTTTTAAGAAAATTATTGGTAGATGAATTTCATGTAAATATGTTATCCTATACCTACTTTCGAAATCAAAATTAATTTGAACTAACAAAAATAATTCGTGTAAATACATAAGTTTAGAGGTGTTATAATAAGGTTTTCCCATCTTTTTTATATCTTTGAATTACTACAATTACATGGTCAAATTATGGCTATCTTTGTGTAAAATTTTTTGATATGCTATATGTTTTTCTGTTGCATATTTGTCTCACATGTATTATATTGTTTTATTGTAAAATAATACTATGTACTATGTTATATAAGTACGACCTCATATTGTATGCGGGGCAACACATGAGATGTAAAAAGCTGGACATGATATTCGAGCTACTATGTAGTTAAGCTGTTTAATGCCATCTCTTCTTTTGTTTGAATTATGTATTTGCCTTATTTAAACGCTTGGATAAAAAAACTAGGGGCGCTTACGTAAAAATTTAAGTAGTTATGTGTAACATTTCATGTTGGTTTATCGGTTATCTATTTTGTTGTAATTTACTTTATTGAAGCGAAATTGGTAAAGTGGTTCTGATCTGATCTGATCTTTGGTTGATGTTCAAATGGATTGGTTATTAAGCTTAGAGATAAATGAGATTTGCACATATGGTCTTGAACATGGATAATGACAAATATTAATAATAGCTGTATATAGTCATGCACAAATCGGGTTTGACCGGACCCGGAACCGGGTTCAAACCAGGTTCGGTCCAGTCGAGTTTTTTTGTACCCGGGTACAAATTCGGGTTGGGTTCACTTGTGGGAAAACCCTACCCGCCATACCCGGGTAGGGTCGGGTCGGGTCCGGAACCGGGTCCAATACCGGGTTTGGTTTATTTTTTCTATTTTTCTTTTTTCTTTTTTATGTCCAATACCAGGTTCACTTCGGGTTTAGACCGGGTCGGGTTCGGGTCGGGTCCAGGTAGGGTCGGGTTTTAGAAATTCAAAAAAAACCAAACCGGGTTGAAACCGCCGGTTTATTCCGGATACGAACCGGGTACACCCGTACCGGGTTGTACCCGGACCCGGGTCCGGGTCGAGTACGGCGGGTCGGATCCGTACCCGGTTTTTTGTGCAAGTCTAGCTGTATAGGAAAATTTTATCAAGAACAATGTTTTGTGAGAGCTCTAATTTTTTTTACACGTGTGAAAAGTATTTATCTTTTTAACACATTTTAATATATGTAATCATATGTAAAAAGAATTTCACAAAATATGAGTTTTTATTTAAAAGAATTATTTAAAAGAATATATGTAATCATATGTAAAAAGAATTTCACAAAAATACGAATAATCAATTCATTAAAAAGCGAGCTAAAATTTGGGCCCGACTATAGTTTAAAACTGGATCAAGGTGTTATAATAATAAACTTTACCCAACAACGGGCCTTGCACAGGCCTCAGTCTTAAACTGTTATTGTTAGTTTGTCATTAACTGCAAGCCCATTGCAAAGCAGGCCCAAACCTACAGGTCTTGTGACTTGAAATCGCATTTTATTAAACTCATACATATGAAGGGAAAAAAACTCTCTTTATTTGTCAAAACTAATACAAAGCAAAATTACATAAAAAAGTGTTTTAAGGTATAAAAGTGTTGTACAAAAAAAAAAAGTTGTCTAAGATGGTTTATGGCATTCATATTTTTAAGAGACCGTTTAAAATGGTTTTTACTAAGAATTGCTTTTTTTAACCATCGAACACACTTTATAATCTACTTATAAAATCATCATACTTGTATATTGCAAGATATAAATTCATAACCATTTAATTAAGTAGTGGAGTTTCTTTCTTGAGACCGTTTATGGGCAGAAAAAACTTTTGAATGACAAATGTACGACCCTAATTCGAATGATAGGTTTTATATTAATCAGACTCATTCATCCGTTTTCTCATACGAAACCGCAACTACAACTATATTAGAGAAACCATAATTGGGAAAACCATTTAGCTCAAACCAAAACACTTTGGGCTAAACATAATTGATATTTATGGGAATTAATAGAAAAATAATATTAGTTAAAAGTGAAATGTTAGCAGCCTGCAGAATATGCGATGGCTATTCCGCTATTGGCTTCCGGCCAATCTACTTTTTTGTCAAGAATCCAATTATAATTATGTTACTAACTATCAAATTACACTTTCAGTCTCTTCACTTGTGCTCTGTTGCCCTCTTTCGTCCCTGTGAAGTTATTTTCGCATTTTTCAGTCCAGTAACTTATATTTCAATCCTTTTGGTCCCTGCTTTTGTTATATTGGTGAATGTTTCACTTTTTAAATCATCAAGGATAACATGAAACACTTTTTACAACAATTTTCACAACACATAATTCTACATAATCTTACATTTCCAAGGATTTGAACACAGGCTATTTTATGAGGACAAATACCATGCCCTTAGACCAATAGGTCATGGGTCACGTGAAACACTTAAAACAAATTATATATAGTTCAACTTAAATATCATATTAATTATCTTAATATAAAGTTTACACGTAAAATATATATTTTTCATTTAAATAGAATAATATATAAGTAATGAGTGATGACATAATCTTTTAGGACCCATGGATAGTTCAACAACTGATTTGTGTGATCATCATTTTTGAACGAAGCCGTAATTCAAAGTTTTAAAAATTTTCACAAAGAACCAGTAACATTAGTTAATAAATCAAACTAGAGAAACTATTTTGTATGTTTTCTTATAACAACTCATACAATCATTAAATTTCACTCTTACATCTACATAGTTTGTATACGGTAAGACTTGAATTGTAAACCATATAAAAAGTCATTTTCAAACTCATAGGTTCCACTCACCTAAATACCCTTTGATAGTTATTTTATATGTACATGGAGTCAATTGCTTGATTGCTAACCACTACATAAATACCATTTTAGAAGCCATCTCAATTGGAAAAAGAACATCAACATCAAAATAAAACAATTCTTTGATGTCACCTCATAATTATGACAACCACAAAAACTAGTTAAATGGCCAAATCAATAAAAGAGTAAGATATAATGTGCTTCTATGATACTTGACCAATATAGGAATTATTTAGTTAAATGTATTTGACAGTGAATTTGAACCTTTATGTTTGTAGTTGATACAAGCAAGAAACAAAGACTTTTCAATCATTGCAGTTGGGTGGTCATTCTTTCTAGTGAAATAATACGTTCATACATCTAGTTATTTATGAAGTTATTTTATATTATTTTCTCTTACTTAACAATATATATTCTTGAAATTGTATTGTAGGTTTTAATCATTTTGTAACATGTTAATTTTTACTACTGAAATCTCAGACACTTTTAAAAAAGTAAATAAAAAAACTTCTCAACATTTTTTGGCATAATAATAATTAGGGAATAAAGCGTAAACATTGCATTTATGTAACTATATAAAAACTATGTACGTTTTGTAAGCAGATATTTATTTGCACCAAAACAAACTGGAAACTCTTATAATATTTTAAGAATATTTTTATCTTTAAACTCTTACATGATTTTCATGTCATTTTATTTGTCTATTTCTATATTGTATTTTAATAATCTAAAATATGATTTATTGGCTGATATTAATCCTACTATTAAATTGGCCGATAATAATTCCAACTTTTAGTTTTGTTACCAATGACCATCCAAGTAACATAATTTTTATTGATTTACATTTGATTCTCATTCGTTTTTCATTCATTTCATTTCATAGTGTATCTTCTTTTTTTATTTACAATCATCATCGTTAGCAAAACCAAGTGGAAATCAATTGTAAACAAGTGAATAATTATGCTACTAGGATTGTTCTTGGTAACAAAACTAAAAGTTAAGATAATTATCGGCTAATGTGATAATATAAATTACTACCGGCCAATAGATCATATTTTGTATTATTAAAATCCAATTTATCATTTCTATTTAAGTAAATTCAAAGGCGCAACCAATCATCCTCAACCCATATGTTTGAGGTGAGAGTGCCCAAAAATTAAAGGGGTAGAAAAGCTAGAAATCATAAGTTACGGGGGGCTGCTTGTTGTTATTGTTTGAAGATTTATAAAGTGTACACTAATTGATAGTATCCCTAACACTACCACGTGGTTATCCAACATGTAAATGGTAGAAAAGTCTAAAATCACGTGGTCCTTCCGTGCCTAATGTTTTGTCTATTAGTAGCACAATATTTTAATTTAAAACAAAAGTTTTACGTAATGATTAATAACCACATAATATGTCTTAAATCAAAGAAACCAATAGAGAAACGACAAAATCATCTTAGTGAGAAACAGCCAAACAGGAGAAAGTGATGATAATAGTCTGGTTATTATATAATTATATCTTGAAAAAAATTCACCTGTATAATTATCTAATTTTCATCGTATATGATAATTTTTATACAAAGCGACGTACACACATATGACATATTGTGTCGTATATAAGCTCTTTAATCACTAAACCGTACACAAATAATCAACACACAAATGATACATACTTTTTATAAAATAACATATGTCTTTTATGGAATTTTGTTCGAGGAGTTCATCGTACTATCTTTTACTTAGATACTCTACTAGATTTCTCAACTTTCTTTTTAGCTTCTCTGAATCCTGATTGGATGTTGTTCTTTAGAATATTATTTTATATTTTTAAGTTCGGTTTCATTTTAGTATAAAGTTTTCATCCTTGCAAAAAAAGTTATCTTTATTAAATATTAATCATTGATCTAAATCAAGTTCATCGATGGACGTGAAACATTCATCACCAGCTAAATATGGTAAACCTAGGTAGCATAAATAAGTGTTCGTACTGAAATCTTTAACCATTACAAATTACATATTACATATTTAAACAAATACACAAATAAAAGACACACGCAAGCACGAGGTTTGATAGTTGATATTATAATGAAATATACTTAAGTTTTTAATCAATAATTAAAATTTATATATAGGATAAAATAATCTTATATTACATGTAGAGGGAATAAGCATTTTTCACGTGAAGTGTGGAAGGAAGAAAAGTTAATATATAAACTATAAAGTTGATGAGGTACATCTGTTGTTTGTTATGACTTGTCACCTTTCTTTTCACTGTTGCACTGATTTAGTTCATTATGCATCTTTACTTATCATTTATTATCAAGTACCCTAATTCATATAGACAATTTCATACTTGATTTTAGTACGCAAACAGTTGTTTATTTGAAACCATGTCTTATGTTTTACATATTTGAATTTCCTTATATTGTTTTGAGTTGATAAGTGCTTTTTTTAAATAAGCTATGAAAATTTTAGAAATAATATTTGATATAAAAGTATAAAACAATTCTTACAATATGTGAATCTTTTAGAAGATATGCTTTTGAGCACCGAAAATTTATAATACGTGACTAAAATTTGATACGTGACAATAGATAGATCATGTCTGATCTTAATTAAGAATGTTATTCCATCATGACATACCCACACATTAAAAAAACTCAAGTATGCTATAGATGTGCAATCTGCAATAAAAGTTATGCATATAGCACATTTATAGAGGTGCTAAATTGCTATCGCATGGTTACTACGATATAATACTTCACATAAATTAATAATTATAGATTATTGTAAGCATAATGCTAACTTCCATTTAGCAAAAATACTTGTGATAGATATGTAAACCTTTATGATCGAGGACTATATATGTAAAAAATTCACTAGATCTATTTTACATTTTGATTGTTAAATAATATTCTTTCCATTGAAATGATAAATTAAAAGGATCGACTACAAGCTAGGTTATCAAAACAATTTGACAAAATCAGGAGTTTTAAGAAAACGAAACGATAGAGACAGTAGATGCATGACTTCCGTTAATGTGTCAATCAATTGTCCTACCAATAATCATTCACTTTCACACGTCATACGTGTCCAAAGTGTTCCAATAATTAAAATTTTAGGTTCACATTTTTCATACAATAATAATATAATTCAAATAATACTTTATTTCGTAAAGAAAATCTACAGGAGTGATTTTTATTAGATTTTATAACTTGTTTTAAACACCGCATGCCATATGTATAGTCTTCTAACTTTTATCTTTTTTAATCTTTTAACTTTCTTTAACCATTAATAGTTAATCATGCAGCTATATTTAATAAAATCAAATTGGTCATGTGTTTTTTATTTCATTAATCAATTAGTAAACAAACTGTATCATACTTTTAATACATATATAAATATTCATTGCAATTTCATAACTTTTTTCTTTTGTAGGAAACACGTTCGTGTAAAACATGAGTTTTAACACAAAAAGTAGACACTTGTGTGAAGTGTTAACAAAAATTATTTACATAAAACAAGTGTCAGAGTACATATAAAACGTGTCGGGATACTATCCACTTTTGCTCCCGATCAGTTGCTTACCCAGGAGCTCACACTTTGGTTTTCACCCTAAGAATCGTTCGACTATGCAAAACATGTTCTACTAGAGTAACTTCTCCAAACACCCCTTAGATCGTATGAGAAAACTCTTTTTCCCCCTTTAACCAACGTTGGTCTTATAAGTCTAGGGCCAACTCAATAAGAGAAATTAAAGAACTCAAGCTAGCTAAGGCTTGGGGTCCTCAGTTTATGTCTTTATGATATAAGGGGACTTTTGTTCTAGACTTTGTTTTGTGAATTATTGTGTTTTGACTTTTTCACAAAAGTTTAATAACGTAACTTTGATTTTGATTTGTCTGGAGAATTAAGTAATTATCTGATGTTAAATTAACAATATAAGCAACTATATGTGTTTTTGATACTTTTATTTTTAATTTTCAAGACCTTGTATTGCAATATTCCTATCGATGTATTATGCTGAACCATATATTATTATTTTAGTGATGTGGCTACTGTTGCTTTTTATGAGATTTGTATAATAATTGGTTTTTATTTACATGTTTTGTAGGTATATGATTTTTATAACAAGACCATGGAAGAAAATGTGACGTCTATGATGGGTGGCTCTAATGCATATCAATGTTTCTCATAAACATAACCAAAACAATTTATTTCACGAATTATATTGATTGTATTACTTCTACTCATTGCTTGCTTTTGCTCAATTTCAAGTTTTAGATTACACTATTGGCCTATTGTTTGTGTATTCGTTCTAAATATGTCTATTTCTGGACTATTGTTTGCCTAAATTTAAATCACAACTCTTGAAACTCACTCAGACGATTTTTCGTGCTTAATGATAAAACATATGTATATCAAAGTGGATAAATACATTAAAGGTAGTGCTCCAAAAAAACACTAAGACCGCTTAGTTGTTTCAGTCAAACTACATATACTTGATGATCTATTGTTACTCATTTATTGATTCATTAACTTTAGTGAGCCCGTGTATTACACAGGTTGAATAGATATTATATATCAAATACATAAATTTTGATTAATTATAAAATAATATATGATTTAAATTATATATGAGTAAGAAATATAAGTAATAAAATAATAATATCAACTTTTTAATTTTTAATTTTTAATTTTTGCTGTTTTTCCCAAAAAAATAAATTAAACTTTTCATTTCAAAACAAAACATGTTAAAAAATGTAATTATAATATATTTTGTATTTTAAAAAAGTATGATGTTTTATAAAATTTCTTTTATAAAAATTTGTTTCTCTAGAAATAAACATAAAAAATATCTATTTCTTAGTTTTTATAAAAACGAAATTTAATAAAAAAGAATCAAATAAAATAATTAGTAATTAGTGAAGGTATTCAATAAGAAAATAATCGGAAAAGTTTTGTTGAAAATGAATACGATGTTGCTATGTGGCATCCCTAGTTAGTCTTTTGTTATAATAAGTAGATAGGTAGATTGAAAATTGAGAGCTAAGACTTACATTGGTTTGTTTTGAGTGTTTTTCAAATTGTGATTTATACTAATTGATTTCATTACTTGATTACTTAAGCTGGATTTTTAAACTTGAAGGATTTTCTTATTGTGAAAGGGCTCCAAAATGTTACTTCATTTGGGGCCTTAAAAATGTTTAATCCACGCCTGCTGTAAATATTTAACACCATATTTTTTTCCTTTTCATATTGCATTTCCTAGAAATATTATACTTGGAGGCGAGTGTGAAGACGATATTTCGTCCATATTCATTGAACCTTAGAATAAAGCTTCGACACTTGCTTTGTTTAATTTCACATCTTGCAATGACGTAATTAATAAACATATAGGAACTTGTGTTAACATGTAAATGTGTTTTTTTTATCTTGTAAAAAATAAGAGACATACGATAATAATGGGTGTGTATGCATATTGCACAATTGATAATACTATTCACATACATATGTGCATGTCACACACGCGATGGAGATTTCATTATTTAATTAATTTGATGATATTATTCAAACAGGTTGGTCAGTTTCCTCGATGTATTCTTCCTGTCTTTTGCGATTGATTATTATGGTATAAAAATTACAAGCTGTCTTACTTGTATGCTTTAAGTATTATATATAATATTATTTATTAATTAAACAAATACCAAAACCTGTAACCTATAGCTACTTGGAACCCTAACTCATATATAGAATTGAAAACTGTAAATAATAATATAACATGCATCAAATTCACGTGTTTAGATATAATTAAATAAGTTTGAATTGGTTTTGGCCACAGCCGAAACACATTTAATGAGCTAAACGTTATTTTAGTCGACCGACACATTTCGCCAAATTAATTGTATGAACTTCTTAAAAGAGACCTTATGCTATAAATTAGATTGATTAGTCATATTATTACAACTTCAAAAGATAAAAAGAGAAATGAGCTTGAACTTTTATAGTTTAAATGTAATTATAAAGGTTAAATGTCACATGTCATAATAAACTCAAATAAATGTACAGTCCACACCTCATAAGTTGTTTGATTAATATTATAATCACATTGGTTAATTAGTCAATTCGATTACAGTATATATATGTAAGGCGACATAAATCATTCAACCTTATTGTCACATTAGTTAATTAGTCAATTCGATCACATTATCAACCGAAAACTTAAAATAATATCTTCTAGAATTAAGTTTAAATTTTACTTACTTTTAATAGATAGTGCGAAGCTTCATGGGGTCGGGGGGGGCCCGCCCCTCTCTTTTTCATCAGTAGTGCTTATTTTCGGCTCGGCAGTGTAAATTTCTTGTCCGGTAATGGAACTTTTTTTATTAAATATAAAACTCGTCACCCCTAAAATAATTTACTTTCGCCCCTGCCACTTTAAGACGTGATTCAAGCTCCACCACTAATAGATAACATAACACACTCCTCATTTAATTTATTCATCTTTAAGATCAATAATAATAAAACAAATAGTTTACTTTCTGGATTTAAATTTATATACTATAAAATAAGAAAGAACGAATAAAGGACGTGAATATCGTGAGGGCTTATTTAACTTGCACGTTGACAACATTCCATTGGCTATTTAATCACAAAATTATATAATTGCAATCGGTGAATGGTCCTTGTCAAAAACTTATTAAGTTATTCTTAAGAATTAAATATTACATCACCATTTCCATTCCAGATTTGATCGACCTTAAGTTAAACTAGTTTTATTTACCTGATCAAACCCTGTGTCGGCATCATACGTATCGTGATATAAGTATAGACGTCGAACTTAATCTACAGATTTGTCTCCAAACTTAATAATCAATCAGATTTGTCTCCAAACTTAATCTACATCGAACCGTAAACTAACTTGAATTTATACCGTTGAACGGAATCATATTATACTTGACCTGGCTTTTTTAAAAATAAATTATGTCGAAATGTATACTAAACTCAAAATATACACAAAAAGACATATAGATTATAATCGTCCTGATTTGTTTCTGAACTAACTTTATGTTGAAATAAAGAATAATTGTTCTATATTTGACTGACTCGTTTCAAAATAAAAATTCCGTCAAAAGGTAGGCGAACTTCAAAATGTAAATGATCTCAAAGATACGAATAAACACAGAAACATTTTATATTCGACCAACTAGTACTGTTTATATCTTATATCAATGAATATATATGTAAAAGAACACTAAAAGGATAATGCTAGGCTAGTTTAGAAAATGATGTGACGTGGAGCTGTTGGAAAAAATGAAAAGAGAATAGATGATAACAGAAAGTGGGTTTCGAACCCCCAAACCACGTTACAAATAAGTAAGCGACTAACCAACCACTTTAGGCATCAAATTGTATTTCAATCTCAAACACATACTAAAGTGTCAACTTACACCCACCACCCACCTTTTTATTTGTGATATATAGTATAGTAATTGACACAAATTTTAATAAATTTAAAATAATTAACGAAATCACAGTTTATTTATGTCTTTAACTTTAAATTACGATATTATTAGTTAACTATATACAATCAAAGCAAATATCAAATAAGTACATTGAAAGAAAAACATGTATTGAAAAGGACAATTTATAATTAATTATATATAAACGATTTTCTTACAAATATATCATTTTTTTACATGTAAACGTTAGTGAATCATAAATAAAGCTCTCTCACTTGAGGGCCCGATGCCCCCAACGCCTTACGCTTGATGCTTGAAAGTTTTCCTACTTCAGACCAAGGCTTATACTCGTTCGATGTTTTTAGAAGTCTATATTTGTCGTTACCTCTCTTTATAATTACTTAACATTCCTCGCATTAACTTTGATATATTATTGTACCTTTGATACAACTTATCATTTTCTTTTTCCTATTTTAGAACCGTAAAAATTGATGTTTGTATAATCAATCGCTACTAGAGTTAATTATACATATAGTACATGTGGTTTGTTAAAAATACAAATTTTGATAGCAAAACTTTAAAGTAACAAGTTTAGTCTTGATGTTTTCAATTTTATAACGAGCTTAGATACTACGATCTAACTCCTATAACTTTTCTTTAATCAGTGTAAACCGATCTTAATACACTTTAAAAGAGACTAATTATATAACTTAGATATATTTTATATATGTGTGTACAACGTATATATGAACAAAATTTCTTTAAGAGAAAACAAATATTAGTCAAAAGGAAGAATCTTAGTTTTCATATTTCTATTCTTTAATAAATAACAAAAATACGGCATCGCCGTTTCTAGTAAAAAATTATAAATATAAATAAACAAAAACGCAACATGTTAGAAAAAAACTAAGTGCTGATGTATTGTAGGGACGGGACACAAAAGTAAAGCATCAAATGTTATTTAATTTATATATATTCAAATGTACTGGTCGAAAAGAAAGTTATAAAAAGTTTCAATTTTTGTCTAATCAAAAGTAAAACAATAGTAATAGCATTTGACGTATTACTAATTTCAGTCGTGTCAAAAAAAGGCACTTGAGATGTTTTTAGAAAAGTAAGGATTAAAATCATCATCAATATCATTACAAGATAATGAAATAAATAAATAAATAAAATGATAGAAAGTAAAATTACTTATTATAATTTATTGTCATGTTTTGTTACTTTTTAAAAATATAATAAATCATTACTTTGTGTTATTTATTAAGTAAGAAAAACGAATGCATGAAATGTAAAAGTGGTTATAGTGGTGATGACTGGTGATCGGTGATGGTTCCTAGTGGCGGCGGTGGTGGTTCCTAGGGGCGACGGTGGTGGTGATCGGCGGTGCCGACGGCTGGGGGTGGTGGTTGTGGTGATCATCGATAGTGGTGGTGGTGTTCGGGGTGGGGGTTTGTGGCGATGATGGTGACTGATGGCTCTCAATCTTGGTGGTCGTGGGGATGGTGAGGTGGTCGTGGTGGTTGGTACTAGTGGTCGGTGATGGTGAGTGGGTGGTGGTGATGGTGATTAAGGATAAAATGGGATGGAATGGAAAAAAAGAAGAATGGGTGGATGGAATGGATTTAGAGAATAAAATAGCGTTTGGTATGCAAAAATAAGGGACGACATGGAATGAACCATTGAGGTTGAATGAATAAAAATATGTTTGGTTGGTGAAAGTAATTTAATAAACCATTACATAATTAATGTCATTTACTCAAATTCATTTCATCCACCCTTCCTTTTTTTTCATTCAATCAATTTTTCTATTATTAGTCAGCACACCACTCACCCACCCACAACAACCACCACCGTCGTTGGTCACCACCGCCCGAGGAACACCACAATCGGAGCCCGCCGTCGGAGCCGCCAAACACAACCGAAGGCCACTATCGCCACGGGAACCATCCCCGGCCACTTCCGGAGACGAAAACAACGACCACTAGAACAGCCACCACCGTCGCTGGAAACCACCCTCGGGCCACTTTTGGAAACCACCCTCGGGCCACTTCTGGAAACCACCCTCGGGCCACTTCTAGAAACCGTCGTCGCCTCCGGAAACCACCATCGTCCACCCCCACCATTGGATTCCACCCTCGGGCCACCACCGCCTCCGGAAACCACCACCGGTCACCACCTTCGCTCGCCATCACCATCATAACCACTTTTACGTTTCATTGATTCGTTTTTACATACCTAACAAACAATACAAAGTAATGATTTATTTATTCTTACAGGATAACCAAACGGGACAATAAAAATGTAATGATTAATTTTATTATCTCATTCATTCTATTCCTTCAGTCATTCTATTAGCTCAAGGCAAACATGAGATTACTTGTGTAAAATTTTAGAGCAAGAAGTGAAACTACAATAAATTGATCTCTCTTTATGGATGACCATTGATTCCATTCACTTTGAAAACTAAATATATTATTTTTATTTCATTCAATCGTTTATTTTATTTTGTCTTTCTTCCTTCATACCAAATGCTATATTTTTTATAAAAAATTATCTAGCAATGGTAATATTACCGGTACAAGTACCGGTAAAAGTTGAAGAATAATGATTTAATACTTTGTATTGAAAATAGTTTTCTACCACTCTAATTTTGAATGTTTTATACTTCAAGTTCAAGATTACTTGTTTTTCGTACGGTTTTTAAACATTTGTGAATGCTTTTGGAATAGGATGTAATGTTGGCCTAGATCACCGATGTCAACTATGGCATGAACCGACTCTTAGGCAACTATTTTGAATTATTTTTTCTAGTTAGTTTTTAATAATATTTCATCCACTTAAGTTAATATTACAACTCGTATTTGTTAACTTTCAAAAAAAATCTTAAATACATATTTTGTGCTCTAATTTTTTTATAAAAATAATTATATAAAATTTACTAAAAACTAAACTGGTTTGAAAATATAGTACTTAAATTTTGGTCTAGTCAACGGTTTTGTCGTGTACGTATCAGGTAATATTGCCTGAATATATCACGGACTTCAAGTCTTCAACTATCCAAGAGTAACAATGAACAAATATATTATTTATTTTCTATTTTTGCGTTTTTGATGTTTCAATTTTGAAATGATGTATTTTTATTAATTATTGATATTCATATATCGTAAATAATATCACTCGTATCAAGAATATCAAATAAAATGATTGAGTAAAGAGTTGTGGGAAATGAAAACTATTGGGATGGGTTAAATAGACACCCCAATATTTAAAATCAACACCCTAAAATTTCTATACGGGTCGTATAGCCTCATACGCGTCGTATAGGGGGTCGTATAACCTTATACGGGGCGCATAACCCCTCTGATAGCCCATTGATTTTTTCCTCATAGTCAGTGTCGAAATTTGCTATACGTGTCGTATAGCCCTATATGTGTCGTATAGGGAATCGTATATATGGCTATATGAAGCGTATAACTCTCTGACAGCCCCTTTGAATTTTCTTTGTTTTCAGTGTATCGACTTTATACGTCGCGTATGGACCCATAAACAATGTATAAAGGGTGATGATTTATATGATGGGTGCCTATTATTAGGACCCAAACTATTTCCATTTCCATGATTGAGTGACATAGTGAAAACTACACCCATAGCCTTACAGGCTTACAAGTATAAATAACCATATATTCTCATGGTGGATATATAATAATGTTTGTGATAATACTAAGGAAGTTAAGAATAAAATATTACTTAACGTTGTGGTAAAAAGTTATTCTTAAAAAATTATATTATTCGTTAAAATATATGAAACTATAGTTTTTAATAGAATATGTAATAAATTGATTTGTATGTCCTTAGAATTATATATTCTACCAAATCTGTTTGTCTTGTATCTTGTGATACATGCATAAACTTTTTATTATACAAATCACATCTCTAAAACCCTTGATCACGCGAAATCAAACCAAACTAAGTTTTCATCTCGACGTAAGATTCCACGATGAAGTTAAATGGCACCAATCGACATGTTGATAAACTTATAAATTATAATCCTCCAAGAAACACATCATGTACATGTTCCCAAATACAACGTCAAACAATAGTAAAAGCGAAAACCTTAAAGTCTTTAACAATCGTTTTCAAACTGTTATTCATTAAAAAATCTATCCCTTTGAAAAAATGTGAAAGAGTCATGTACCTTAATTAAATATTAACCATAAGAACCAGAAAAAGTACAATGGAATCTTTTGTGTTAGATTCAAACTCAAATAAACACGCAAGTGTTTTGATTTAAGCTCAAATAATTAGTTTGACACATATGTTTGAGATAATTAGTTTGACACATATGTTTGAGATAATTTGACATGTATGAGACCTAAATAAAACCATAATTGTATTAGTAATCAGAAATGATTTACAATCTAGTGAAATTATCTTACAAATCAACGTTATTTCTCTCACCTTATTTTACAAAATCCTATAAATAAAACTCACAGATAGTGGCTTCTCTCTCCCGCACCCCGTTTCCTCCATCTCTCTTCACCGTTTGCATCCCTAGCGGTTGATAAGACCCTTTTATAGATGCGTGAGTGACAAATTTAAAATTTTATTATACATATACGTTATGTAGATTTAGTATTATACGTGTCTAAATAATGTATATTTTTTTATATTTAATCAAGGCGTACACATTTATGACCCGACAGATGTATATGAATTCAGAGACTTTATTTTGATTTTTGAAGATATCTTTCATTCATTTACATACGTGAGTTTAAATACAATTGTTTACTATAATATGTAAGGAAATTCAATAGCTATTTTAGGCTAATTGCAGCCACCATTTACTAGTAATATATTATTGATTACTTATTGCCTAATCTTGAGATCGTTTGAGTTGTCATAAGTTGACGATGAGCTGTCATCGGTTGGATTTGAATGTAATTCTTTAATACGCCCCCGCAAGATAGAGGATCCGTCAGAGACGCCAATCTTGGACCTCAGCTTTAGAAATGGAACCCGATCAAGAGGTTTAGTAAGAACATCAGCTAGTTGATCTGTTGAGTTGATATGAAGCACTTTTAATTCACCTGCAGAGACTTTCTCGCGAACAAAATGATAATCTAATGTAATATATTTCATGCGTGAGTGATAAACCGGATTTGCACAGAGATAGGTTGCACCGTGTTGTCACAGTAGAGTGTAGGAGGACCTTTGATGGAGATGCCAAGTTCAGTAAGAAGATTTTGAACCCATGATAATTCAGCGGATGCATTTGCAATAGCCTTGACTTCAGCTTCTTTAGATGAACATGAGACCGATTTTTGGCGAGCCGAACGCCATGAGATAATGTTTGATCCAAGATACAAAATGTAGGCAGTGGTTGAGCGACCACCATTAGTAATTCCACCCCAATCGGAGTCGGAGAAGGCTGTGAGATACAACGGAGAGCGTCGATTTAGAAAGAGCCCATAATGAATTGTTCCTTTGAGATAACGAAGAAGCCTTTTTAGCGCTTGCCAATGAGTTTGTGATGGATTATGCATAAATTGTGAGAGTTTATTAACCGCAAATAATATATCGGGACGTGTAAATGCAAGGTATTGTAAGGACCCAACAAGCTTACGATAAGGAGTAGGATCAACTTTGGCTGACCCGTCATTAATGGATAGCGACTCTGATGTGCTTAAAGGGGTGAGAACTTCCTTAGCCCCGTCCATTTTAAATTGGGTTAATACGTCACATATATGACGGTGTTGTGATAAAAAAAGACCCGATTTTGAAGAGATTAGCTCAATCCCCAAGAAGTGATTTAACGAGCCAAGATCTTTTAAAGAAAACTTAGAGGCAAGGGCAGTGACAAATTGCTCAATGAAGGAGTTGTTGTTACCGGTTAACACGATGTCATCTACATACACTAAAAAATAGCACATGATCCCACCATTGTTATAAATAAATAAGGATGCATCAGACAAGGATTTTCTAAAGCCAAATTGGATTAGAAAGGTGGTAAGGGCCATGTACCATGTTCTTGGAGCTTGCTTAAGCCCGTAAAGTGATTTTCGAAGTTTGCATATATGAGTTGGATATTGGGGATGAATGTAGCCTGGGGGTTGAACCATGTAAACATCCTCTTCCAAGGTTCCATTAAGGAATGCGTTGTTTATATCAAGTTGGCACAATAACCAATTTTGAGAGAGGGCTATTGATAGGATAGTGCGGATGGTAACCGGCTTTGTTACGGGACTAAAAGTATCAAAATAGTCTTTACCGTATTGTTGAAGGTAACCTTTAGCAACAAGTCTTGCCTTGTATTTGGCAATTGAACGATCCGGGTTGCGCTTAATGCGAAAGATCCACTTACATCCAATTGGATGAAATGACTCGGGTGGAACTAGCTCCCATGTTCCATTTTGAAGCAATGCGTTGTACTCATCATCCATCGCCTTACGCCAAAGAGGGTTTTTAGAGGCTTGGGTGTGGGTGGTAGGTTCTATGGTAGGTGGGATGGGATATAGAGTTGTGAAATTGACAAGATTTTCATTATAATATTTGGGGTTGGGCTTTCTGTTTTGAGGTGGTAAAGGGGATGGTACAGTTAGTTTCTTGGGGAAGGGGAGGTAGATGGAGTAGTAGTGGGTGGTATAGGTGGGGTTGAAGGGAAATTTGGCACATGAGTGGATGAAGAGGTAGAACTAGATGGTTCTATTGGTTCTGTTGAGGTGGAGGGTTGAAAAGTGTGGAAGGATGTTTGAGAAAAAATGTGGGTGGGTTCTAAAGTGATGGAGGAAGTTGGACAGTAGAGTGTGGAATGGAAGGTGGTGGTTGCATGGGATTTTGAGCTTGCATGGGGTTTGAAGGTTGCATGAAAGTGGGTGAGGGAAGTTTAGCGTAAAGAAATTCATTTAAAGATGAAGGAGTGGACGATTGAAATGTTGAGTTTTTGTCGGGAAAGTGATTTTCTATGAATTCCACATGGCTAGAGTGATAAAGACGGTGAGTTTCAAGATGAAAAACATTTGTAAGCGGATTTGGCGGTGGAGTAGCGTAGAAAGAGACACGGAGCGGAACGAGGATGAAATTTTGTTGGTGAGTATGGTCGGAGCATGGGTAACAAAGACAACCAAATGATTTAAGTTTGGTGTAAGTTGGTGAATGTCCATAAAGATAATCGAAAGGAGTTTTGTTGTTAAGTGTGGGTGTTGGCAACCAATTGATGAGATGAACAGCCGTTTGAAAGGCATGAGACCAAAATTTGAGGGGAAGCTCGACATAGTGAATTAATGCTAACCCGGTTTCCACAATATGTCGATGTCGACGTTCAACAATCCCATTTTGTTCAGGTGTATGGGGTGGAGTGGTAAAATGGGAAATTTCCATAGACCGATACAAAGAAATTAGCCCTTGATATTCTCCACCATTGTCGGTGAAAATTGAAACTATCGGAGTGTGAAAATATTTCTCTACTAAGAATTTAAATTGTGGAAATAGTTTTGAAACATCAGATTTATATTTCATTGGATACAACCAAACATATTTAGAGTAATAATCAACAAAAATAAGGTAATAACTATAACCATCAATTGACTTTTGAACAGGACCCCATACATCGGAATAAATAAGTTGCAATGGTTTAGTTGCTGTGAAGGAATTTTTTCCAAAGGGTAACTTGTGGCTTTTATTAATAGAGCATGATGGACAATGAATATTAAAATTTGATAGTTTTTTAAAGTTAAGTCCTAAATTAGTAACAAGACTTTTAAACACACGAGTTGAAAGATGTCCAAGTGTGTGGTGCAAATCAAGTAGAGAAGCTTTGGTTGTGAAATGAAGTTGTGGAAGTGGTTGGCGTTTTGCATAGTAGACGTCATGGATGTTGTCCCCCCGCATGAGATGCGCCCCCGTGATTAGATCCTTGACAAAAAAATGAAACGGAAAAAATTCCACAGAAACTTTGTTAGTACGACATAGCTTGGCAACCGAAACAAGGTTTTTACGAAGTTTAGGAACACAAAGAACATTAGATAAAGATAGTGGACGTAAAGGAGTGGAAATATAAGAGTGACCAGTGTGTGATATAGAAAGATTTGAACCGTCACTGAGAAGAATTTCATCCGGTCCACCATATTCAGAGGCGGAGTGGAGAGACGAGTGATCGGATGTGACGTGATGTGAGGCACAACTATCAAATAACCATGTTGGTGAGGTTGGAATAGGTTTGGAACTAGAGGTTGTGGCATTGGCGACAGGGCTATTGGATGATGATAAAGGCAGAACAACAATGTTTTCTTTCACGAACCTTGATAGCTTCCGACAGTCACGAGTTTCATGTCCAACAATGTTGCAAAAGTGACATTGAGTGAAAGTTTTAGTGTTCCGATTTGCACCGAATGAAGAGGTATAGCTTTGTCGCCCATTGCGGAATTGATTGGTTTGGTTGAACCTACTTGTTCTAGAGTCAAATGGAGGTCGAGGGCTGAAGCGAGCAGATTGTTTTTTAGTGTAATTTGCGGTCGCAATGACAGGTATAGCGCCAGCCTCGGCTTCCTTTAACGATCGTTCAAAGTCGACAAGTTTGTCGAATAGTTCAGGATAAGTAATTGGGTTTTCCCGGACCTTTATGGCTGCAGTAATTGGACCGTAGTCGTCTCCAAGTTGGCTAAGAATATGTACCAGCAAATCTTCATCATCGATGGGGCTTTGAACCAATGCTAGTTCATCTGCAATGGATCGCATTTCGTTTAAGAACTCGGTCACGGTTCTAGTTCCTTTTGGATTTTTGGCTAGTTTAGATTTGAGGGAGATGATCCGGGAACGCGAGGTGCTCGCATAGCTTGTGGTAACCTGTTCCAGGCGTCTTTTGCTGTGATTGCAGATGCGATAATGGGTTGTATTGAATCAGAACAACTTCCAAGCAAGGCGCTAAAGATTATTTGGTCTTGGCAATACCAGAGGATAAAGTCAGGATTAGGTTTAGTTGTGTCTTTGTCGACAAGAACTTTGGGTGGCAGATTTGAACTGGCATTGATGAAGTCATCAAGTTCAAGTCCGACGAGGGTGGACTGGACTTGCTTCCGCCATAACAGAAAATTGGTGGCAGTGAGTTTGATTGGAAAATTGGTTGTGGCGGTGAGTTGAACAACTGTCTTGGAGGTGGCCATGAAGTCGACTAAAGAAGAAGAATAGTGGTATGGATGGATCGAACCCGTTAGAGCAATGGATGCTCTGATACCATATGAATTCAGAGACTTTATTTTGATTTTTGAAGATATATTTCATTCATTTACATACGTGAGTTTAAATACAATTGTTTACTATAATATGTAAGGAAATTCAATAGCTATTTTAGGCTAATTGCAGTCACCATTTACTAGTAATATATTATTGATTTACTTATTGCCTAATCTTGAGACCGTTTGAGTTGTTATGAGTTGACGGTGAGCTGTCATCGGTTGAATTTAAATGTAATTTCTTAATAATGTATTGGTATGATTGAAAGAGAAAATCACAACAATTATAAACTTAAAGGTGTATTAAGGGTGGTGAAAATTAATGGAAAATTAGAAATAAATGGAAGAAAATAAGTTTATATCTCAAAAGAACATTTGGAGTGATAGTATGTTTTACATTTATTGTTTAAATATTATAAGTTTTTAGTAAATTAGAAAATATAAAAAAATTAAAAAAAAAGTTTATTTATTTTAAGTTTGGTACATGATTGATTTTCACCATTAGTCTACTTCAGAATTACAGTACATCTCCATCTTGGATCAATAGCAAACACTCATCATACAACTTCTCTAACAGTTCACTATCATCATGTTTCATCATCAGCATATCTAAACCGTCCAATGCCATATCCAACTCATATTGACCGTTGATGCTCGATACACTCTCCATCTCCAACAATGGCGACCACTGCGGCCAACTGAAGTCCGTCGCGAATAAATCACCACCTCCTTGATCCACTGTCGAGCTCGATGATGCACCGCTCATTAACCCTTTATCAACGCTCAACGATTCAGATTCTGATGAAGGCAACAAAGAAGAAGATGAAGCAGATTGAAGAGTAATTTGTTCTTCTTTTTCTTTACCCGTGGTTTTGATTTTTGTTGACTTCTTATCTGTTTTTCTCTTTCTCTTGGTTTTTTATTGTTTTCGGAGTTGTCCGGGTGGTTTTCGCCGTTAGCCTGGGCTAACTTGCGTTTAAGATGCGAGTTCCAGTAGTTTTTGATCTCATTGTCGGTTCGACCAGAAAGCTCCGAGGCTATAAATGACCATCGGCTTCCGTGTATGGAATGGAGCCGGATGATGGCGTCATCCTCGTCGGGGGTAAAGTTTCCTCTCTTTATCCCCGGCCGAAGGTAATTCATCCATCTTAACCTGCAACTTTTCCCGCATCTTAGCAATCCTGAATAAATCACAAGTTACAACGCAACTAATATTAATCTATTATTACCGTACGAAATAACCATCAACATTATAATCAACAAAGTAAACTGTAGTTTACATACCGACCGTAAACTACAGTTTATAAAAAAGTAAACTATAGTTTGTAACAACAGTAAACTACTGTTTATTTAAAAGATAAACTGTAGTTTAGTGGTGGTAGTTTATAAGACTGTAAACTACATTATACTGGTGTATGAATCTAGAACCCAAAAGTACACTTACCGGCTTTTGAAGGCATAGATCGCCATTGACCTTCGCCGTGGGTTTGAATGTATTGAGTGAGGAGTTTATCTTCTTCATCGGACCATGCTCCCCTGTGTAAACCCACCTTTGAGCAACAAGGGGCTCGACCCATTTTTGACTTTCACGCACAAACACCGTGGAGTGTGTGTTGTGATGGAGATTTTGGTGTTTGTTTACACTAAGAGCCCACGGCATTTGGTCTCCTTTTAAATGGCTTTTTAATATGCTGTCACGTTTCTAGAAATTTGGAAAGCTTAAAAATAATTAGTCTTTAAAATATAATAAAATAAATTCGGCTAAAAAGGAGAGAGCTGCCAAAGAAAGGGATATACGAATATTGATACCTTTACACCAATAACTCTTTGATTAAGGTTTACAAAAAAGACTGAATCTAACAAGTAAACTCGAAACACGTAACATTAGATGCGACTGAGACATGTATCTGAATATGGACTATTTTAACAAAAAAAAATCACAAGTTTGAGATGAGTATGGTATTAACTAATACCGTTTCAATCATGTATACCCGTATCAGATACTTTAGTATGCTATGTAATATTACAGATGTAAAAAATAGTATGTTGAGACTATTAAAGTCATAGAGTGATAGACATATCATGAAAGTAATGAGTCACAATTTGATATTTCAATTTTCAAGTTTGTTTTTTAATGGTGTTTAAAATTGAGTTTTATATCACGAGCATATCAATGGTCATTACATATTTAATCATATAAGATCATAAACGGGTATAGTTGATACCATTCAAGGCATGTTAGTAAACCATATAGGTAATGATAACTAGTGTTTGGCGGGTGTGAGACGTTTTATAACCCGATATCGAAACAAATTGTTAGTACCTTCACTACAGTACTCTGTTTTTTATAAGGATAATCATTTAAGAGAAAATAAAATGTACGTACATTTCTAAATTATTCCGTTTATAATAATGTATAATTTTAATATTAATAAAAAATATGCGAATTTACGTATTAAAAAACATGATATAAGTAAATAAAAAAAGAACACGTTTCCCAGCAGAGCTATGTTACCGCTGACATAGAGATTGAAAACGTTACACAATAAATGAGTTTTTCAAGCAGTACCCACATGTAGCATTAAATACATTATTGCATATTAATAACATTATGGCATATATAAATTATATATGCTGGAATGTTATTATGAAACAAAACTTTTTATTTACGAAAAGAAGGGATTTTTGGTCCCCCAAGATTTGGTGAATGATATTGTAAATAATTAAAAAAACCTAAACGCTGACGGGATAAAAATAATCAATTCATTATTATGATCGAGCACGTCAAAGTGTATGTATTAGAATTATGTATTAAAAGCCTTACATTTTGATTTGCATTTTGCAGTTATAATAAACTTTAATAGACACATGGTTACAATTAAGGATGTACCTAAATGATAACAAGGGTGCATAATTGAAACTTTAGTTATTGATTCATAATTGTGGCTTATTTTAATGCACACTGTTACCATAGCACATCAAATGCATTAGCATGATCCATCAACGTTTACTTTTGCATCAACTGATACTTCAAAATATTATCATGTGTAGTTGTGCATCATTAATATCTAGATCACTTGTGTTTCAAAATTAAGAAAAAGTACATTTGATCAAATAAACTATAAAAAGAATAGAATACATAAACAACAACATATTTACAGTTATGATACTGTGTATTTTTAAATAAAAATAACCAAGTTTTTTTTATATTACTATTGCAATTTCTTTCTTCAACTCATTTGCTATTCCACAAGCCACTATGATACTAACCAATTTAATAAAGACGTTTGCCTTTTACATGGAAGATTTTAGGTTTAAATCCGAGAATAAGTAATTAGTTTGAATTAGTTTAAGAGTAAAAATAAGTTAAATTTATCAATAAAAGACAAGGTTGCTCATCCACAACACATATGGAAAGGTATGTATGAGTAAATTAGAATTGACATAACTATCATTGCTTTATATCAATGTCAGGTGAGCTGAAATTCATGTTCAAAAATTAGGGCTATAAAACATTAGTAGAACTTATATGACTCAAAACATAAAGTTAAAAAGGTTAGGGTGAATAGGCTAACACTATTATTAACACGATAAAAACACGTTTAAATAAATTCAACCTGTTTAATTTCTGTAGGACACGCATGAGACATTTAGCTTGTCTTATTAGTTTGATTAGTAGGTCAACATTAGATGTTTGTGGCCAATTTATTAAAATGACATAATTATTTCACTTTATTAAAATTACTTATATTATAATTAAATATGAAATTAATGTAATTTTTTATAGCTTTTATTTTATCTCACTATACTGTGCCTTACATTTTTTTTCTTTTAGTTTAAACAATAAATCTATCATATTCTTATTTTTAAGCTACACTTTATAATTATTACACTTGTACAAAATAGAACCTAAGACCTCCATAAATGATGTTTCTAGAGTCTTTACTTTAACTACCGAGTCACTAACCTCAATATCTTGTCATTTCTTAACGTAGTGAATCATATTAAATGTGTCATATATATCATTTGTGCTATTGAAATTTTATATTTAATTGTGTTAAATACATCAAGTTATTCGCTTATTGAATTAATGACGATTAATTGTGTTAAATGATCGATGTCGAAGTACCAATCAAATAAGATGTTAAAATGTGTGTTCCTTTTCACCTAAACTAGTTAGGGTAAGTAGGGTTGTCGAACCTCGTGGAATTAGTAGTCGGTGTGTTAAACTTTGATTTGTAAGAAAATAGATTAAACTAATAAATTATTAAACTATTGCCTCTTGGCTGTGAAAAGTAAATCTTAGAATGATTAACAACTTAATTAAGAAAACAAATTGCAATTAATGAAATTGATTAGAAGACGATTATGAAAAAGGGTAATCCACCCCGGGATTCAGATTTGGTTCTTCGTATTCGCCTAGTTCAACTTGGTGGAAAATCCTTAACGGGGATTTTGTACGTGTAATGATTAAATGACAGAGATAACCAAGACTTAACGGGTCTTAGTACACTATGTCAATTGAATTAATAACCAAAACCTTGCAATCATACAACTCGCGCTTATTTATATGAAATTGAAATTAAGAATTACTAAAACAATTGTTTAAACAATCAAGACACAAGTTAAACTCAATAAAAAACTTAACGGGTTCTAAATTTTAATCCCAACACAATTTGAACATAAACGAAAACCTAAAAATACGAAACCTATCACCCGAGGTAGATCACGAAACGTTTAGCCTTGCATCTTCATGAATTCGGCAACAAGAACGGATTGGAACATGATTTGATGGATTGGCATGAGTTGGAGAAGTAGAATCAACCTCAAGAATCGTTCAAGTTCGTCCCTCTTTGCTCCCAATGCGAATTAGGGTTTTAAGAATTATTAATTCCCTTTAAATATGGTCAAAACCCGGGAAAATTATTCAAACTTTTCAATACGACGTAAGCTACGTCCAAAAGTACGTAGCTTACGTCCTCTTGTTGAACATACGTCCTGCTCTTCTGGCTTACGTCATTTTTTTTCTTTTGAAACCGACGTAAGCTACGTCCATAGGGACGTAACTTACGTCATCCCTTGAACAATTCTTCTTTTTCTCCTTTCTCTCGTACTCTGCTCCTGCAATTCACAATCGCCCAACGTAATCGCATTCTATGGTAATCAAATAACAAAAACATGTATTTAACTACTTAAAACACATACACATCCCGAATGCATCACTAAACATGTCATGCCGTGTAATTAATTTATATACACATCCATACTAATGTTAAAAAATTGACCCGTTTAGTTAAATGTATTATGTTTTAGTTTACTAGTCATGCAAAGTGCGGCGTAACATGTTGCGTTTGACCCGTTAAATACAACATGGCGTGTTTTAGCGACTCTAAAAGTTAGTGTTTAAAGGTCATCATGAAAGACTGTCGTGTGCTCACTAACGTGTCTCTCATTTTGGCTTTTAAGACTTTGGCGATCAAAACCATTGGTGACGTATCTCAAATAGTCAAAGGTTCGTGTGTAGAAGGTGATATTTTTTATGGTTAATATAAATCGACTTTAGGTGAATCCTCATTTTAAAAAAATATGCATATTTCGTCCCCATATCTTACTGTATAATAAATTAACAAAATACATATATTTAAATAATAAAATATATTTTGATTATTCGTGTAACATAAGAATTAATGTAAACAGGTATTATAATATAACTAACATATTAAGTTTGACCGGATACTGATTGGTTTTTAAAAAGAGAACAGCTGAATCACATGAATATCATGGGATATTATTTAAGGGAGAGTTCATAGGGTAATTTACATAAACTATTAATATCTTTTACCGTAATTTGTGAAATCTATCGATTCATTATATTAAGAAGATGTCTCCTTTGTTTGTACATGTGATAGAAAAATAGACAAAGAGTCATATCTTCGATCTATAATTTCGTACAAATTTTCATTTATTTAAAAGATTCGTGACCTAATATATGCAATAAACTAGTGGTCATGTCGACGCTACGCATTACAAACCGAGTTAAGATCTTTCTTCTTGGCCGGATTTAAATTTTGCCGGCGAAATCAAGAAACTTTTAAGTGACATCATGAAATGAGGTCGTTGTCTTACACATAGCAACAAATATATGTTTTAATGTATGGACAATATAACCTAAACTAACACCAAGATATTTCCATTAAGTTCATACTTACACGTTTGTCACCTACAATCATATCAAGTTCATGAATAAAAATAATCTTCTTTTAAGTTTAGTTACGGTTGATTAAGTAGTGTCATACATACATCCCACTACAAACAACGGTAAACATGTCGATTTAACCCTGATGGTGATGCAGAAACATATCAACACAATCAAACGACGAGAATTATACTCAATGATTCAAAAGCTTCAAAACACGAAAATTTTAAAAAATAATAAGCCATTCAACTTCCTAAAGATAAATTTAAAAGATATTCAAAATTAACATAATAAAAATATAATTCATGCAATTCAAAACTCATATAATAAAAGATAGATGCTCAACATAAGACAGCCTCTTTGCATAGTAGCATATACTTTGTAAAGTTACGACTTTAAAAAAATTTTGATGAGCAATCTAGAAAATTTAATAATTTTGAATAACATAGCATAATTACAATAATCAGTTAGTGAAAATAGAAAGACATTGTCCTCAATGTTTATATATCATATAAATATATTTTTGAAGAATTTAATGAAAGGGAATTTGATTTAAAACCAACATAATCCTAGAGTAATGTAAAATATATTCAAATTGAAATAATTTATTAAATTATTGATTCATTCGAATAAATCAATCAAATACAATTGAGACATAATTGATTGTAGATTTTGAACCAAAGAATTGTGACCAAAATCTAATTCGTTTCTTGCAAGGAATGAATAATCCATATGTTTTAGTAATTGAGGTTCGAACCTTCAAAAGTACATGTTGGTAGTTTCCTTTTAAAATAAAAAAAGTACATTTAACTAGAGCCGAATTACATATGAAATTTTAGATAATTTTACTTCTAATGAATATTAATGATAGAATTTTATTCAAAATTTAAAAATTTCACATCTCTACCCTAGTCAAGTGCTTTGCCTCGTTGCCTCTTGGATAGCTACCCCAAACCCCGCCAAGTTGCCCCTTGAAACCTTGATTACTTGAAGCTACGCCCCTAAGAACTAATCAGATTTTAACAACAAGAATTATAATACATGCAAACTAGTGTGTACTTTCCAGCTTCATACAAGCTTGATAAATATTATAATTATTAGACTAAATTACATTATTCATCCTTTATGTATACTAGTAGTTATGGTTAGTAGTTATGGTTTAGGTCCTTTAACTTTACTAATTACAAAAAAAACATTCTTTAGTTTAATTGTTTGTAACGATCTTGTCCTTTAAGTTAATCATAGTTAATTTAAGAAGTTAAATGAAATTCATATGCAAATCACATGAGGACATAATAGTATATTCATATTCACCCCTCCTAACTTTTAGAATAATTCTCCCTTTTATGGACTAGATTATCCTTTTCTTTTGTTTCTTAAATTTGGATGGGATTCAAAATATACTTGGAGAACAAGTATAATGCTTTTGTGGTTTTGGTTATGAAAATATGAACAATCTAAATTGTTAGAACTATTATTGTATGGTTTTTGAAACTATTTTGTTATTTTTGCTTTTCAAACTATGACATACTATTTACATTAATCTTTTTATTAAGTTAGTTTATGTTGTATGTTTTTTCGGAAAAACACTCTATGATTATTAAAGTTCAACCTAGTAACTATATACGTTCAAATGCAAACGATTATGAACAGTACAATTCTTAAATTAATAAAAAGATCACTGCTAGAGGTATTTTTGTTTTAGAACTATATAGAAAAACAATATACGATAAAAAATATATTCTTTCAAATAATCTTGGGCAAACATCATTGTACATTTTATATGGAACTTCAAGTAGCATATTTTATTTTTTATTTATTGTTTATTTTATATTTAAATATATTTTCTTTTTCATATTGCATCTATCATCATGTTTTAGAAGTTAGTAGAGGTGAAATTTACTATGGTGCCCTCATGTGAGTTGAACATGAGTTTAGTTTAACCTCTCTAATTAAAGATGGTTAACCTAAGGGATGAAAACGTTACAAATTATTAAATTAAAGGATGTTTCCTGTAATTAGTAAAGATAAAAGATTTAATCCATAATTACTAGCATACGATAAATAATGAATTATGTAATTTACTCTAATTATTATGACCACCTACTCAAACAAATCTATAACATCTAATAAAATAAAATTTTCTTTTGACACTTATCATTTCTGTAACCTATGTTTTTGTCACTTATCATTTTTCTAGACATTGACATATCAAATTTCTCTTCGAAAATGTATTATAGTAATTTAAATACTAATACAAATTTATCTCGTTTATTAAAAATAAATTTTATTAATTAATATGTTTCTCTCTCTTATATAGTTTTTAAAAAAATCAGAACTATCTTTTTATAAATAGATTTTATGAAGCAAATTAGAAACCACATCTTTTAATTAAAATCGAAATAACAAAAACTAAAGTTTTATATAATATGAAATTTTCTAAAACACTAAACATTTTATAAACAAAATATTTTAAATCGTTTGTTTTGAAAAAAATTATAAACATGTAAAATATTTTAAAACAACCTTATTAAAGCAACCAAAATAGTTACAAAATGGATTTTTTTAAAAGACGAGATTTTTATAAAAAAATATTTTATTTATAAAAACTCTTAAAATGAATGTCTTAAAATAAAACTATTTACATATGAGAGTTAATAAATGGAATAATTATTTTATTTCTTGAACTATTATGTATATATAAGTTTAATTATATTTTACATTAAAATATTATACTGTAACTATTTATATTTATTTTACATATATATTTTATATTAAAATTTAATTTCTTTATTTAATGAGTTTTTAGCCTATGTATCTATATTTAAAAAAACTAAAATAAACGTGAAACAATTGTAAATCTCATTATACTTACTTTCTTATTTCTTTATATTATTAATCATAATATTGAATACTAATAACATTACTCATATTATTTTCAAACTAAAATATGTATAATTTAATAAATTAAAAACCTATTGTTTATTAAAAGCACATTTTTAAAAACAATAATTTTATAAAATATAGAATACAAAGAAATAAAAAAAACATTTTTGTAAAATCAATATATTTAAAATCATATTTTTTGTATAAAAAAGTTTAAGAAAAATACATTATTGTTTATTTACCTAAGTAGCTATTTATACGTAATTATAATAACATTTTATATTCAAGCATGATTTTATAATACCTAAATTTTTATCAATAATTATTTAATATTTTATTTATTTGATCCATGTATTACACGAAAACTAATATAGTTATACTAATATATCTAACATTTCACATATTCATGACTAAAGCAAACTATAGCACATCATGCCTTTCTTGACTCTTAAGCCATAACAATGAGATTTCATTTAAGGATTTCAAACGACATCACACCAGAAGACTATTTACTTGTACTAAGACTGATGATTCGACCATATATGATTGGTTTGGTTGGTTTCGGTTAGGCTAGTCTACACTAGGCTTTTACAACATCCCATATAATAAATTAACTTTTTATCTTAATTTCATCAAAATTTCAAATAAAATGATGCAGATTTATAAAATCATTTTTCTATTTCTTAACAGCTATTGCTTATGAATCATAATTATTTAATCACGTTTCTGAATTCATTGTTTTTATTCTAGTATATTCCACTAATTTTCTACACTACGTGTGATCCAAGTTCTACCACGGTAGCACGAGGTACACACGAATTCACATGATGTCGTATTTAGATTCCTCTCATAAAGAACCCTCTACAAACACAAAATTACAAACTAACTCCTTTGAAAAAAAGATTTGCCAATATTCCAATATAATTTAAATAAAACATAGAAAATATTGCCAGCCGTATATCCCAAATATACAACATAATCTCCGTTTAAAATAAAGGAATCAATTTGCAGCAAGATTTCCCCAACATAATTAGATTTGGTCGAAGAATTATAAAGATTGTTTTAATTAAATTTGGCAAAAAAAACTTTTAAAGAGCGACTAATAAAGTCCGGCTACCTGGGGTATCTAAATGGCGAAAAGACACCTCATACGTCCGCAAGCGCAAACAACGCTTGGTAGACCAAGCACACCAACTAACACTTTCGGGGGTCCACTATGGTAAAACCTAGTCTACCAACATCAATTTGTTGCTGGTAAAATTTGAACTCACAACCTGCCCGAAAGGAAGTCATGAGACGATCACTAAACCAAATGATTGATGGTTTTAAATTTGGCAATTAAAGATACAATGTGAATTAACAAACATTTATGAAAACCAAAAAAAAGGAAAACATGCTAATAAATATTACACAAACAAAGATATTCCATTTCAAAAAACCCAAAATAATTAGATTTTACGTAAAAGTCGGAATATTATTTAGACTTTAAGTTGTTTATTATAAGTCGCAGATCTAATAGAATTAACAATTAACATTAAGATTAGAAAAATAATTGAAGAATGTAAAAGAGGGGCAAGTTGTTGATGGCTTATATGATTATGAATAATTCAAAAAAGTTAGTAGCAACACGAGGTCTACCACGTGAGAAGTGACGAAAATCAACATTATTTATTCCATCACTTCCCGTCATGTCATCTATTTTAACATGTTTGGCACTGTCATTATTGGTTGCTTATATTTTATTAAAAGTAGGTTTAACTAATATGATGTTTAATCTAAAATAAAAAATAATTAACATGATTTCACAATCTTTTAAATTATTATATTTTGATTCAAACGATACCGAAGTATGTTCATGAAGATGATGGTTTGTGTTAATGTCGTGGATCATAAGGATCCATATGGTGTTAGTATCTAATATTGACCGTATCTTGTTTTTTTAGTTTTATATAGAAACTAAATACGTGTGAGTACAACTGTACATAAATAAATTGAGAAACATTAATTTATAAAGAAATGGAGGAAAAAAAAACCTTAGCATTTCCAAAATTAATCAGGAAAGAAATAGCTATAAATGACAAACTCCATGAAAAAAGCTATTAGCCAAATGAGACAAATGCTCGTGCATTTGTCAATCTAGGGTCACAAAGTCACAAACGATGTGACATTTTATCGGATGATTTAAATATTTATACTCGGTATTTTCTATTGAGGTGATATCGATCATAATAACTTTTGTCACAAAAAGTTGTTCTGTATCAATGTATGTTAAAAGGAAGGGTTGAAATACAAAGGCAAGAAATTTTATTAAATTATATCTTAGTTTTTGGTTGTTTAGATATATGGTTCTAATATAGTTAAATAAAGAGTATATATTTGTAGTTGGATAAGATTATTTCCAACATTATTTAGAACCGTAAATATTTGTAGTTGGATAAGAGTATATATGGTTCTAATACTTTTAACTAAATCGTATTCTTTTATAGCAATTTTTTACTCTTATATATTACTTAACATTTTGTTTTAGAAAAATTAAACTCATATCATTTTTGTTAAAACTAATTATCAATGTTAAACATTATAAAAAACATCTAAGTGCTATCCTACAAAGGACATTAAATCAGAAAATTATTTAGACTTTAGATTGTGGAGGAGTTTGAGCAACGAAAGAAACTCCTCCATAATCCTCCTTTATACCGTGTTCCCGATTCACACAACCGCAGCAACGGATTTCCTTAACCCAACTTTCATGGTGATACAAATTAACGAATTGAATTACTAGCATAACGGTATGATGTTCGCACATAGTTATGATATGTTTCTTATTGTGGATTGGTTTACCAATGTAATGATTATATATAAAATAAAGAAACTATTGTTATGATTCGGTGCTAGGACCCAAAGAATTTGATGTAATAATAACATTTGGTAGGAGGTATCAAGTTTGTTATCAACGACTAACTGGAGGGGGAGGAGGTACAACTCACAATTCTAATTGAAAACCCTTCTGAAGAAAAAGAAAAAAAATTAAATAAAAAACAGCTTTCCATACTAGTTCCTTAGGTACGGAGCCACATCGATCATTTGGCAAGACTGTTCGCTTGGGAGCATTACTCCTCAAGGAGCCAAGAAAGGAAATGCAGAGTCTTTTAGTTCAAACGCCCCCTTAACTCTAATCATATCCGTCAGCCAAATCAAAAGAACTATAGGCTTGAAGGCTCAGGTTGGTCAAGCGAACTGATTCATTTAATTCTTTGCCTAGTCTTAACACTTGCACAATAGAGAGGAATAAGCAATCCCTTTCCGAGGACCTTTAGTATTGTACTCTACCCTCGAACCAACAGCCTTTGCTCCAAGCAATACCGCCCTTGTCCCTTTCCTTTATCCATTTCGCCTCCTTCTTTGCTTTGCTCCAATATAGTCTAAGGCAAAGCTAAAGTGGTTCATATGCCTACATTACCTACTTGACTAAAGGGAACAAACTTAGTTTCGTTTTCGAGTTTGTGGATTGGATTCAGACAACATCACTCATTCCTTTTTATGTTGGCGTGATGGTTACCGGTGAACGCTCCCAAAGACGACCCTCTTGAGTTTCCAGCTATTTTCTAGATTAAAGCAGTCTTTCTTCACCCCGAAAGAAGTCACTATCAAAGAGCTCACCCTACATAAGTACCAAAGGTGCGCATCATCCTTTCTTTACTCGCCCGTTATAGACAAGACTAAAAAAATGGTCGTCTAAGGAACACCAGCTATTTATTTTGGAGCCCTAGCAACCAAGGTGAGTTTCTACGTGCCCTCTTTTACATGATTAAATTGAGCTAGGATATGTGCTAAATTATATATTTTTGTATTGCATGATGATAATTTTATATATTAGATGGGTCTTCCTATATATTATTAGTTATATATAAAAACTTTTATGATAATATATGTATGGATGGTAAATAAGTAAGTTGAGATGATAAAAGCATGATGTATGTAAAATCAAATCATTTAATTGTAAATGATATGTTACGTGTTTAGTGGTGTGAGCTAGCATGGAAATATGTCGATAAAGATGAGAGACCTCTTAAATGCACAAATGTAAAGTCATAGTGTCAAACGATTCTTGTTAGTTTTTATGTTCTTGATCTAAGATATCAAGACATTTATTTTCTTACGGGTCTAACAATTCTTTGATCTTCTTAGCCTTCTTTTATCAAGATAGTTTCGGGTGTAAGTGTCTTCCTCGATAGTATACACTACTTTGGCGAATACAATGCGAAACAAAACGAAGTTTGTTGCAAGATTGTAAAGTCATTCACAAATCAATATAATAACACTTTCATAGCCACCAACTCAAGAAATCATAAAAATACAATAAATTAGAATATAGTTATAAAAAGCACCAGAATTATTTTTATTTTTAAGCGTGTGATAAGTAACTTCCAACAATTTTTTGGTCTTCTAACTTTTTGTATCAAAGTAATTTTAGGTGCTAATGTCTTTCCCGACATTACACATTGGTTCATCTATTGTACTTTAAGCTAAAACAAGTTGTTTGAATAACTTGAAATTTGTTTTGAAGATTGCATTTGATCACAAATACATAGCTTCAAACAGCCGTTTTTACTTATTTTTCATCATCTTCTAGTTTTTAAATTCTTTTAGTTATATAAGTATTACAATTTATTGCTATTCTTTATTTTGTAGTGTGATTTAATTATAAACATATTTTTATATTAATTTACAAACGACCTTCAACATATATGGTTAACTGGATGGTGGCCAATTGCCATAATACCAACTCCACCACATCATGTCATGTTGTTTATTAGCATGATAGTGATTTTGTTACACAAGAAATTTCAAAATGTATGTGTGATTCTTTAAAAATCCCAAATTTTTATTATATAAATCAAACATGTTTAATCAATGTTAATTTAAATTCTAAGTTGGTATATAATAGTGGTACAAACAATTCAAAGTTTAAAGGCTTCGGTCAATGTTTTCATGACTAGACTGTACGGTCTAACTGGTAAAACCAGGACCCGGGTACATCGATAGTCCAGTCATGCACATACAGGTCATTTTCCAAAAAACTGGCCGGTTTTACTTCAAGCTGAGGGTTATTTCTATTTACGTTGGAATCTTAAAAGACGAGGGTGGGATCATTTTATATATAGAACTACAGCAAGAAGGGTAAAAATTTCCATCATGTATCTTTTCTTTTTGATCTATGAATCACACTAGCTTTTAAGTTTTAGGTGTCATAGATTACAATGAATGGCAATTAACTAAATGCATTAGCGTGTGTGTGAATGATTATAATAATTTAATTTAATACCATATATAAAGTAACTTAATTATGATAGATCACTAATCCACTTCATATACAACTTAACATTAAATTCGTACGTACACATAATATTCTTTATTCTAGGGCTGCTTATAAACATACTTTTAGTTTTACTTTTAAACAACAACCGATATTAATTTAAAATAATCAACGACAAAAGTACACAATGCAAAAATGATGTAGCTGAAATTTCCACATGTAATATGTTTATCAAATATGAACAAACCTTTTCATTTATTTTCGTACATAACACAATCTTTCCCTAGATTTTTCACTTTTCACTCATAGAAATTACTTGGATTTTAACTTTTATATTAAACCGCTAATTCACACACCCTCTGAATCTACACTAATATCCACCGTAGCTAAAAGGAACACCTATTTTACACGCGCGCATTTAATTTGGTCCTTCTCCGTCTCCTGATTCCAGCAGGTCAAGATACTCATTATACAGCTTCTCTAGCATTTCACTTTGATCATCATTCGACATCAGTAAGTCATTAACGGTGAACGGTAAGTCCTGATCATTGCCACCGATATTCATGCTTCCTGAACCTTCAATCTCAAACAATGGCGACCAATTCGGCCACGAGAACTCCATCTCTGGTAAATCGGTTTCGCCTTGATCAATTGTGCAGCAAGACGATGCACCACTGATCATTCCTTTATCAAAACTATCGTTCTTTCTCAAAGTCAATGACGCAGCTTGCGACAAAGATACCGATGAAGAAGATGAAGCAAATTGAGGAACAATTTGATCTTCAACTTTCTCTGTGATTTTAACTTTGGTTGACTTCTGATCTGTTGTTTTCCTCTTCCTCTTTGGCTTTTTATTGTTTCTGGAGTCCTCTGGCTCGTTGTCGCCCCCTTCGTGGGCGGGCTTGCGTTTAAGATGAGAGTTCCAGTGGTTCTTAATCTCATTGTCGGTTCGACCTGGGAGTTCAGTTGCTATGAACGACCAACGGTTGCCATGAACCGTATGGAGCCGGATGATGGCCTCATCCTCCTCGGGCGTGAAGCTTCCTCGCTTTATCCCCGGCCGGAGGTAATTCACCCATCTCAGCCTGCAACTCTTTCCGCATCTCAATAACCTGAAACCAAACATAATAAATATTAATATCAGATGGTGTGTAAGTTAGCTGTTCTGAAAATAAAAAGTGATGATAATAATAATATACGTACCCGCTTTTGAAGGCAAGGCGCGCCATTGACCTTCGCCGTGGGTTTGAATGTATTGAGTGAGGAGTTTATCTTCTTCATCGGACCATGCTCCTCTGTGTAAACCCACCTTTGAGCAACAAGGGGCTCGACCCATTTTTGACTTTCACGCACAAACACCGTGGAGTGTGTGTTTTAGGGTGTGGTGTGTAAAGCAAAGGAAACAATGGGAATTGATCACCTTTTAAATGGTTGTCAACTTTCCAGAAACCGACATGTACTTTTGAAATATATAAATTACCCCCTTTAAGTCTAGATTTATGAAATAAACTAACAAGGACGTTTCGGGATGATTTATATTAGTACTTATGGTCCATGATATATGGATCTGGTCATTTATTAATTTTCTAAAGACTTTTTTTAACCTCAACGTTTCTTTAGAAAATAGTTATTTTATATTTACAATTCCTCGATATTGTGAGCGTGAAGAAATGGCGTTACTGTGACACCCATTTTTTTATTGTATCTTTACATTTTTCGTGTTAATTAACAAATGAAAAAAAACGAAGTTTAATTATTGTATGTTCTAATTTTCACTATTTTTTTCTAATTTTGGTGCATCAAACTTTTATGTATTCAAACTTATACAACCTCGCCGTCAATATATTTCTTCTTTTTTGTTTTTTCAAAATGTTTTATCTTTTAACTTTTCAAACTAGTTCAGTCTTAGCTCAATACTTTTGATAATAACTAGCTAAAATATAGTAAGTTATGTCTCCTTAGCTCTTAAACATAACTACTAAGACTATAAGTTAAAGCAAATTAATACTTTTGAAAATAAAGTTATTAAAAATTTTTAAAATACAACACGTGTATTTGAGCCGCATGAAGCTACAAGTGTTGAAAATTATCGTAAGACAAAGTAAAAATAATATAAAATGATTACAACAAAATTCAATCACGTCATAATTGATAATTTCTATTTAAAAAAATCGAATCAAGAGGGGCAGATCTAAAGTAGGATTGGTTACAAGTGAATCTTATCAAAGAGAATCATAGGACAGCACGTAAGATTTTTGAAGAGGTATGCTAATTTTATACCCCTTTTTTAGAATATAGCCATTTTTTTCTCTTAAAATCTTTAGTTTCAAAAAAAGTTTTAATATAAAAGGTTAAAAAAACACCCAAGGAAGGTTGTTTAGATCAACCAAATATTAACACACCATTTATTTAGTTCTGTTGGGTAAAATTAGAAAACAATAAATATATTGTAAAAAAAGGTTTCTCTAAAATTACATTATTTAGTGGTTTTTTTACAAATCAAAACCAAACCGTTACTAAATGTTTGGTTTTACAGTTTGAGCTCATTGGATTTAAATAGAAAACATCAAAATTCATAAACGGTAGCCACAAAATTTAGATATTAACTTAGCTTAATACTAGACTAAATAGTAATGTACTAATAGGCAAAGAAAAAAAATAAATAAATAAATAACAAGCATCTAGAAGATAAGCAAATAGGTTTAAAATATTCTGAATTTGATGTCTAAGTTACTGACTTTGACTTGGTACTGATTTAGAAATTTGATGCTGGCAACTTGAGATGAGCTAATACAAATTAGAGTTAGCTCATTTTTAAGACTGATTTAACATTTGAAGTATGAAATATAAAAAAAGAAACTAAAATACAATTAAAAGATACTGTGCGGTTCTGTTTTATATCGTCATATTTGACATAAACCAAAAACTAAACCATTCTATATGATTTGAAAATTGTGAGACAAAACTACTAACCAAAAGTTTAGAAAAAAACCATTTAACTGTAAAAGTAAACAATGGCTGGTTTTGATGGTTTCACCGATTAAAATCGAATCATAAATACCCTTGATTTGAATATTAAAAATTATGTGAAATAGATCATTATAAATTAAAAGTAGAAATAAAACCATGTAAAATTCAACACTATATAAAATTTAAAAGTGACGTGAACTTATGAAGTGTGTATGGTAGTACACGTACTATATTTTTTTACCAAGTAATTCAGTAGATTTCTAAAATTTATTTTTGTTTATAAGTAATAATATTGATACTAATACTATTATGATAATATTAGCAAAAGTAAAAGACAATAACAATACAAAATAAATAAAGGTTAAAAGATAACATAAAAAAACCTTATAAGACTTTTATTTAAAATGTCAAGTGGGTGATATATAAAATAAAAAAAATTAAAGGAAAACACCAAGAATTCCACCCTGTTTGAAGAAAAACACCATGAGAATGCAAGTACCATAACATCTTTCAAGAGCTGATGACTGACAACGTATCTTCTAATCCTTTTGATCATAAGTTCATTCTTGACTTCCATAACAGATAAATTTAGGTATATAAATCACAAATAATATGTTTTTGTTTCTTTTGGAACACGGTCCATGTTTGCTTGCTCTCCAGATGAAGCAACAGGCCTTCGTCAGAATCCATTTAAGCCGAAAAAGGGTTTTGTTAGACGCGAGTGGGCTGCCAGTGATCAAAGATCTACAGGCTCTTGTTGAGAATAGATCAGAGGCTTCACCCAACCAAGCAAAGAACCCTTCTTGGTAGTAATCTTAACTTAATTACATAAGTTTGATTGCTAAATACATAACATATGACTAAAAGTAAATTGTTTCAAAGATTCACGAAACAAAGTAAAAATTTCTCTCTGGCCTTATTTATTTATTAATATCTTACCTTAAAAATGGTGTTTAACATGATCTGTTCAACATTGGGTGTAAAATGAATTAACAAACCAAACCCAAAGCCAATAAAAAACACCCACATATGCTTCTTTTTCTTTCAGAAACCAGACCGTGTACTTTTAAATACAAGTGTAACTGTGGTCTTGTAATCTTATAAAATAAATCTGTGTGCTAAAAACAACAATACATAATCTCACAACCGTGTGGGTAACCCGTAGTTCAGATACGTTCTAATTCGTCCATCCCAGCCTGCAGCAACAATCACCAGACCCCAAACATGTGGAGCAACAAAAGTAGTTTGATATGCGGTTTTCAGAAATTTGTACTCCGACTTACGCATGGAAGGTGAAACGCTAACTTGAGTTGAATCTGGGAGTGTTTCCGCAGGCCATGTTGGCGGTCCTTTCAATAACGACTCCAGGAAAAACCCACGTGTGGTTGATGGTGATGTAATTCTAGGTGAATCTATTGTGCTTCTTGGAACAACATTGTTGTTGTTAGTTGATGTAACTCTTGGGGATGGAAGTGCAGCTGCTATTGTTTTAAGTCCACACCAAGGTATCGCCATTGTTGTGTTTTGTGATGAAAAGTTTTCATATGATGAGTTGCTTTTGGGTTTTGTATGGGGCTTATCAGGGCTAATGTGATTCCAGATGTATATGTTTGAATCCTCTGCGGCTGAGATTATGTGTTTTCCATCGGACGTGAAGCATGCTGATAACTGGCTTCCAGAACTTCTGTTCCCTACTAAATGTAAGTTTCAACAGTCAAATGTTTAGAAGTAACAAATTAGATGCATAGTATAGCACTTGTAAATGCTTAGTTCAGTATAGATTCGTAACGTTCAAACTCCTTGTTACATTCTAGTAGAACTATCTGCATTTGCTATTTGGTTTTGAAATCATTGTTATACTTTCAATATGAAATATCTTAGAATACAATTGACAGTTTAATGTTTGAGATGCTGTACAGAACTGAAAGTAATTAAGGGCATGATTAGTGGTGTTTAAAGATTAACAAGTCTTATTCTTAGTATTTATAACTTTATGGAAGTATCTTGTTTTATATGTTTTCTTTCGTTACATATATTGTATTAAAATGTGTTAACGTGTTTACTCTTTCGAAATTCTTATTATAAGCCTAAGTTTGATCAATGCCCCGAAATAATCTATGATCTTTAGAACAGCCTAAAATGTGTATGAGGTTGCAATGTATTTCTGGATTTGGTATGAGGTTGGAACATGATCTAATTGTTTGTTTTAGTGATCTACTATGTATAATTAAAATGCAGACATGTATTCATCAATAAGAAAACTGCTCATCGTTAACTAAATAACGGAACAGAAAAGCTAATTAATTGTTTTTTTCACTTATGTTATGGTTCAAGGAAATACTAGACCAATATGTTGGTTAACCCACCAAAACTACAATTTGTGTGGTTAACCAGTGGCAACTAAAATTCCATCAGCTTTAGCATACAAAAACTAAATTCAATCCGGTTAACCTACCACAACTACATTTTGGTCCCGTTAACCTACCGTGAACACCCACATAATCTAATCCAAAAAAAAGTTTTGGTCACAAACTTTCAAGTATTTTGCTTCAAAAATAATGGTTATAGTAAACAGAAAATCAGGTACAATACCCATGAAAGTTAATTACTCTCATGTTTTAAAGTTCGTTTTTAAGTTGGTACTGACAATAAAAATAGAACGTACCCTTGAATTTTCCTACAATGTTGATCCCACAAAGGATCCTCACTTGTGAATCAGCTGATGAAACAATGACTTTCCTTGGGTCAATTGGGCAAAACTGAAAAGTGATACATGACTATATTACAGCATATGAATATACGATACAAAATGAGATAAAATACATGGTTGTTAGTCGATACCTGAAATCCAGTTATTCTCTTTGGCCACTTCTTTTTACTCAATGACAAAATTTGAGCATGCAATTGCAGCCGTTCGTCTATAAATAAGTTCATCACTTTACATATACGACGGAATTACATGCATGTATTAGCTCTTTTTCAAGGTTAGAAGCATACCAGTAATATCATAGAAACTGCATTTTCCATCTAAGGTTCCCACAATGCTTCCCTATGGTAGGCAAATAAAGATTGTCTTTTTACTTTAAATCTAACAAAACATAACCTAATGAAGCAAAAAAATGTAATAATAACAGTAACAATAAAACAAAGACTATCTTTTTAAGATAAAACAAACCTTGCCATCTGGATTATAACATACAGCAGTGACAATATCACCAAGATCAATCCATTCAATAACCTGACAACTATGCACATCCCATATGCGTACTTTGCCATCTATGGAACCACTAATGAAATAGTTTTCATTCACAGGATTAAAGTCAACACATGTCACTACAAGTAAAACATATCCACAGTTGAAACTGATTAATCCTCAAATAAAAATTATGGATGGTGGAAAAGAGCATAAAGGAGGGGGCACTCACCATAGTTGTTATGAGTAAAGATTTTGAGGCATTCATGATGTCCAAGTTTCCACATACGAACAGTGTTATCCACAGAAGATGATAGAAGATACTATAACACAAAATAATATGGTTTTTTAAGGTCATGAATGATGGGTGTTTTTGTATAGAGTTAACGAAAAGTTTTATAATACAAACCCCGTTTTTCGACCATGAAAGTGACAAGATCTCACCACCATGCCCATGGAACTCATGCAGGGGTTTCTCCAAGATTTTAAAGACTTTAGGTGGTAAAATAACGCACGCCAATTCAGACGATTTCCTAAAACCTCTGATTTTTCGTGTCTTTTCTTTATCAGCTTTGAGAGGGGCTAATTCAAATAGATGATTAGTTGAAAAATATACTGATGAACGATTGGCTTCTTGAATCTTATATATGTTTGGTTCTTGATCTTCAAAAATCTGCCAAATGCGCACAACACCATCTTCACCAGCACTTGCCAGGTATCTGCCATCATGACTGAACTTAATAATCGAGATTGGGCCATTATGTGCAGAAAACTCTTGTGTGGCATAAACAGATGATAACTCTTTTGATTTCTTTTTGTGTGTATGCACATGAACAGAGCGAATAAAAGCACCACCTTTGGGATACACGTGGTCAGGCTTCAAAGCAACTGACTCATCATGTTCATTTGTGATTCGAGCCATGACATTTAGCCTTTGAAGCCAACCCTTTTTCACTTTTTTCCTTCTATCTAACAAACTCACAGCTTCACCTTCTCTTCTTGACGACCGTAGAGAAGATGAGCCAAATTCAGGTTTACCTTCTGCACCAAAATCAAATGATCTTATCATTAAAATATCTTCGCCTGATTCATCCCAATTTACAGTTTTGAGTCCAAGATGATAGTTTACAGAACTAGAAGACACCATCTCCATGGTTTTATTCGTCCAATCAGTTAGCGAAAGCTGCCTACACAAAAACTCATCTTGAGGGCTTGAACTTTCACACAAGACATGCTCGGTGTTGTCTCGTGTTACATCAAGAACATCATCATCAGCATACTCCTCTTCTCTGTCTCTATTTACATGCCATCTAGAACTCAAGCCTATGAATCGCAAGAACTTATCGCGTCGAGCATCAACACCATCCAAATTCCCACACCAACAATCATATCCAAATCTAGAAGTAGGAGTAGAACAGCCCTCATATGAACAATCAGAATCCGAGTCAGACATTAAAGCAAACACCTCATGGGCATCAAAAAACTCATCTTCTTCATCCTCACTGTATCTACCCATCTTCAATTCTTAAGCTCTCACCTTGTCAAAACACAACCCCATAATTTAGTATGGAATACTATATGCTCAATTGACATAACCCACAACAAGCCAAACACCCAAACTTCAACAAAGATCAGTTTACAAACAAAGAAAGCATATGAATATTGGTGTTTCTTGATACATTAAACAACTTAAAGGTGGGATTTTTCCCAGTATAGAGAACTTGCACAAAACTCCAACAAGTTTCTTGCATATTTCAACAAAATCCCACATGAAAACCAATTTGACCGGATAATCACATGAAATCTACGATCATATGACACGATGGACTAAAAATGCTAACCTTTTTGTTCATTGGATTTGAATGGATTGGGTGAAAGGACACCGAAATTGAACAAGTGAGAGTTGTGTGTCTTGAATTCAGTGTTTGATACATTCATAAAACCTAAACGAATTTTATAAAGCGACAAACTTTGACTAACGTAACGATCAAACTTTGGGTTACAACTCGAGAAAGAACGATTGGATAAACGGGTAGGATCCGAAATTGAATTTGGGTTCTTTATCGGGTCGAATAACCATCAATGCGTCACTTCATCCGACGGTTTCGACTTCCGATTTAACTTTACTTCCACTTTCAAAGGTGCAGTCTGCGTGAGTTTTGTATTATGTAAAAACTTGATGAATATTTATAAAAGATAATGCAGTTCAGAGTAGAATCTTTTGAGATTACAAACACTTATATATTTTCTCTCCTAAAATAAAAAGTAAATTACTATTTTATACTTTTAGTCTCGATTGGTTTTAAGACGCATCTGACAAAAAAGATATCCGACTATATAAAAAAACTTTTGTTTCTCTTGCCATCTGATATGAGATTTTACATTTAAAATGATAATCATGGCAAGTTTTAAATATATAATACTTATTAGCAATCATATCTTCAAACTACAAGTCAAAGTAACAAATTTCATATAGTATTTGCCCTTCAAGTTTCAAAATGAGGTGTTCAATGTTGAAGGCGATAATATACGAGACTATGACCTTTAAGTTGTCCCTTTCCTAAAATCAATATGAACATACAGTAGTAGCTAAAAGTCTAAAAGTCTAAAACAATTAGTGACTAGTTGACAGTTTTTCAATGACTTAAATGTTTTAATGAATAAGCATTTAATGGTTCATATTGTTTGTTTCGTGAATAAATATCTAAATGGTTCAGATATTTATCTCTAAATGGTTAAGCATTATAATAATGCTGAATGGTTAAAATGTATAATGCTAAATGGTTAATACCTCTTATCTGAATTAGTCATACATTTGTATTTGAATAGTTAATCAATATACTAACTTATGGTTAAGAGGTTTTAATGATTCAAATTTTTTATTGGTTTAGCATTTAATCATTCAGAAGTTGTCAAACAACCCTTAGTGTTATGAATTTTACATGTGTGTTCTTCTTCTATAATTCAATTTATAAACTTTATTTGCATGTCATTGTAGTCTAGATGACATGAAGTTTAACATCCTTCACTTCACATGCAAATTTTAACTAACGTATTTAAGTTAATATTTATGACCGTAGAAGCGTAAACGTTAGTAAACGAGTGTGTAAAATTTTGTCGTGTGCAATATAAAAATGTAAAAGACTAAAAGTTTAAACAAGTGTTGTTTAGGATCCCATTAAATAAAAACAATATTTATTTTCTTATAAGTCTTTTAAAAAACTCATATAATATAAAAATGTAAAAGACTAAAAGTTTAAATAAGCGTTGTTTAGGATCCCATTAAATAAAAACAATATTTATTTTCTTATAAGTCTTTTAAAAAACTCATATAATTATTATATATAATATACGATTTTATTACAGTGATTTTGTCATGAGGCTTTGAAGAATAAAAGAATTTTGTGGTTTAGAAACATGCTCCAACCGTCCAATGTACGGTTTTGTTTCGAATAGATTTAAAAATGTGAGTCGTGAGAGTCGGCTAACCACCCCGTCCTAATGACAACATCATTTAATTTTGTTTTTTAGCCACTTGATTAAAGGATGTCAAGATATTTCATATTAATCAATTTACATTTAAATTAATAGAAGTATTAAATCGTAATTTTGTGGTTTATAAACATTCTTCAACCTACAACATGTTTCTTTCGTTATTCATTATAATTTTTATAATATAAACAAACATGTAGGTGTATGTTCACACATTATAGATGAACAATTGATTAAAAACAATTATAGGATTTTAAGTACTTACATGTTTAGATGACATCTAATTTGCAACATATACTTCGGCTTTAACCAATTGAAGTTTTATAAAGATAACCGGATGGAACTAAAGCAGATTTGTTAACTATTCAATTGACCAAAATTCTTTTAATAGAGGTTTATGTCATATAAAATTTATTAATTCTTTAAAGTACCGTACACTAAATTTATAAAACAAATTCCGTTAGGAGTTCTCCATTGAAACTTTTTAGTTATACTTCTGTTTCGATTCTTAGAAATTGAGTATGATGAATAGTATGACTCGGGAATGAGTGTTAAAATAGTAATTTCATCTTTGCATATGATATTACATAACTTACTTTAATTATGAGTTTAACTTTTTTGAACGACATTATTACACAAGTTTACACAAGTTTTTTATTGTATGACTTGAACTCTCAATCTTATAAAAATGAATATCTTACTAAACACCTTATTATCATTGGACTAAAACCTTTTGAGAATTGTGAGTTTAGCTAAAAAACGCTTTTTTATAAGATTAACAATGTAGGGTATTTTTGTTTGTTTATTTTTTTAACACTATAACAGAAACTAAAGAAAAGAAACTTGGGCTTAGAATTTAGATTACACTGCTACTTAAAAAGGCCCACGGATTGCTTGTCAATCGTCGGAAGTTGAATTCACAATTTCAATTAACTCAAATAAGAATATCTTGGGCTTGTTAATAGCACTTTAAATTTGGGCCTACGGTCGGGCTTATTATATGGATCATACATTTGAATTGTGTAGTAAAAACTTTTATTTTATATATATTTTTGTCTTGGTTTCCAAAAAAATCCAATATATACTGCAAATACGCAATATGATACGTAATTATTTAATTCTTATACTGAATGAGTCGACCTTTAATATACTTTGCTCTAGGGTCTTTTGATATAAAGCACCACTACATTTTCGAAAATTACAATCGTATTGAATTTGAACTTCTTGTCACTATTTTTCTTCGAATTTTTACATATTTCTCTTTAATCATCAGTTATATATTTTCTCAAGAGAAAAAATCTATTACGTATTTATCCAATATTCATTTTACGTCGTTGAGCAGCCGTTTGAGTTTGAGCCGATGTATTTCAGTTTAACAATATTCATTTATCCAATATAAATCTCAGGTAAACATTAAAAACAAAAAAAGTATGACTACGTGATGATTGTCGAAAATCGAGCGCATTGTCTTATTGACATGTAGTTAAGAAAGTCCGTCAATATGGAGCTAACCCACTTGATAGTGATTTTGCCTTTTAAAAAGGTTTGGAGTTTAAACTCAAACAATAATGTAATTTGATGTAATATAATAGTTGAATAGATTTTCCGTTAGAAAAAAATTAAGAAAGTCAAGTAAGCTTAATATGGAAGCCAACTGAAGTGGGGACACGATTGTGATTGATTTAAGAACCAAAATTCTAACATTAGTTTTAACTATATATGTCTATTTTAAATTTAAGTATAATCCATTTTCATTTTAAAATATTTTCTTGCTCAACCTTTAGTATGATTCCACCAGTGCCGGAGAGGGTGCTAAAAGTTACGGGATCCAAATCAGAAAGGACCGAATTCAATAAGTATAAAATTTTTTAACAAAAAGTTGTATAAATTTTCATTTCAGGACAAAAAAAACAAAGTGGCCTAACAAAACTTCACCCATGGATTGAACGTTGTGTATTCTTGTTTCAGTTTTATGTAATTAAACACATGACATGATTGTTATAAACGATCATAACATATATAAATATAATATACCGTAATTCTTTCATTTATGACTTAATGTCGGTTTATATATCATCTTATATATGCATGATGATGTGTATTAGAATATATCTATCTAGTGAATATAATAAATTCTCTCCCCATTTCTTCTTCTCGATCTATATTCTAATAATATTGTAGTATTAACATAATATTAACTAACTAGTATTAAGAACCGTGTATTACGACACGTAAAACCATAAAGAAAAGATGAAATTGGTTTATGTTAGTGAATTTTAACACGTAACTTTGTATCAAGGAAACTCTAACTTGGTTTAAAGAACGGGACAAGTGACACTTAAATTACATTTATCATCCTTTGATCTTACCCTAATTAAATTTCACTTTATCATAAAATATAAGAAAATAACACAAAAAAAGTAAAAAGAAAACATCTTTTATGTTTGCATTGCATCACAATTAAAAATTTATTATACCACCGGATAATCATTTCCGTTGGACAGAAATGAACTATGATTGAAAATGTATATTTTTATTAATTGTTCATCAGAACATAAAAAATTATACTACAATTAGCAATTACTTTCGTATGTAATCGACTTGAAATGACCAAACAAATCCAAACAGGTATTCAAAAGTATTTATTGACAAAAAAAAATCAATACTAAAGGAGCTACATTAATATAAAACTAAACAAATATAAGATAAAGAAATGAGTCAAAGATACATATCATGAACACGTCTCAAAACAAAGTTCTCCTTTTGAAGTTCATGCAGTTACTCATGGAGTTCCTCCAGCTTCTTCCCTTTTTTTTCAAGTTATAAGTAGCAAGATGTAAAGATTGATTATACCCAGAGTCTAGAAACAATTTAAAGAATGAATTGAAATGTTCTTCAGTTTTCTGTTAACATTTTGTGTCTTTAATAGTTATCCAATAATTAGTTCTGCAACTTTCAAGATTTGCAAGATTGACAATACCCACAAACCAAAAAAGTTTTGTTGAAAAAAGATTAAAATTTTGCAAGCTTGATTTGCCATTTTGATGATCTTCATTTTGGGTGCATTGAGTTAATCTATTGTTCTAGGTACTAGTTATTCGTAGCACTGTAACTTCGTCGCTAGGTCCTATTATGTCGTTCTAGGATAGAATGTGTCCTAGGTACCAGTTTTCGTATTATTTCTTAAGTTTATGCGAAGATGAAATAATGAAAAGTATTTAAGGTTAGAATAATGTCTCTCAATCTTTGGATAACTTAACTACATCGCTATACTTCCAAAGATAACTAACCCATTAGTTTTGTGGATAATACCCACACCAACATATAATTAAAAATGATTTTTTTCCACGTAAATATTATCATTACTGTCAATACTTTTGAGTCTAGTAGCATTTGATATTTTTTTCTCATTAAATTAGCACGGATTGTATCCCATAACATGAAAATGTGTGGATCTTAAGAGGGTGCGTGTTCGGTGTTTAGAAAAAAAAACTTTTTAGTCCCTTATGCTCTAAACGCCCTCAAATTCATATCAATAACAAGTTTTGTTCATAACTTAAACTTTACGTTAATTAACATTTGAGTGTTGATACTATTTTCTCTTGCCACAACTCCATACACGATGGTTGTAGTAGTTAAGGGATTCATAGAGGTAGAAATCACCTGAGAAAATAATGATAATAATAACTAATGTAAAACAATAATTTAAGTAGATTATTTTTTCATGCTACAATAACTAACTGAAAATCCACGCGGATATATAATTATATACCATATGTGCTTATGATTTATTTGTCTTATAATTTAGTGCATTGCCATTTGCATCTCCTCTCCACCTTCATAATATGGCATGAATTTAATTTCGTATAAGTATAAGAATTTAATGTCGTATAACTATAATGTTAGATGAATTTAAAAGGAAAAAAGTTGTTGGTTAAAAAATATATAAAATCAAAATTCGTAAATACACAGCCCGATTTAACAATTGAGAATAGTATAATCTTATCTTATCTTATCTTACTATTCTAATAAAATGGTAAATAGGGATGACACGTGTCGGCATCACAATCATTCTCACCAATTTCTTCCCGTCTTTCTCTCCTATTAAATAATTACTTTAATTACTAATAAAACCATTTTAATACATTTTAATATATAATAAATTAAGAAAGAAATTTATTTACTAAGGTTATTTCAAAATAAATTGATATTTTTAATAAGTCAATTTTTTAAAACAAAAAATAATCAAATCTGGGAGTTGTAATAAGAAAGTTTTTTAAAAATAACATTTTTTTACAGTTTGTTTTAAAATAAAATATTTATGTTTAAAAAAAATTTAACAATTGATATCACTGTTTTATTATTTATAGTCATTTCTGATCCGTAATTTCAGTCATATCATATCTTAATTAAAATATCATTTTATAATTAATAAATTTATTATGTCAATATTTTATATATTCAACCCACAGATTTACTAAAGCTGATGTGTATTTATATTACCCATATATGAAATGTCCGGTTTGTATATATTAAATAGACAGACTATATTTATACCTCTTAGTTATATGAGAGCATTAGCAAAGATAATTATTATTTAGGACAAGTTAAACCTCTAACTTTAGTTATAGGACACTTTACTAAGCCAATGAAACGTCCCGTTTATCTTATTCAATCAAGAACCCATTGGAATTGTTTTGAGTTCAAAAAACAATAAAAAGTAGGACTTAAAAGTGGGCAAGAATTGCATGCGCACTATGATGTTGTTTGGGTCCCGTTATACTCCACCCTTGGCATCTGGTTCTCAAAATGTTTTCTTTAATTACAAAATGGCCCCATATATATACGACATCCGACACTCTTATCCTGATAGTTTTATATTAATTTTTGCGTGATGGTTAGTAACTCCTTTATTAACCCTGGAACAAGTTGTTTTAAGTTTTAACTGTGTTTGTAACTAACAATTTTTAGCTCAACTTGTTAAAATAATGTAATAATAACATGTAAATAAATAGGAGGTTATAGGTTTAACTTTCACTTTTAATAAAAAAATGCTTAGAGTTGAGGCAAATGTTTTTTAAAAAATGGGTTTCTTCCTCATGGCGTTGAGGGTGCGATCCCGGCTGAAAAACGAATAGGTAGACCCGATTATGATAACACCTATTCTCCGAAGCAGTTGCCGTTTTAAAAAAGTAATCTAGAATAGCCATTGAAATTAATCCTAATTTGGAAACCATAACAAAATTACTATCACAAAGGCTCGTGTAATTTGTTGTTTTATATATAAGAAATGAATTTAGTTGGAAATTTATCTAAATTCATTCTATGATTTCGAGATAATTTCTCATAATAACTAGTTTTCATTATAACTATATTTCATATTAGGACTTTCATACTTATTTACTTATGTTTTTAAACTACAATATCAACCTGTCATGATCATTTATCTCATATCAGAACTTAAACCTTATTTTTTTTAAAACGTTACAAACTCAAGTAACATTTTTTGTTATAAGTAGTTTTTTTTTGCTGATACATAATTTTACTATATTTATAAAATTCTAATTATATTTAAAACCGATTACGTCGTTAGAGTTTTCTCATAACTAATAACTCCAAGTTTCCCTCTTTGAATCGTTGAATTCACTAAATTAATTATCATACTAGATAGTAGTTTAGTACGTGTCAAGTCATGGTCCCAATGTCTCACGAATTGATTTTACAATGTACTGACAACATAAGCAAATTTATTACTTTTATCTTTCTATTTTTGGAATGTTGTCATCAGGCAACGTTAAGTTCTAAAGAAGTTCTTGATTTTCTGGGTATGCATACTTTTCTTATTTCATGTTAATTTTTTATTTTAATATAATAGTAAATAAAGAGTACAGTTATCATAAAAAAATTATATTTTTTCTCTTATTAAATATTTACACTAATTACTAATAATATTATTTAATTCTTTTTAGATCTAAACTAGTTTGATAAAAAAGTAAGAAAAAGATCTTTAATTTTATAAATGCTATCTCTAAAGAATAAATCTTTATAAAATAAGAATTTTTTTTAAAAGATCAAACTTTTCTAAAAATATAATATATTTTAAAACTGGTGTTTTTATAAAGTAAATTTTATAAAACAAAATAACTAAAATGGATAATAATAGTAAGAAATTTTTAAAAATAATATTATCTAACACATTTTGTTTTGAAACAAAATGTAATTTCTTCAAACAACAAACAAAAAAAGTTTAAAAACAAAAGTTTAAGTAGTTAATATTTTATCTTAGGATATCGTTAATATTTAATAAAAAATATTTTATTTAATATTTTAATTATTTAACCCGTGTATTACATACGTTAGTAAAGCTAGTTTATATATAAGAAGGGTGCCCGCGCAATGCGGCAGGACAACATTTTACATCCGACACGAGTTTTTAATTTTTGTTAATATTATAGCAAATTTACAAAAAATTATTATAATTTTTCTAAGCTAAAATTTAAAACACCAAATAAATGGATTTTGCATGATGACTTGTATATCTATGCATTAAGTTATTGTAACTTGCAAAATACATATTGGTTCAACAAAAAATTAATCCAAAACGTTTAAAAAATATGCATTTACGATTGTAGTATCAAAAAGTTTTAAACATGATAGATTGATATAACATAAATCTTAAAACAAATTAAGTTTTTTGGTTTATGGGTTGATAATGTAAAATTTTATGTAATTTATAGTAATAATAAGGTTATTATGTAACTAATTGTAAGGGGTAATTTGTAAATAATGTTAAATATACTATTTTACCCTTAAAAACGATTGTAACTTATGTATTGAGTGATGTATGTGTTCATAATTTAACGTTGTGTTCCCGAGTCTCATTTAACGAGAAAAATGATAATTGTGTTCTCGAGTTTTTTAACGAAGAAAATGAAAGGAAATAAAAAAACTGTGTTCCTGGGTTTTTTAAAGATAGAAAATAAAAAGAAATGAAGGAAATTTTCAATAAATTCCCTTCTACTTTCCTTCCAAAAAGAAAGAAAAAAAAGAAATGAAACATATAAAATTCTTAATTTCTTTCATTTTCTTCAAACTCATGAACACAAAATTTTAAAATGTCCTTTCTTTTCTTTCTTTTCTTTTCTCTTCTTGATATTATTTATTTTCATTTCTTTTCTCTCATTAATTTCTTTTCACTTTTTGTCTTTTCTTTTTTTTTCGTTTATTAATCTTGTAACACATCGTAATGGTATATTAAAATACTATTTTCATATGCTTTATATATAGTATAGATATGCATTTTAATAACATGCAATCACATATAATGACACAAACAAATAACAATAAAACATGTTTTTATGCTCCAAAACAAAGATAATAAGATATAAGCACCATCTTTTAGAATAAAGTATGTATAGTCATCTTAACCATCTTTTTATATAATTATTTAGGTTATGTCAATATTTTAGTAGTGTGTGTGCACTAGTAGAGAAAACTAAATTTACAGTGGTATCAATTTTATAACGTCATAAAATATGTATTAGTAATTTGAAAAGAAAATATTTTGAGAACAACACCCTCATATACAACGTTATTTTTAAAATACATCATTTACAGCGATATCTCAAAGAAACACTAGTATCAGTCGCAGCTTGACGCCATTTACAACGCTCTAATTAATAATTAATCAATATTTAAAAAAATAACCACATGTACAGTTTTATCCCACACTTTTATAGCGCACCAGGAGCTCTGCTATAATTTACAGCTCTCTAAATATAAATATAATATATATTTGAAAAACAAATTGATATTTTAATAACATAACCTTTTATATGGTTTTATCTCATTTTTAACTGCCTAATAGTTGGAACATATAGCATATTCTTTTTTCTCTTATTTTTAACCTAACTACATTGAACTATCGTTATTCGTACGCTTCATATTCTTAGATCAATCTCATTCTCTTTCGATCAATTATTAAAGAAGCAAACAAATGAAGATCAAACTAAGATCATTCTTTTCATTCATTAATCATTACTTCTCTTGAATTGATTCATATAACTTAAAGTATTATAGTTGTTTCTTTTATTTTTCAACATTGATTTATAAATTATTTCATATGTTTGTTTTTGCATCTACATATTTATAAATCATATACGAAACCTTTTATATGTGTGTGTGTGTGCGCACGTGTTGAATTGTAATCTAACTTTTATTTATTTACTATTTAAGATGATGCATGATATGAGGTCTCTTCGTCAACATGAAATTGACTCGTTTGTTGAAGCTACATTAGAGAATTTTATGTTATTAATTAAGGATTGATGATTGGCAAAGTAGTTGTTACGTTTAAGCTTTTTGGTTTATATCTAATGATATATGTATTCGAATTCTTCACCTGACAACTTTTTATTTGCTTTGTTGTACTTCCGAAAGCACATTGAAGATTTTTTGGGTTTTGTAAGTGTGTTTTATGTGACATCCGTCACCTCAAGGTCCGTCGAACGACATAAATAACATGGAAATATTCTAATTAATCTTCCTTTTCTTCATGAACTCCTGCTTTACGGAGTCATGTCTGCTTATTTTTCCCTTGTGCCTGTACTTCCTTCGAGAACGTGTGTTAAGCATAAAACTTTTATAAATTTCAACACCATTACCACCAAATACATCATTTTTAATTTCGACCATTGTCACAAATAAAACCATTTTAGGCTATCAAATGCCAATAAATACGCTTTTAACCGTAATATAACAAACATTTTAAGATCGTAATCAACCGAAACAAATTTTTGGGAAAACTCGAGGGTTAAGTGCAGGGACTAAACTTGTAATTCTGCAAACCTGGGCTGGGTATATAAACCCCATTCCCAGCCATTTACCCCCAACTTCATCTTCTTCACCTTCAACCTTTTCTCCACTTTCTCTCTCGATCTAGCACAAAAAATCGTCACGTTTGTCGCGTTTTCACTACCAAATCTTGGGTATCATCGTGTGTACGCGTTCCTAGCAGGTAGACAACCTTGTTCAACCCGTTTTTGGTTCGGTTTTACTGCTGCGATTTCTAGGGTTTCGGGTGCTCGGGTTCATCCGAGCACATGAGGTCGAGTGGGTGCGTGTGAGGTCTTTCTGCTTGTGTTTCATGTTTGTGTATGTTTGTTGAGTGTTTCTGGAGGTCCTCGTGGTATAAAACCCATGCTAGAGCGGCTCGGGAGCTGCTCAGCCCGACCACAGTCGCGATTCTGCAGTTCGGGCGACTGGGTCTGTCATGCGATTGAGCCGTGCGACTGAGTGAGTCGTGCTACTGAATCATGTGTCTGAGTCTATCGTGCGACTCAGTTGTGCGACTAGGCAAGTCGTGCGACTGAGCCGTGCGATTGGGTGTTTGTATGCGATTGAGTCATGCGTGTGAATGATTGTGAGCGATTGAGTCAGGTGACCGACTGAGTGTATGCGATTGTGCGTGTTTCGCACGACTGGAGTCCAATCGCACGAATGAAGGTTCAATCGCACGAAAGTAGCTAATTCGTACGATTGAGGTTGATTCGTGCGCATGGAGGTTGGGTCGTGCGAATGGGTGTGTTGTGTGGTGCGACTGTGTCCAATCGCACGAATGAAGGTTCAATCGCACGAAAGTAGCTAATTCGCACGATTGAAGGTTGATTCGTACGAATGGAACGTGGGTCGAGCGTCTGGTCCCGTCGTGTGTCTGATGATGCGTGTGTCCGCTTGTGCGTGTGCTACCCACGACCGAACCGATACAACCCGAACCGACCAAACATTACTATACGCTTTATACATGTCATTAATGCTTGACCATAACTGTCATAGGTGTTTGACTGTTCTTTTGCACTCAACATTTGGGATACATTGATCTTACATACTTACCACTTAACAAGTGAGTTTCGTGGCCCATTTTTATGCTTATACTATTTTACCAACATTTACAAACATGGGGGAAAAGTATGCTCGCCCGTTTTCTATGCTGTACAACATACATACAATTTTCATACAAGGAATCAACGTGATACTGTGTTGCAAGTACTTATCTGATACATGCTTGGGTCTGCTGTGTGGTTTTATCTTTGCAACTATTTAATTCCAGTGTGGGAACCGACGGTTAGGTATTGATAGTACTACTGGTTGACACCCCCACCCTCGTGTTGGTATACTAGTTAGTACCAATAATAGCCAGGTACGGGTCTTGGGTGAATATACGCTGACAATTTCTTTGTGTACGTCGCTAGGTTTGGTTGCAAAGCTCATGTCATGTGATTTTACTTGTGTATATAACTGTATTCACGGTATTCCATATCATTTACTTTATACAGCATCACTTACATTTTTATTACTTAAACCTGCGAGCTCACCAACAATTTTGTTGACCATTTTGAGCATATCTTTTCAGGTGATCAAGCTAGGTGAGGTTCTAGGTGTGCTGCCTTAGTGGAGACCCTAGGATGCATTTTTTTGGACTAAACATGTTTGACAAACAGTTACTTTGAACAATGTGGAACTATGTAAACAATTACATTCTTTTGAACTTGTTCCCGGGTTGTGGGAAATTACATTACAATTTCTTCTTATGTGATCATGTAAATCGCTTATTCTGTTATGCATATGGCTATGTTGTCGTGAACATTGGCTATACACGACACAAGTCCCCTTGTTGTCGGGTGTCGTCATGACACGCTTGTCATCATTTTATTATTGCATCTCTATCGCTTACCATGTGTTATGACGATTCCCGTCTCGTCGCAACCCCGTGTTTCCGCTCTTAGCGGGGGTGTGACATTTTAGGTACTGTTTACGTAAGTTGATTTTGGTGTTATCTTAGAAGCACTTGAATTGTAATCTAACGATGTATACTTTATTGATTTCAAGTTTTCAATCATATTTGCTTCTTTAATTTGAAAAATTATTCGTGAATAATTTGAAAAAGAAAAAGAATAGTAAAAAGACGTTGTAAAATGTATATTTGGCAAGCGTTGTAAAAACATTATCTAAAATAAATTTATAAATGATTATTAACTTTACAGCGCTTTATCTTTACGCTATAAAAATAACTTTAAAAAATCAATTTAAAAAAGATTCTTAATTTTACAACGCTTTAGTTTTACGTTGTTAAAAGATTTTTATTTTAAACAACGTATAGTTTTACAGCGCTTCACTAAACGTTATATATGTTGTGTATAAACGTTGTAAAAGATTACTTTTATGTACTAGTGATGATATATACAAGTATGTATTGGTGTTTACTTGGGAATAGTCGTATTAAAAATTAAAGGTGAAGTTGGTATACCTGATCGAGTTACCTTTTGAATGCATGCTGCTTTGTTAATTAAAGTGATCAGAAAAACTAAAATGGATATTTTAGGTGTTAACATGCATGTCAAAATAACCATCACTACATATATGACTTGCAGAACCTAGTACTTTCTTAAATCTCAAAAAGAATTAAATTACAGGTTTTCTAGGATCATACTTCTTTACTTTTAAATTAAAAATACGACATCTGATTTTGACATATATATAATTTAAAAAAGATTTCCACTAACAACCAAAATTTAGAGATCTTTCAACTAAAATTAATCATTACTTAAAACACTGATATATATAAATCAATTATATATAGAATTATGAAAAAGACGTATATTATGGTTTACAAACTTCATTAATTAGAGTGTCCAATAGTAAAAGGTACTGCTATGAGCATTTTACCCTAATCAACAATAATTCTAGAGCCATTTATTCCAATATACCTCGCTCTCTTACGTAAAATCTTTTCCTATGTGATTTGTTCCTCTCGGTGGCGATGATTAATATTAGCATAGACAACTCTTCGCCCAAAACTATTATCAAAAAAGCAAGATTATAACAAATGATGCATGCCATTGAAGTGTACACCAACGCAGTTCTTGTGTTTTCTAGATATCGTTTTTAAGACGAAAGCGTCTTATATAGCTTTTAGAACTTTATATGGTAGAAGTATCAGATGAAAATGCGTGTGAAGATGTCTTAAAATCAGATTAAATAGATCCTTGCCAATGGCTCAATTGCTACCAATGATCTCAATTACAACTCATGATCTCGATTATGTACTATTGATGGTTACTTACTAGCTAGAGAAGGCTAAAGTTGCAGTTGATCTAAAGAAAGAAACCGCCGGAGTGGGGAATTATCCTGTCCTCCTCACTGACCCAAAAGAAGGTGGCTAATGATCAGTGACAATTCACTATTGATACATTTATCTTTTGCAAGCATCTTTAATGATCCATATGTTAGTCTAATGAATTTCTAGTGAAGCATCATTTTTGTTGCACGTCAGTTACTTGTCTAGTGGACCCATCAAGGCGTTGCCTCAAGGTGTAGGGGACTTCACCCAATCGACGACCTAGCTAGCAAGGTTTGTTGGTTTCAGAAATTAGAACATTATGCAAGATATTAGTATTTATTAATTTGTATTTCTCATTTCCACTTAAGTTTATCTACTAAAAGGACTTTGATGAAATTAACATCAATAACATACTAGCTACACTAGCAAACAACCTTTACCACTCATGAGTAGTCGTTGGAAACCTGGTGTCCTGATGACTTATTTTTTTATTGTCTATGATGTGTTGGAACCTATGCCTTTGATGTATGATGAATGAATTAAATCCACTGATTTTATTACTTTTAAACATCTTCATGAAGATAATATATAGTATAAATTTTAGATGTATGTGTTCGTCATTAAAAAAATACAAAAAAAGCAATCAATTTAATTAACATATCATCATCTTTTAATTTCTTTTTTTTCTTTAAAAAACATACATCGAAAGAGATTAAAAGCGTTAATACTTTCGAAAAAAGATTAGTACGTTGATTAATTACTTGATATATGTCATGTACGTTTTTTTTATTGTGGCCTTGTAGGAAAAGCTCTCTCCCCCAGTTGATTTGAGGTAGAAATACACACATTAAAGCATATAACGTCCACACAAACCTCTCAAACATTCCTTTTTGAACACCACTGGAAAATTAAGTCCCATCTCTCTCTCTCTCTCTCTCTCTCTCTCTCTCTCTCAATCTCTCAAATAGCTACTTTCAGCCATGGATACGGCTCACTGGCCAAAGGTACATAGCTAGATCCTTAATATTTTTCATCATCTTCACTAATTTATTACCAACAAAAACAAACATTAATAATTGTATGTTAATTTGTTATAATTGAGTTTTTCGTAAGACTCAAGGTATCTACTTCGTTTTATTATCGATTATGATCATCCGTAATAAGAGTGCAAGTCTTGGATCTTCAACCACAACGGGTTCGATTAGTTAAGGATGAAAATCTGAGTTAATTAGTTTTCTTGAACAGCGAGTTTTATGGTTTGAAAAGCATAAAGCAGTCTGCTTGTTCTATTTATTTGTCTACAAATCTTGAAAGTTTTTTGGATCTTTATGTCTTTATCTCCCTTTTAATTATGCAAACTATTGCTTACCTTTTCTTTATGGGTATGTTTATATAGGAGATAATGAAGCCCATGGAAGAAATAGTAGTACAAAACACCACAAATTCATGTTCAAAACCATCTTCAAACTCTTCATCTTTGGAAAGAAGAGCAAGACCACAAAAAGATTCAGCTGTAAACTGCCCAAGATGCAATTCTACCAACACAAAGTTTTGTTACTACAACAACTACAGCCTCTCACAACCAAGATACTTTTGCAAGACTTGTAGAAGGTATTGGACAGAAGGTGGGTCCCTTAGAAATGTTCCTGTTGGTGGCGGTTCAAGGAAGAACAAGAGATCACTATCTTCCATTTCATCTCATTCTTCAATGCCCAAGAAACTTCCTGATCTAGTTGTACCTCCTGCACCAATACCAGTACTTTCTCAAAACCCTAGGATGCATCATGATCATGGGCAAGATCTTAACCTTGGATTCCCATCAACCAATGATTTCAAAACAATTTCTGAGCTAATTCATGTACCAAATTTTGATGGTATCAAGAATACTACTTCGGGTTCATCCACTACCGCGGCGACACCTCAGCTTTCGGCTTTGGAACTCTTGACAGGAGTTACATCAAGGGGTATGATGAATTCCTTCATGCCGAATCCAATTACTGATCGCGATTCGCTCTACTCATCTTCGGGACAATTGATGATTACTTTGCCAGAAGTCAAGACTCCATTGCTTAATTTTACATTGGATGGAATGGAAGGAAATGGTGGAGGTGGTACTTATGGAAGTAGCATCCATGAGAGTTCAAGTGGGAGACTTTTGTTCCCATTTGAAGATCTTAAAACAAGCACAATGACAACAACTACTGATGATGGGCATCACAATGTTGAACAAAGTAGAGATCAGAATGGTGATGCCAATGGCTTTTGGAATGGGATGTTAGGAGGAGGTTCATGGTAATTAAACAGTTATATATACATTTACATATGTATATATATCTTTATATCTATATTTATAGTGTTCAAACAACAATCTTTGGGGGTTTAATTTGTTTCATTCTAACGACTGTTTTAAGTGGTTATTTTCTAGTTTCCAAATTGTGGGTGGTAATTACATGTTTGGATTTCTTGAGAATTAACTTGATAGGTTAATACATATAATATTGAGTCTTTCGATCTTCTTTCTTTATAAACATATGTATTTTATGTTTAGCATTTACTTATCTCGATTAGTTGATGAATCATGATATTCATGCTAAGAGGGCCCCGAGACATGATTTGAAGTGAAGAGATTGAAGATAGTTGATAAAGAAAACAATTCAAAGTTCCTATTTTTTAAGAACATGAGAAACCAACAGTTGTCGTATCCTGGTTGATTGGGATTGGGGCGTACAAACAATAATGTATGATATATAATTCTTGTTAATTTGGTTGAATTTCTTGATTCAAATTTGTATGCTTATTTCTGTTTCAACCTTTACTAATTTAGTATTAACATTTCAAGTCTTTTTCAATCTATTAGTTATTCATTGCATTATAGTTACCTTAGCATGCATCTTTAGTTATGTGTATGAAGGTGTTGTAATGCTTCACTGCTTCAACTGAAAGTTACAACCACTTCATCCTATATAAAAAAAGTCTCCAAATGTATACATGAATATGCATAGTTGTATAGTACAACACTTGGAAGATGCTTGCTTTTATTTCAACTTTAACTTCAGTTTTTTCCTAGGTGAAAGATGATTACTTTACCATGCCATGTTTTCTCTAAGATATTGTTTTCAATTTTCTTGTTTCCACTTTAAAAAAGATCTGACAAAAACCCTACTTTATAGCCAAGAACCATTGGTGAATGTGCTAAAGGAATAAAATCAATCTGCTTAAGCCCAGTTCATGATTTTGAGGCTTGTAACTTGTTTATATATTATTTATTTCTTTAGATTGAATAAATAAACCACTTGTAGCTTTTGGCTGTAACCCACTCTATGTGCATAATGATAAGCACTTCCTATTATTTTATGAATTCACATGTGAATAATATGTATATGAATATTTGTATATGTGGACAGACAGAGAGATGCATGATGAGCATTAATGGTGCATGATGTTGGAGGTCCCTTTCAGTTACCAAATTGAGAGGTCTAGTTTATACATTTGATGTCTATTTGCTATCTAGGGTTTGTGTTTCTTCTCTAGTGGGGCCAGTCACATGAGTGTTGATCAGTGAAACTCAATGTACAGTTTGATCCACAAGTGAAATAGGGATACTTTCATGGTGAATTCTAGCTTATTTTTTATTTTTTTCTCCAGAAGGACCACTGTTTTTGCATAAAATACTATCACAAAGTTGGTCTTAGTTACTGGAGTAGATAGTATGAGTGTTACTATCTTGGAGGGACATGGAAGAAACACCTTTTAAATATGATGTAAAAGTATTTCTATTATTATTATGATTATTACATATGGTTTATGTACATATGGTTTATTCAAATTAAGATAAAACGTGTATTATAATTCTTGTTCATATTCTAGGTTTCAGGAATCATTTTAAAGATTATAATTAATCTGAGAAGTATGGTGAATGAATGAAAAGATAAATAAGCATATCGGGTCCTAAGGGGGTCGATTGGAGTCTTCCTGTGAGAATATATGGGAGGAACATGGAGGTGAGGTGGAGGATGGTGATTGGCGGTGGAGGTGATGAAGTTTGGCAGTGATTGATGAAACTCGGTTCGTCAGATCGGGAGAAAAACAAAGAAGAAAAGAGAGGGTGAATCGGGAAACACCGAAAACACCACTCTAGCTTTCGATTTAAGAAAAACTAACAAATCCTAGGAAACTTGTTGATATCAGACCATTTCGTGTGCCCTAGGTTATCATAACGCATATCTAAATCTACCCTAGGTAGAGCAGCCAAATTTTCATCGGATAATGGTTATAGATGGCCGTTTGTGAAAAGAAAAAACAAACAAAGCTGGTTCCAAAACCAAACTAGTTTTAAATGTGAACCATAACAGATTTTGAAACCGGTTTGGTAAAAACTAGTTAATTAAGAACTCACTCTAGTCATAGAGTTGAAATCGGTTTGTAGTTCTATACTTCTATAGGTTGAAATCGGATTAAACGGCCCAAAATAGTAATAATTTAATTTCCAACCCAACTAAACCACCCTCGAGAACCGGTACTAAAACTGAAGCTAACGATTTTAATTTTTATTGACCTTACGATGGGTTGTGCCGGCTTGGTTTTGAACATCAAACGTAGATAGAAAAACACGTCGCATTAATATATTTAAAAATCACATACACATGGTAAGTTGCAAGTTATGCTACGAAACAAAAAACACTAAGTCATAAAAAAACACAGTATAAGATACAAGCAATCACATTCGTGTTCGCTATAACTATTACAAAGTATGATTCAACTTTAACCAAACTAAATAACTACAGTCGTAAAAATGTTTAGTAACATGTAAATGAGCGACAATCATATAAAATTGCTACCATCAAAAGATGTGATCAACGATAGGTGTCAACACACAATATGACACTGTAAATGGATACACATTGTTATTTAACGAATCAAAGATGGTTAATCTCGCGAACACACACATATGTTAAAGTGTTAAACACATAAACATGGTTAGGCTATTAACCGATGTCATTTTTCCTTAATAAGCTTCACGATTTGTTGTGGGACTCTGCATTTTACAGCCCAAACCTTTTACATGGAGCCCAATTAGAATAATTTAGAAGTCCAATTGTAGCAATATTTTTTATCTCCTGCAATTAGATTTGACTATTGAAACTAATTCAACTCTCAAGACTTAAGACTCTCATTTTCATTCATGACTTGCTCATGTGATCCTACATCACTCTTCCTCGTCTTGGTCCTTTTATTCTTTCCAACATACAAATCAAATAATTTTACAAATAATCAATTCTAATTAACATGTCTCAAAATAGATATTTATCAACTGTATTTTGTGATGATGAGAACTCTATTAACCTTAGTTTCATAACTTGAAATTTCAGTTAAATTTCATCTCATCTCTTCTAGTTTTGAGTTAATTCATCATTTTAGTTTGTTTTGTAAACATATCAGTGCATTTATAGAACAGTTAATACGAATTGAAATAAGATATGTCTAAAGTGCATAGGAATAGTTTTAACCACTAGTAGTGCTAATTAAAATCAAACAATGACCTAGTAACATGTTATGTTTGAATGTTGTAAGTGTATAACTATACCCTGGTGAATGGTCATGGTTACATGCATAACGTTTGAGTAGGACGTGGTTGATGTGGCATGATCGTGAGTCGGGGCATGGTGCGAATCCGTGCATGTGATCATGGCATTGCCATGTTTCTTGATGTAAAAGGGCTAAACTTCAAACGTAGGGTGTAAATTGTAACGCGCAACCTTTAATAGATAGTATACTTGTCCGTTGTCACATTCTAGCTCCAACAAAACTATATAAATTAAACATGCTAGTGTATATATTGTGAAATAAAATGTCACATCCGTTGTTAACCCTATTATTTTATTTTACCCGAGTAAATGCATATATAATTTCAAGGTGGGACACTCAAATTTCTCACCAATAATGACGTTAACCGTCCCTCGAATCCAAGGAAATTGGCGGTCGTCTATATGAAAGTGAAATTGCTATTTTTCCTAACTTTTTAAAATAAAGTCAAATGAAATAAGATATGTTTAATTTGTTACATGATTTTGTCAAAGTTTTAAATGATCAAATAAATATATACGAAAAAAAAGAATTAGGAAACATGTTGTATGACTAAACATCTTATATCTAAATAGCCACCTTATTAAATCTATAGAAATATAATCATATTATTGTTACAAACTATTACATCAAGGTATAATTCAATCAAAAGACATTATGGGAACATATATATATATATATATATATATATATAATATATATATATATATATATATATATATATATATATATATATATATATATATATCATAATATATGCATTTTTGGCATTAATATCCACATTGGCGTTGATTCTAGTCTCAAAATCGAGGATGGCATTGCCAAGTATCACCCCCAATGATTGAAGTGTCATCTTCTTATTTTGTCTCTAAAGCCTTTAAAAACTTTCATTTACGTTGTCATGTATCATCTAAATGGTTATTCATTTTATTTTTGCCTTAATTACATGTGAAAATTCCATGCATTTTTCATTTACGGCACCATTGTGTCTTCATATAAAGGATGAGCGGTGTGATCATGTGTATATTGAGTTAAGATTTGTGACTATAAGTAAGAAGTTAATCAAATAATTTTACTTTTAAAAACTCGATAAAAATACTGATTTTGTAAAGAAAATTATTAAAATGGTTTACTTCTGTGGTTGTAACTCGTAAATGAATGATTTAGAAAATATTAAAGTTTATTTATGTTTTTTTTACCATGAACACACATTATATATTTACCCCTACACCATTATAAGATAATCACATCTACAAATAGTATTTGAATCCTCAGTCTGTGATTGAAAAACACGTTAAGTATCATTAGAATTTTATGAAATTTTAGGCCTATGAGTGTATTTCCATGCTCTCACCTTAACATATATAGACGTCACTTCATCAATTTATCTTCTTTCACTTCACCTTAAGACAAAAAAATGATTTAACCTCGTTAATTCACCCCCACCCGCTTTTTATTGTTATGTTACGATTAATTTTAATATCACACTTAAAACCCATGATTATTTCATTTCACGCTTGTTAACACGTTAACAAGACCGGCCTTTAAATTCTTTATCTCGTACATTAAAGTTGTGTTTGAAGCCCGTAACTTATTGAAGTCAATTAAACGTTTTCACGGTAGAGTAACATCCTTGGTCGTACAAAAAGAAAAAAAGAGGAGTGTGATGGGTTGTCAATATCATCATCATGTGGTAATGAGTGACGTGGCATGGAAGGGGGACCGCTCATCATGTTAGAAGTTGTTTGGTGGTCCCACAACCACTAACTATGCGTTCAGTAAAAGTAATAAAATTGCAAGGTTAAAGTGACTGTAAAAGTGGGCCCCATGCCTCTTATTTTACCGACAATTTTAACCTCGAGTTAACTGCATCTCCACCACAATCCAATGTTTAATGCACCACAAAATATTCACATCCAACAATCATTGTAGTTGTATGATCTATAGAATATGTTAGACTTTTTATATTTATTTTCACATATTATATACATATATATAAGAGTAATTATAAATTTTATCATTTAAGTATGTTTAAAATTATGAATCTTGTCTTTAAATTTTAATAATTACACTAAGCGTCATTTATTTAAAAACTTATCATACTTTATATCTTTTCTACTAACTGAAGTTAACTTTTTTAATTAGTTTGTGTGGGTGTATCATTTTGTCCTTATCCTTTAAAAGACGAAATCTGCAATGTTCTATAATCTTTTACTTTTCTATTTTTTAATTTTATTTACTTTATTTTTTTAATCAGTTTTTTATAAACTTATCTGAAATATTATATAATTATCTTTTTTTATAAAAATAATTTTATCTATAGTTTTTTTAATTTATTATATATTTGTTTTTAAAACTTAGTTATTTATCTTTCTAATCATAGGAGAACAAGATGGCGAGTTTACAATATTTTTTATGTTACTAGTAATCGATTTTGTTTCATCATCGTTTTCTTTATTACCTCTTTGGTATAAGAATTTTCAACTAGTTTAAAAGTTTGACTTATGGTTTATATTAGAAACTTATTAGAGACTGTATGATTTTAGCATATGAATTTTAATATTTTACTTGGTTATAATTATTCTAAGTTGAGCTATATGTATAATTAAACGTTGATTATTATATGGAGTATTTAAGTGTTTTTATTAAACAATATCCAATAAATTTAATCATAAAACCAAACCGAAGCAAACCCTTAGTAATTGTTTGGTTCGGTTTCGTTTTAATTTTAAGTGGTTTGGTTTTGATTTCCATTGATAAAAGTCTATTATTAATAGTTTAAATAAAACCATAAATAAAAGTACATTTAATAAAAAAATTTGAATGATTTTTTATTTAAAAACTTCGAGTAGTTATTTAGTAACCTTTTAGTATATTTTATTTTATATTAAAATTACGCGCTATCATACTATATGTATATTTAAAAAAACCATTTGATTGAATACAAAAAATTAAAAATTAATATCATAAACAAAATCTTACTTTCTCCAACCGATTTCAAATAAAAACTCTAAACCAAATAACTTGAAACGATTAAAAAATCTTGTACAAAAAAGTTAAAAATCTAGTTGTCTAATTTCTATTGTTTTATTACAAGGTAATGAACACATTGAATAAATAAATAAAAATTATAAGAAAATAAAAATCTATAAATAAAATTACATTTTATAAAAAAATAAAACTAAATTAAAACTAATATTTATGATTATTTCTTTGAATAAAAGGTCTAAAAATAAATAAAAGTAAAGAAAATAAAATTAAAAATAATAATATTAAAAGATTAATAATAACACATTTCGTTATTTTAAGGGTTAAAGGCAAACTGACCATTAAGAAAATTAGTTTATTAAAATAAAAGTGGTTAGAAAAAAGAAAAAATATTATAAAAGAAGTAAAGTAAATAAAATAAAAACAAAAAGAAAGAAAATTACAGATTAGTGAAAATTACAGATTTCGTCCTTTAAGGGATAAGGGAAAATAGTATTTTACAAAAAACTAACTGAAAAATTTAACTTTTATTAGTAGAAAGGACATAAAATATGATAAATTTTTAAATAAAGAACGCTCAATGTAATTATAAAAGTTTAAAGACAAGATCCATAATTTTAGATATACTTAAAGAATAAAATTTGTAATTTAAACTAGTTTATTTATATATATATATATATTTTTTAGCCCAACTGGTTAAACTAATTTTATACCCGTCCGGTGGCCGGTATATTAATGTAATAATAACACACCTTTTTTTCACAATCTAACAAAAAGAGAGTATCATAAAGAAAAGTTAAAAGATTCATATATAAAAAACTCAAGCCATGTTACACAATATTTTATTTCTGTTAATGATGATGTTAGTCCACAATAAAAGGAAAGTTATGTGATAAACATTAACCTCATCAAATGACCTTGAAGATATGTTATTCACATCTAACTACATACTTATTAGGCCAATGCATCACAATCTAAATCCATCATCAACATGATATATAAGTCTAACAACATATTCAGGAATGAATTAGCTACATGAACTTTGATCACTCCCATAAAACAATAGCTTAAAAGCTAATACATTTAGCCCAAAAATTTCTATTGACACCCACCTTCTCATTGTGGTTTCATAGCATCTCATACAGACTCCATAATCCAGCAAAGTGTTCCCAACATTTAATTTGCCATATGAATATAACAACTCTTCTTTTCAATTGGTAAAATAGCTAATTCTTTTTTTTAAATAACATAATTAATTAATTTAGTCTTCTTTTCTATAAAACTGCACTCTTTGTTCTACTAATAAAAGAACTCAAAGAAATCCTTCTCAATTTATCTTCAAAACAGAATTAAAAAATTAATATCATAAACAAAATCTTACTTTCTCCAACCGATTTCAAATAAAAACTCTAACCAAATAACTTGAAACGATTAAAAAATCTTGTACAAAAAAGTTAAAAATCTAGTTGTCTAATTTCTATTGGTTTTATTACAAAGGTAATGAACACATTGAATAAATAAATAAAAATTATAAGAAAATAAAAATCTATAAATAAAATTACATTTTATAAAAAAATAAAACTAAATTAAAACTAATATTTATGATTATTTCTTTGAATAAAAGGGTCTAAAAATAAATAAAAGTAAAGAAAATAAAATTAAAAATAATAATATTAAAAGATTAATAATAACACATTTCGTTATTTTAAGGGTTAAAGGCAAACTGACCATTAAGAAAATTAGTTTATTAAAATAAAAGTGGTTAGAAAAAAGAAAAAATATTATAAAAGAAGTAAAGTAAATAAAATAAAAACAAAAAGAAAGAAAATTACAGATTAGTGAAAATTACAGATTTCGTCCTTTAAGGGATAAGGGAAAAATAGTATTTTACAAAAAACTAACTGAAAAATTTAACTTTTATTAGTAGAAAGGACATAAAATATGATAAATTTTTAAATAAAGAACGCTCAATGTAATTATAAAAGTTTAAAGACAAGATCCATAATTTTAGATATACTTAAAGAATAAAATTTGTAATTTAAACTAGTTTATTTATATATATATATATATTTTTTAGCCCAACTGGTTAAACTAATTTTATACCCGTCCGGTGGCCGGTATATTAATGTAATAATAACACACCTTTTTTTCACAATCTAACAAAAAGAGAGTATCATAAAGAAAAGTTAAAAGATTCATATATAAAAAACTCAAGCCATGTTACACAATATTTTATTTCTGTTATGATGATGTTAGTCCACAATAAAAGGAAAGTTATGTGATAAACATTAACCTCATCAAATGACCTTGAAGATATGTTATTCACATCTAACTACATACTTATTAGGCCAATGCATCACAATCTAAATCCATCATCAACATGATATATAAGTCTAACAACATATTCAGGAATGAATTAGCTACATGAACTTTGATCACTCCCATAAAACAATAGCTTAAAAGCTAATACATTTAGCCCAAAAATTTCTATTGACACCCACCTTCTCATTGTGGTTTCATAGCATCTCATACAGACTCCATAATCCAGCAAAGTGTTCCCAACATTTAATTTGCCATATGAATATAACAACTCTTCTTTTCAATTGGTAAAATAGCTAATTCTTTTTTTTAAATAACATAATTAATTAATTTAGTCTTCTTTTCTATAAAACTGCACTCTTTGTTCTACTAATAAAAGAACTCAAAGAAATCCTTCTCAATTTATCTTCAAAACAGAATTAAAAAATTAATAAGAATTTGTAGAAATAATCAAAGCCCAATATTTTATTTCTTACCAAATTCCATAACCCCATCTATTGGCACAGATTCCACATTCCTGTAGTACCAAACCATCTCAAAATATATTGAATAAGAACAATATATTGAATCAATAAATAAAATTTATAAAACGAAAATAATTGTAAACAACAGTGAGTTGAAGTGAAAATACCATTGAGCAAAGTTTCGAAAGCTTCATCCTGGCAAGAACCTAAAAAATTAGAAATCAAAACTCTAATCAGAAAATTCAACATCGTAATGGAGAAATAGAAGAACAACCCAACATCGAACAAAAATCGAACCTGATTCATGATTAGAATAAAATCGAATTTCCACAAAAATTGAGCAGAAGATGATGAATTATTAGGAATGGAAGCTTCAATCGATGAAATTGAAGTTCAAGTCGTTGAAATCGGAAGCTCGGTCGATGAAACCGAATACCCACAACAGTTCCAGTAGCCAGTTTTGAGAGAAATGAGGATAATGGGGTTGCGATTTGGTGTGTTCTCACCGACAATTGTTTCACGAGTCTGAAAATAATGTAATATATATTAGATTTTGCTAGGAGGTTATGGAGGAGGAGTGTTATCCGGTGACGTGGGGAGGGAGTTGAAGAAAAACAACCGCCGCTAACCACCACAAACCGTCGGTAACCGCCAACTTTCAAGGGTTGAGATTAAATCTCAGGAAGATCCAACGGTGTAGATTAATAGTAGGAGTGAGACACGGGCAACCGTGTGAGGTACATAATAACACAAATTCTTACCTGTTTTTTAAAAAAAAATTCATGCAAAGCTTATAGGAGCACAAAAGGATTGAATTGGTCAAAACTAAGTAATCGCATAAAACTACAATAAACCCATAAATAACCATTGACTTCATACGTTCAGGATTATTTCTGGGCATGATCAAACGGCCCAGATTAATTGTGCTAGCGGTTATTTTATCCGTTGGCAATAAAATATATAATCGAGATACTCATAACATGTAAATATTAAAAGATCATGAATTCAAATTTCACTCTGAGCAAAAATACTCAGAGTTGAGCCAGTGGGTTTTCAGCAATGAGTTTTCTACTGAGTGAGTTGAGGGTGCGGTCCTGGCTGGGAAACGGATAGATGTGCCCGATTAAGCTAACATTTATCCTTCGAAACAGAGTTGCACGTTTGCCGTTCAAAAAATATTATATACATTTTTCTCTAATATAATAATTATCATTTAATAATTATGTTTTTAAATCATAAGAAAAGAAGAAGGAAAAAGGTATTAGATCGAAGAAACAAAGGTAATCCTCGTAACCAAAGGTAATCCTCGTAACACAGTTAAAGGATATATAATAATTGTTTATTTTTATCACTGCCGGCCGGGACGGAATGGACCCTCATCCAAGGCTTACTCGCTTAGGGGCACACAAGTTTTCAAATTTTTATATATGTAATTATAAAAAAATAATTATAAGGTATAATACAATTAAAAATTTAACCCAATTATGTTTTAAATCAAATTTTTTTGAGCCCATTTTTCTAACCTAATTACTCAACTAATAGCCCACTAAAATATTTAATTTTGATTGTAATTAAAGTCTACAAACTAATTTATACCACAAATTTCGTTTTATTCAAACATGAAATTTTACCTACGATCCACAGTATCTCAAGAAAGACTTAGCAGATTGGCGATAATAGCTATCGAAAGAAAAATATTAGAGACTATAAGCTACTAATATGTTATAAAGCAATTTGCTATTAAGAATGTTAGGAGAGATTTACGAGTTATTGGTTAACTATTACGGTATGTCATTGTAATACTATGATACTACTATGTTTATTGCTAAAACATTTCTTGTCATTTAAAAAATTAGTTTATATAATTTAATTGTTAGAGCCCACGAGCCTTTTCTTCAAACTCGTCCAGGGCATTAAAATTCTCAGGACCGGCCTTGATTTTTATCTTACGTATAAAATCACTTCTTAAAACCATCATATTAACATATATAATGGATGTTGGATACTACTAAGAATTCAAGAATGATCTATGTCTAGGAGGCTATTATCTATTATGCTATTTCACCATTACAATTGCACGCTCACAAGTATTTGTTTGACCTATGGTCTCTTCATTGTGCGTTATGCTTAGATTTATAATTTTTTTAGCTTCACCAGCCAACCTTTTTTCATACTTTAGGCTGGACCTTAATGTGTTGATCAAATACGTGGCTCTATATTTTGCTTTTTAGCTCCTCTATCAAATGGTCTTCATTACTAAATTAATCTCATTAGATACGAATGCTATTAGAATGTTGAGCAGGTGGACCAGTTATGCTCATCACATGTGAGCAGTAATGTCTACAAACACCTTAGACAAAATATTTTATTCACGAAAAGGATATATGATACAAACACAATGACAAATGTTATGCATGATTAGTGTAAAACGCTAATATCTTGCTAAAAGGTTTACCACCTAATGCTAGATAGTTTTCATCAAATAATTGACTGAGTGTAGTGTCATGTCATATAATTGATGGAATCTTGTGTTCTTATTAAATAATTGACAGAATCTCATGTTGTATCAATCGATCAATTGGCACACATAATGAAAACCTTATGTGGCACACATGGGAATCATATGTGGGACATGTAATATGACATGTATGACAACATAAGACTTATATGTGCTATGTGTCATATATAAGAGCCATATGTCCCAATACAAGTCATTTAACAATATAACTGATTGATGTAATAAGCTCTGCAGACTTGCCTTAGAGATGCTCATTATATGGCATTATGGCCCCTATTACTCGATACATACCGATTCACAACCATTTGGTGTTCAAAGTAGGGGGCGGTGTAATTTAAGCACCCAATGTAAATACTTCTATTTTATCAATTAGCCAAGCACCATGTATATAGGATTTCATATCAAAATCCCCATCACTTGTTACTTAGACATTTTCCTTCCAACACTAATTTGTTCGTTAAAATGTTACTTCAAGTCTCATTACATTAGATGTAATCCAAGTTCTTTTTGTTTCACATCACCCTCAACCCAAACTATCCATCAAAGAGCAGTTCATCGTTTCTCAAGAAAAGAAAGTTAGACTATTACCTATATTTTAAGGTACAACTTTGAGAAATAGTCATTTGATGATTTTAAACCGTTGCTTTTTAAATCAACATTGTTTATGCTTTGTATTATTTTGCAAGCAACTTTTATTTTATTCAATTACAACTAAATAAACTCTAAAGTGACATTTTTTGTTTATTTCCCATTAGACTACACATAAACGATATAGGCAAAAATTAATGGTGTATGGGTGGTGGAGTAGGGACATTATATACGATCTTAATCAAACTAGTGGAAAATTGCATTTATGGTGCATATACTTCCGGCTCTACTTGTATTACAATAATTAGTAAATTTTATACATGTGCCTTTTAATCTCAAAAGGTAAAAAAGGTGCTTATGAAAGTCTTATAATTATTCATCTTTTCAAAGTGAGCTATTAACGTAATCAAAACCAATTTCCCCTAGTGTAAGTATTTCAATTCGTTTATCAGTTTTAGTTTTTTTATTTTATAATAAAATAAGCATGACAAGGGAAAAGCCGTAAGGCATGCATGTTAGCAAAGTGAAAATCTACAAAAGAAGAAAGTAGTGGATAATCATGTTGATATGTTGCTTACATTATTGTTTTTGTTATTGCTTTAGGGTTCCCGATGCATGTAAAAATTCAATCTTAAAGAATTTGAGGCTTGAAAACTTTATTATAAGTCAAAACAATGAAGCATTGATTCAACTAAAGCATCATGCATAATTACATTTGTTTATATGATTAGCTGGAAGCCAAATTAAACTACATAGTGATGTGAAAACTTATTTTTCTCTATATTAATTTGCTTCCCATTTGCATGCGGCCAATTTTTGAATTAGTTTGATTTTAATAGTTTTTTCTTTAAATTCATATTTTCTAGGTAGTTCACTTCCTGAATAAACGAACTCATGCAATTTCGACAATGTTTTCTAGAGTTGGGTGGTGCGACTTGCGAACTCGACAAATTTGCTAGTGGCAAGCGAACTTACGTAGCAAATCTGCTTATTGGTTTGAAGTTCACAAGACTTGTACACGTAGATCAAACAAACCAAGGGCTTTTTACTTTATAGATGAGTCACTCGTACACATAACAAACATCCAAAAACCAGTAGACGTTTTAAAAAGAAATTCTAGAAGTATGACTTAGCTGAATCTTAAACCATCTACTTGTAGCTCTATGTTTGTATCACCTGATATCTCATTTCGGTTTATACATCTATTTTTTTCACCTATTCAATTCGTATATGGAAATGCATTTTTAAATAGATTTAACAGAAGAAAAAGAAAAGGAGACGAAGAAAGCTAAGGAGATTTTGATGCAGTTGACTTGTATTTTGCAAGAGATATGATGAAGCGTGTGTTGATTGAAGGGGGCAACAATCATAACTCATAAGCAATGTATGCATGTATAAAGACACCACTATATATGAACCGAGCTTCTCTTTCTGTTTTCTTTTTTTTTTTCCTTATTTTTTTTGTTAATAATTTTGTTGTTCTCTAACTTTTGGGACGCCAAAATACTACTTGATATATATTCTAAAGGTTACCGAATAATATTATTACATATTTCATTTGTGTTCATGTTTGTTAATCTCCTCAAACAATCACAATGTTAAATGTTTCTAAGGTTTGTGATCGATATTAGCTGGATTACAAATAAGCATCCTCGTAATATGTTAACCAAGCTTAAATATTTTAAAAGTCATCATTATATATCAAGGTCATTCCTTAAATTTTAAAAGTCATCATTTTTTATTGTGACAAGTATAATAAATACCTTACAATAGAAACATATACATAAAAAAAAAATTTCATTAAGGTTTAATTAAAGTTATCTATTTAAAATCAACAAAAAACAATAAAAAATTATCAATTTTGTAAAACGTCTAGAACCGATATAAAGGTAGTATTTGTGTACGTAACACATGGTACAAGATTAAAAATGTAATGATAAAAAATTATATAATATAACATTTTTTGTTATTTTGTGTAGATAACCTGTATATTTGTGGATGCCGGTGAGTATTTAAATCGTACTAATTTTAAAGGAATACAAACTATCAATCAAAAAAATTAAATGTTATAGATTTGTTCTACATGCTATTGCAAAAGTTTAGTTCTCTGAAATGATTTCATGCATACATACGTACACACGTACCGTTAAAACCATAGTGCAAGATTGAACAAGAAAACATATTCGGAGGCAAGAAGAATAAAGATTGTTATAAAGCACCGGCTATAAGGATCACTAGCTCCAACTAAGAGTATCATGATAATCTACCGAAAATGTGTAGGAAATAAAGTGAAGTGTATGTAAGTGATCAAAAGATTATTAAAAAGTATTTCGGACTTCCCCAAGTAAGTCATATTAATTACTATTTACAAATTCCGATTAGGTGGTTGGAGGATGAGAAAGTTTGAGTTTTTATTAATATATATCATATATATCGATCAATAAAATTTTGATTTAACATAAACTTACAATATATCTACATCATAAAATGCCACAACTTATGCCAACAGATCCATTACATCATCATAGTTGCTGACACATCGTTCATTTAAATGCTATAGAAGGTCAATTACATTATATGATAATACATTATAGAGTTTCTTACATTAAATTATAAATTTTGAAGTTCATTACATATAATGATAATTTGGGTCAAGTTAATTTATTATAATTTAATGCAATTATTATACACAAAGTTTAAATAATATATAGATAGATAGATATGTAGACAAATTGGGGGGTGCCACCTAATTAGGTTTAGCATAATGGTAAGAGAATATGTATCTTTAGAGTAAACCTAAGTTCGAACATGATAGTGAGTAGTTTACGTGAATTAATTTAAGAGTATGTTAATTTTCAGTTAAAAAAAGATAGATTGGGGCAGGAAGGGGTCGAAGAGAAAGAGATTTTAAGGACCCCATGAAATCTCTCAAATTCTCATTTATATACTACTAATCAAAAAGTTATATTTCTGAAATCACAAGTTGGTGTAAAATCATATATTTTTTGATAAAGCGACTGGTTTAATTGGACAATTTCATCACAATTTAGACGCGTTTATTAACATATATCTATAATGTACATCCACCAACTGTCAAATTTGAAGAGTGGGATCCTAAGGTGCCTAAAGAAACACCTCAAGAAAAGCAATACTAGCTAACAACCAAGCTGACTAATCAAATTGTCTTGCAATAACCCTATTTTGTCAAGTCCCATTCAATCATTTAGTAGCCATAAGTATGGTCTACAATGAATTAATGTTCTCTAAAGTACATATATAACTTTTTTGTTGATGGTGGGTTATGAGTGGATTGTAAGAGATTATATGCAATTGATTTGGGTTGCTAATCATGAGTAGTAAATATCAAAAAGTTAGAAAAAGGTTAAAAAGGAGTTATTAAAGAAGAAAAAACAAGATTTTGAAGGGTGTCACAATGGTAACGTTACCAAAGTCAATATTCTCATACTGAGACATAAAGATTTCGCTGTAGCCTAAAGGGTCCAGTATCCAGTGGAGAGTGAAGAAATATCATTTTAGATACACAAATTTCTTCCCCATATCTATTATTTCAAATAATGGATGTTCCTTGAGTTTTTCTAGGGTTTCCACTTTCATACCTCACACATTTAGTACATTTAAATTATTAACTCTTTATATCATCATATATTTCAACTTTTCTTCATGTAAATGGATCCTTCACTACGAGTTTAAATAGTTTAAAGAAGCAAAAACTTTATAAAATTGTTTTGACCAGGCGGCATGCAGACATGTATATGATGGTCATCTTTTTACGGTTGTTCTAGCCTAGAAAATAAATTTTCAGGTTTTCTCTACGAACAAAATTATATAGCTAAACTATAACCGCATGAGGTGTGATGATGGCCGGTAAGCATCTCCTCCCTCCCTCCCTTTTGCAGGTGTGAGATTTAAATATTGTTTCCATTACATTAAGTTGGTTGGTAAGGTATTGACGAGCCGCATGATTTACTTAAATTTAACGGGTTCTTATAGTTCATAAAAGGTAAGCAAAAATGTTAATTAATAATATTTAAAAAAGAAAAAGAAATCCTTGACAGACATCTTGTAGGCATAAACCTAATTTCAAACTAAGATTCTGCTGTTTCTTCTCTCTATTATTATAACATATTCTCATGTTTCTATTCATATATAGTCAAATAAAATGAATACACGTTTAAGTATGTATCTAATCCGACACCAGCATGAACACGTTCGTAATATATTAAAGCATATTTTCTACATAGTTTCAAGGTGTATACCAGACAATAATGTAAGCAACTTCACCAAACATATAATTTCTAACATGGTCAAACCTATTTATATATAATTTCGAAATTAATTGATTTTGCTCATGTGTTTTCTTATGTCAATTTAGGGTTACGTGGATGATATATAAGATAGATCAAAGTTCATAAACGAATTAATAAGGATATATCCTGTGTAAACGTGTATTACATGGACTTAATCATTAAAAAAATACAATTAGTAATTCACTTACGATCTTCTCATTGTAATTACGTATAATATATTACATAAAATAATAAGAAATTAAAAGTTATGTTTTGTAATTCACAAATATGAAAATACTCTTTATCAAAATTATTATTTTTCAGTCCTATCTCTGGTGAATCTTAATTAACTTACCATCATAATAAAAACAACTAAATTACACAACACTAAAGTATATTATTTTTTATTACGCGCAACTAAATCAGAATCAATCAAATAGTAATTGATAAAAAGTATTGAGTGGTTGCAGACTAAGTGATAAATAAATCAAATTTTAAAACCAGTCAAAATTTTTAAATATAAGAGAAATAACTTAATAAACTATAATAATATTAAACCAGTGTTTAATAGTATGTTTCTTAAATTAAAAAAAAATACATTAGTTGATTTACAAATTGTTAATTACTAGATGTAAAATTGTAGAAATTAATTAAGGGACAGCATTTAAAGTTCAAAAAGTAAGAAATTTATGATTGCATAACAATAACAATTAGTTACGTGACAAAAATTGCCCCAAGAATTTGACAAGTGATGATTTTTATTGATTTATTAGAAATAGAAATTTCATTTATTAGTTACGAGTTATAAAGGACAAAAAAAGTTCAGCTTTAGTAATTTACTAATATGATCCTTTTATAGATTTTAATTGTTATGATAATGTCACATTGGTATTATATTATGAGTAGATTAGATTAGTGTATTAGATGTTGTTCTTAAAATTTTTTTAAAAGATTTAAGAAATTTAAGGCAAATGAAATTAAAAAATTTCCCCTATGAAGATTTGAAGATGAAAAGAATATTATTTTGGATAGAACATACGTATGCACGCTTTCCAAGATGGATTTTAATTAAGAAACTAAAAGAGAGAGAAAAATTATAACTTTTGTTTTTCCTTTTGCATCTTTTGTCCATGAGTCGACATAGAATCCAATAAAACTACAAAAAGAAAGAGAGGTCGGTAGAAATATTCTGCCATTTAATTACTACCATACACATTGTTATTTACATTCTTTTTACGTGTGATTTATTATATATGTTAGTAATTGATTATTGTTCAATTGATGTTGGAGTGCTTAAGTGAGCACCTAATGGATGCCGTTAACATTGATGTAAGGTGACTATGTTAACCAAAGAAAAAAGAAAATTGATGCTTATTATAATAATACATTACAAGGGGATGTTGGTTCGTGAAATTTATTGGAATTGAAATTAAAATTTGAATTTGAAGAAATTGTATTTGGAATTCAGGGAACGTTTGGTTTGAAGAATGGAATATAATAAAATGAAATTGAGAGACTAATATAATTTTTAAATAAAATTATCTTTGAGTGGATAATAAAATGTAAAACCTAAAGGAATGTTTAACCTTAATTATTTTGGTTCTGGGATTTCAAAATCTTTTCACCTAAAGAGGGAATTTGAAATCTCACAACCAAGGGAATTTAAGTGAAATATTCCTGTGGGATTTCAATATTTTTTAAAGGATTTGAAATTCGAATGAATCTATAAAAAGAATTTAAATTCTAAATGTATTTCTAGTAATAAAACATTAATAACAAAATTGGAATTTATCACTGGTTACAAACCGTTACCACCTCGATGACCACCAATCATTGCCGCTACATACCAACGACGGGCGCTAACACTCGATAGCGACTACCAACTGCGCTAGTTTCCGAAAACTGATCGTACCCCACCGCCACCAACCGATAACGCCCATCATCGAGACACGGTTCAGCAACAGCGGTCTGCGATTGTCGATGGTTAGGGGTGGTAGCGATCGGCGGTCAGGGCAAACAGTGGGCGACAGCAGTTGGTGTCGGGGTTGTGTGGCGGCGATCAGCGGTCAGGGTCGGCGGCGGTCGGTAGTTGTGGGTGGTCAGCGGCGGTCGGTTGGCGGTGGGCGGGGTGGTAGGCGACGGTCGGGATCGGCGATGGTCGGGGTCTGTGGTGGTCGGCGGTCGAGGTCGGTAGGAGAAGGCAGTGGTTGCCGACAAGTGGTCGTAGTCGGCGGTCGAGGTCGTCGGTATTGTCGTTGGCGGTGGGTTGCATGGTAGGTGGGGGTTGGTGGTGGAGGTGGGAGTCAGTGAAATTTTAAATCCTTTAATATTTGAAAGGATTTTGAAATCATTCATTTGAAGGAATTTGAAATAATTAATTTCAATTCTAATTTTTTTTTCAACCAAACACTTAAATAATGAAATTTAAATTTAAATTCTAACGAATTTCAAACAACTAAACACAATAACCAATAAAATTTAAATTTTATTTCTATTGAATTTTTACATACCAAACGCCACCTAAGAATTGTTAAAAGATGGAAGAATCCATTGGTAAATTACCTGTGAAAATATGTAGAAAAAAGGGTGTGAATAATAGATTTAAGGAAGTTATCACATATAAATCCTTTAGCGACTGATATAGACGGATTTTAAATGTATACAAAACTTATACCAAATTGGTAACATAATTTAGAAATTGGAAAAATGCATACTTATATACAAAAATCCAGTTAATTTTAAATTACAAAATACACTTCTATAAATATATTTCATAAACTCATGTTTTACACGGGTTGAATAAATAAAATATTAATATAATAACGTTTATTAATTATAAAATGATATTCTAAGATATGATATAACTGAAATTATATATGATAATGACTACAAATAATAAAATAGTTATATCATTTTTCTAAAAACTTGTTTAATTTTTTCTTAATTAGAAATAACATTAATTAATAGATCTCCTTCTTAATTTATTAAATTTAAAAATTAAATAATATTATTAGTAATTAAGGTAATTATTTAATAGGAGAGAAATGCGGGAAATTTTGACAATAATGATTGTAGTGTTGACACGTGTCATGTCAATATACATTTTTATTAGAGTAAGAAGATACACATATGCAATTCTAGATCGATTCTCACTTTCAAATAGTCCGGTCAGAAGGAATCTTCTTCTTCGGCAGCTTCTTGATTATCTTGTTTGTTGTTCAGGTTGTTAAACTTGAATGGTAATGGTGATTCTCATGTGTTCAAGATTGATAAAAAGTTGTTATATAAGTTCTCGGGTTCTTGTCATGGTTCTTTTTGGGTTAATTGTCGCAAATATTGAGAGTTTATGATCCTTTTTATTTCACATGGGTGTTTAGGATCTTATTAAAAGATTAATTTTTATTATCTTTATCATAAAATAGTAGCCATAAGTGGATTTGTTAAGATGATTTTGCGGAATCAATCTCATTTTGTTTATTTATTATGTGTCTTTTTACGAGGGTAAAATAGACATTTTGTGTCGTTGTTTAGAGATCAAACCAGACAGTACTTATTGGTTTAACAATTACTGGTTCAGAACCTCTTACCCAATCAAATCTTTTACTGGTTTAACATTTAGTCACAAAATTATCAAATAACCTCTAAAGAATTGATGAACTAAGGACGAGAAACTTTTTGAAAGATGGCACCAATCAAAAACTTTATACCAAATTTCCTTTGCTTATATCACACAATAAGAGAAGGTGGTTTACCGACTCGTGATGAACCTGAAAATGAACAAGATGGGCACCTTTTTTTTTCTAGAAAGACTAACTCACACACGTGCTAAATCCTACTTTTAAACTTACACATTTTGTCTATTATAAAACTTGATCCCTTAACGTACATCTTAGTAAGATACATCTTCTCTAAACACTCGAGTACTACTAGGTAAATACAGTAAATGCCTCTTAGTTGAACAAGATGGATACAATGACATATGCTCTTTTTTTTGAACGGCCAACAAATATTTTAAGTTCGATCACACGAGTAAACTCATTGGCGAGAGGTCAATCACGTTCCCCACAAGCAAAGACAGGGCGAGTGATCTAGCCCGCCCATTAATCCAAGGAAAATTCATCAGGCAAAGGCCCATTGTGATAAAACATCTAACCTACTTGAACATATTGTATCAAATAAAACTTATAAAAATCACTTTTAAAATATCATAAAATGCATTCTCTCAAGTCAATTGATCTAGCATACATGTTTATTAGGAAATAGTATATGTATATATGACGTGTAAATTACGCGAATGACATAGATGGGTCTTGTGCATGGTTGTGAGTGGTGGTTGGAATGGAATTTACGAAGATCAAGGTGACAATTTGGGTGCAGGTGCCAGGAGTTAGGTTCAGAGAATGCACCCTACAAACCCCACACCTATTGAGCCACCCACCACCTATCTTTGTATTCTATCATCGTTTCCCAACACACTCATCAATCGCCATTATTATTATTATTGCCTCTTCTCCCTTTCCTTTTAACTCTTTCTCCCACGAATATTCTCACATAACAAAGATAAATCATCTATATTCTATCCTATCTTTTTCTCGATTATTAGCCCCTTTACAAAGGAGTGGGATGAAAAACGTGTTATTCACGTACGTTCATCTCCCATTCTCATTCTTATATTCTTTTTTTTTTCTTTTTTTCTTGTTGACGTTAATAAATAAACATCCAACGATCTATTACACCTTTGTAATAATCGTGAGATCATGAACACATCAATTGTAGGTGCTCTTAATTTCCTTCATTTCACATTAAATTGCATTTTAAAGATGTATCGTGTTATCTTATATGGACATGTTGAGATGAATTTGGAGTTACGTTCATATGTTTAATTATAAATGTATATCGTATATAACATAAAAAAAAAGAATAGAAAGATGTCTTAAGTGATTACATGCTTAATCGACGGGTTGAATTGTTACACATAACAAAAATAAACGCATACAAATATATATGGATGGTTAAGTTGTTATATTCTTTTTAAATGCCTTAGAATGTTACAATGATAACCCTTGACAATATTTGTTTTGGCAGGTATGTCAAAATCTTGAAATTGAAGAAAATTCTTGAAACCGTAATTATGGAATTCATGTGATTTAATTTCTATTTAACAATTTTTTTACAATTTAATTCCTTTCTCATGTAATTAATTAAACTCATTCTATTTTCATAAAAGATAAATATCATATCATTAGACCACGTTTAAATTTTTTATAACCAATTTGAAATGCTCCCATGCATGAGTTTATAAAGTTGGTGCTTTGTTTGAATAGTATAAACTTTTAATAAAATAAACCTAAACTTTTTTTGTTTTTATATTTTTTAATCTTTCGACCTAACTGTTTGAAAAAGTAACTAGTGTATTATAATTTTAATAGACTATTTTATTAAATAATAATATATTTTATCAAACGCAATGATATATATGACCGTAAACATTTAAATATATATTGTGTAAATGACACTTGGTATAATCCAATCAACCATTTCTACGGGGTATTTGAGATTTCGTGAGGTTTATTTGTTTGTTTATTTTTTCTGAAATAGTCACTTTTGATTAAGTCCAACTTCAATCACTTATTTAAAATAATGTTTTTTGACTAACAAATAATTAAAAAAGTAGTTTATATAAACAATGATAAATACATTCAAACAATTTATTACCATTTTGTAACACAATAGATGAATAAGTTCTTAAAAACAATTTCAAGCGTCACCTTCCTTATTTTGGGTTTTTTTTCCTTGAACGGTGACTTGCACACCTATCTTTAATCAATTGAATTCACTTTTTTTCCGATATGAAAATCTAAACACTCCATTAGAATATTAAAAGTAGCAAAACACCCTCATATAACACCACTAAAACCAAAATTACTACCTGTCATCATCTTGGAATGAATACATGTCATATTGAAACATAAACTAAAATTAAAATCAAAATTATACACCAAAAGCAAATATATATCTATATATATATATATATATAGGGGAAGGTTTAGTGAAAACAAATTATAATTGAAAACCATAAAAACCACTTCATAACCCTTGATTTTTTATATCTATGGCTAAAATTGAATAGTGGCATGATTGTAATTAAATGATATTTAAAGGATTTAATTAAAAATTTTAAAGGGTATTTTAGGAAGACTAAAATTGGTTTAACTTTAGAAAATACTAGATGATTAACAATCTCTTAAAAATATGTTTTTCGCTCTCATATCTCATCTCCACTTAATTTTCTATCGTTTTTTTGCCCCATTAATAAATTAGAAGACAAAAAGGTCAAATATAAAAATAACAAACAAGAGATCTAATAATCGATCACCTGATTGCAAATACTTGAGATATTTTTACATTTTATTAATAGACATGCTTACGTATATGTAAACATACATTTAAATAAAAAATGATAATAGAACTACTGAGATACATACATGTAATGACAAAAGCTACATATAAAAAGAACAAAACTATCGGTTTTTTACATTATTTATCTCTAAGATGTTCTTAATGTTCTTGATCTCTTTCTTTCTCTCTCCCTCCATCATCCTCATTTCACTATAAAATATTTGATCGAAACTTGCATATTTATCTAACTTATTACATATTAGTTATATATTCCAAACCACATTCGTACGTATATGTAAGCATAGGGTTACATATGCATAAATATGATGTTTAATTATATGTAAATATAATTTGAACAAAAGAACTAAGAAAGAAAAGACGAGGAAGAAGGGTTGAGAAATTTGGACCTGAAAATCATTTGATTACTTATATATAACTACAAGTTACATATGTAAAACTATATTTTTTCATATGTAACTCACAGTTACATATACGTAACCTAAAAATAGAAAAAATACAACTTTTATCATAATCATCGATTCCTTTAGAATATGACTTTTGTTTCTGTTACGTATACGGAACTCATAAAGAAGCTTTCTAGGGTTTCCAAATCTTCATCTTCTTCATCATGAATATTACAAACACACACTAGTGTGCGCGTTTACATATGTAAAAAATCCATGATTTTATCTATATCTTAATGTGATTTATTATAAATCATCATCACAACAAATATGAAAATCATAAAATCATGACTTTGATTCGTATATCTCATAAACGAATATGAATATATTAAATCATGGTCTTGAAGCTGAAGAAGATTAAGATGAATAAGATAACTTCCATTGATGACCTTACTTATTAATTGATGTTTTTTGCTTTATAAGAACGCCAAATGGGTTTGATTAACAAAGGTAATGGCGTGAAATCAAGAATGCTGACCTGAGAATATGCATCAAAATAAAAATATTAAACATGTTTGCTTCATATGAACTCTTGTTGGATTGAATTAGAGAGAAAGAAAAGAGAGAAATAGTTTCTTGATAAACCCTTGATTCAATTGATTTAGAGAGAGAAAGACAGAAGAATAACTAAATGATTGAGAGATTTAAGAATATTTAAAAACAATATATAACTACCAAAATTAAATGGTGTTAAAATTACTTAATTAACCTTTTAAATAAATACAAATGTCATAATTTTAAAAATTCTATGATTGGTTGTACATGGTTTTCTTAGTTTTCTTTTAAAATGATGATTTTCATTTGATCTCTCCGCTCTATATATATATATATATATATGTATATTATATGTATATATATATGTATATATATATGTATATATATAGTATATATATATATATGTATATATATATGTTATATATATATGTATATAATATGTATATATATATATATATATATGTATATATATATATGTATATATATATATGTATATATATATGTATATATATATATGTGTGTATGTATATATATATATATATAGGGGAGGATTACATTGAAAACTATGTTATAAATAAAAACCATGAAAACTAAGGGTTACATATGTAAGTACATGTTACAAAGTATACAACTAATAGTTACGTATATATAGGGGTTATGTATATGTACGTACGTGTTAACAAGTGTACAACTAAAAGTTACGTACATATAACTTATACAAGTTACGTATGTGTAGTCATTTCGTCATCATTGTCATTTCTTGAAGTCTAAACTAAATAATATATAAGGAATTCAAAAATAAAGTTGAATTTTACTTAAATATACTTTAAACAATAAAAAGTCGAATTAATTGTAAATTATATGATTGGGAAGTGATGGTTTTCACAGTTTTCATTTATAAATATGGTTTTTATTTGATCTTTTCTTTCTCTCTCTATATATAAATATACATATATATATAAACATAAATAACATGATTAAAAAAACAAAGACATAAATCAGGTAGATCCTATATCGATGCACATGGTGAACTTCAAACACAATCTATGAAGCCTTTAAAATCATAACTGAAAATATTTAAAATCAATGAAGCCCATGAAATCAAAATCTAATCTGATATAATATTGCAATCTCTTATTCAGCATAAAGGTCTACAATCAATTTGCATCATAAAAGCCATTGTCAGTTATTAATTTCAAAGAATCACATTAAGCCATTATATCATTTGTTCATAAGGAAGAATGAAAGATAATTTGTCGATTTCGGACTGAAGTAGCAAGAAGAAAGAAACATGAAGATGTACTTGTATAAATAGTATCTACATGTTATGTAGTGTAATGCATAACTTTTAACGCAATTATAAATGCACAGATACAACATTTGAAGCTACATAAGAACTTCTTTGATTAATGATAAAACTTGGATTTTCTAGTGTAAAATCATAACATCATGCATATTAGAGGACTATGAACCATAATTCTTTTGATATGTATATCACTTATCATCAGAATATCCATATAATAACTACACAAACACTCGTATAAAACACAAGAAAAGTTATAAAAATCTTTGAGCAAAATCAGAAGGCTAGGATCTTTAGTTGGTATGTGTGATTAAACTTTAAAGTGTGAATATTTGGAATTAAACAAATATAATTTGAATTTAATGTGTCTTGATTTTATGATAGCTTTACATAAATTAAACAAAGATACTGAATTACTGATTGTTAATGTCGGGATATACACCTTTAAAGTTTTAAGGTTTAATTTCATTACATTTTATCAAAAAATATTCAAGGGTTATTTGACAGCCTTTTAATTAGCCTTTTAATAGTTCAGATGTTTGAATGGTTTAACACTTAATGGTTTAGACTGTTTGTTTCGCGAGCAAATATATGAATGGTTCATACATTAATTTGCCTCTGAATGATTAAGACCTCTTATCTAAATTGGTTAAACATTTTCCTTTAAATAGTTAAGCGATATACTAACTCTTATTGGTTCAGACATATTAATGATTCATCACTTAAAGGTTCAAACCTCTTATTGATTCATCACTTAATTATTCAGATATTGTCAAACAGCTACTCAGTTGTTTGTTATTACTGGCATCTTGGATTTCATATCTAAAAGCAGTGAAATTGGATATATGCCTTTAAAGATTTAATATTTAATTTCATTACATTTTATTAAAAAATATTTAGTTACTACTAGTGTTTTGGATTTTATATCTAAAAGCATATGAAATTATATAATACTTGGTTTCGACGACTTGTATATTAGTATTTACTAAGTGGTTTTGATTAAAATTCACGCTGAAATACTGATAAAAATAGGCACGTCAAAATGGTAAATCCTATTTTTTTATAGAATATAATAATTCTTTAGGACCTTACAACAAACCTATAAAAACAAAACACTGAAACAGCTTTGATAGTTTGTGTGTTCGTATTTTGATGACCGCTACATGATCACGAAAACTTGATTTGAATTAAATGTACATTGAAATGTGGATAAATTTAACATGTTGTACGGATAAGTTCGTAATTTTATAAAGACAACATATTTTAGATGCTAGTAGAGAGAATAGAAATAAGAAGAAGAAAGTGTCAAGTGCCACAATTGTGCAAAACAATCAGAAAATAGATAAAGGTAAAAGTATACGGTTTATGTAGTAAGTTTAATTAAAGTAAATGGGATAAAGAATTTTAATATTTTTAATATTTAACTATGTTTGTCGTTTCAAAGAAATTTTTTTTCTAAATATAAAGACATGTCTAACTTATCCAAAACGTAATAATAGATATAGAAGCAAAGGTTATTTTTATATTTTATTTGAATTAAACTATTATGTTATGAAGGCATAGCATTAAGCCAATAAGAGATGTTGTTGTTGTCAAATAAACCTACTTTGTTTATTATTATAAATGAAGTTCATATGCAATGAACTAGAACAATATTTGAAACTTTAAGAATATTATAATGGAGTCAATGGGTTATCTTAATGTAACTAATGGAATATTATAAACACATTAGTTAGTTAGGAGGAACCAACTAAATAAGTTAATCTCGCCTTACTATTTGTTTTACCAAAAATACTAGTTAGAAGGAGAGTAAAGACTAGTATGTGTATAACGTGTTTTTAATTTGAAATATAAGCAAAAAAAATATAATATGTTATATGTAAGTATGTGACTCTTCATTCATTTAATCTAAATATAAAACTCAAACTAGGAGGCGCTTCTAGTTAAGGATCTTGAATAACATGACCTTCTTATCCTTACTTCCATTGATCACCATATTATGCACCCAAGGAGAATCGAAACTAGATCTCCCTAACAGACATCGAAGGAATATAAGGTTATGTTACAAGCTAAACGGATGAACTCAATCCAAAAGACTAGTCTGATAAGTGAGGAAACTCATTTAGTCTATCTCACATCAATTGCTCATACAACCGATATGAGGACAAGTCTCATACCTTATAATGGTTTCGATCCATAACATTCGCTCCTCCTTAAGGACCAACGTTCTCGTTGGTCACAGTTGGCTCTCTCTAGGCCACCACTCTGAGGTTGGCTCTGATATCACTGTTACAGATCAAACTATAGAACTCAACCCAAAAAAATTGTCTGATGGATGAGAAAACCCATTTATTCTATAAATACTACATTAATTGCACATACAATCAATGTGAGACTAGTTACATATCTTACAATGATTTCTGTTAATTACAAGTTACTCTATTGAATGCACAGAAAATAAAAGGTTTCATTACCTTTAAGTGATAATAACTATTAACAGATTTTGTCACCAAAATTTAATATGGGTCTACAATATTAAAGTTAAAACTTATTTACTTTTCAATTATCAGGGTATCAAATTTGTTAATCCTCGCTTTTTAAATGATACAATATTTCATTTAATGTTATTTGATAGCTTATTTGTAGTAATTTTATTAGATAGTATTAAATATGGATATTTAGCAATGATTGTCTATAAGGCGTCCTGTTTTTCTACTTCTGCCACATAGAATGCTAAGGACAATTAATTGATTTAAATCAGCCTTTACTCAACAAGATGGGACATCAAAACAACCATTTTTATCCAAGCAATATATTGATTATTTCGTTACTTTTTTATTATAAATCAGCATATTATTTATTTGACTTTCATAATAACTTATCTATTATAATAAACTCTTTTACCTTTTTTATATTGTATAAACACATAAATAAAATACATTACCTTTAAACATTACACGATTACAAATAAACAAAATAACAATAGTTTATATCAAAACATTATATAGTTGTGGGAAAGTTTTCAGTATTCGAATTTCAAACGTATAAGAGAAAATTCAAAACAATTATAAGTTTATATACACAAACTTATAAATTTATAATTCTTAAATTCTATTAAAAACTCAAATAACACATAAAAGTTGTTATAAATTATAAAATTTCTTTTATAAATTTTAATAAGTTAATATAACATTATATAGTTGTGGAAAGTTTCAAGTGTTTGAATTTCAAAGGGTTAAGAGAAAATTTAAAACAATTATATTTAAGTTTATACACAAACTTATACATTTATAATTCTTCAATTCTATTAAAACAATTAATAAGAGATAAAGTTGTTATAAATTTTAAATTTTATTTTGTAAAGTTTTAATAAGTTTATATAATTATTATTATATGTACAATTTTAATTTTTTTGTAGTAACAAAAAGAACAAATATAAGTAAAAGGGGCTTAATACGCTAACATGGGTGAGTTCATTTGACGGTATGAACATGGCTTCATCCTTCTAGATACACATGAGACCAATGTGATGTGATGTTCATGGCTTTGACATTCATCTGGTGTCAAAGTAATATTAGTACCCATGAATTATGCGTACTAATAATAAAAATAAGCAATACGACACAATATTTGTTATTATATCATATATTATTGGACGTAAATTCTTAAAAAAAACTACTATCTAGACAGTATTAAAAAAGTACACATCTTAATAAGAACTCGTGTTTCCTTTATAAATGCTAAAATAAAAATGTTTTTGTGTAGAAAAAAGATCTGATAATATTATCAGAACCAAAGTTTCAAAATGATACAATGAAGAGCAAATTTCGTTTACCATGATCCTTGAAAAGCTTAATAAAACAATATGTTACAAATCAGAGAACAAAACAAGAAACATACTCTAGGGGGACTTTGTGTACTAAACTCGTAACTAAAGAAAACATATATCAAGAATCAAGATAAACTACACGCAAATTATGGAGGATCTTTGTTATCCTTTGAGCTCGGAAGTTTTTGTTTTGGTCTTTTCTTCCTTAAAGACACCCTCTTGCCCTACCCCCACCCCATCCCACCCATACCCCCCCCCCCCCCCCCCCCCCCCCGGGTCTTAAAAATTGCATCTTTCTGACTCATACCAGAGATCCCTTTAATAGGTAGAGCATTTTAGCTTTGTTTTCTCATGGAATAACAGCTTTTCCATACCCCAATTGAAGTCCTTTTATTCATATTTTGTTCTTTATCTTACTTTAGCCCCTGAATGTAAGCTTCAAACCCCAGAAACTGTTGTATTTTTTGCAGTGTAAGAACAACAATACATCATATTTAAAACCCTTCATCTCTTCATTTTGGGTAATCACAAAACTCTCAGCTTTAGCTTTTTCTGAACCCTCATCTTCAATTCCCACACAAAAACAAGCTGGAAAACACACAAATTGCTTTCCCAAAGCACTTATTTCAAGTGGGGTTTGCAATCTTTGTCTAGTGGAAGGAGAACAACACCTCAACTTTTGCAGAATTTAGTTGCAGAGCTACAAACAGTGTTCTTGAGAGCTTCTTTTTGGGTTCATTTGCAATCTTTATGTACAAATGGCTGCAACCCACAACGATTCAACTGTCAAAAATGTGATCAAGAATCTATGTCGATCTTATGGATGGTGTTATGCTGTTTTCTGGAGCTTTGACCAGCAAAATTCCATGTATGTATCACTCCCTACTTATCAGTCACACGCACAATGATATTATTATCCTTCAAGATTTGTTTTTTTCTTGCATATATATGGTGTATAAATGGTGTCTACCTTCTTATCTTCCTGTTAATCTTGTGTATTGTTTTTTTGGGTGGGTTAATTAACCATTCATTTGAAGGACATATTTTCATTATTTTACCGAATATATATGATTTGTTTTTCTATTAATATTCTTGTCATCAAAAATGCATTTTTAATTTGTTCTACATTTTCAAGAAATTTGTCTTTGTTGATCTTCAATTACCATGGAAGTGGGTATCAAGATAATGACAGGATCAATTCTTTAATTAGCTTGTTTTGGGAGAAGAGCTCTTGTGGGTATCATCACATATAATGTGGGTGAACTTAGTTAATCCATACATTAATTCCACCATAAGAATATTGCTCAACTTGATTGTTCGTAATTAATTCTTATTTTCTAAATTGATCTTACTATACTAATTTTTATCTTGTTTTTAATTTGTCTTGTATGTTTTATATGGAAAATTTAGGTATCTTTTCTTTAAAGTTATTCTTTTTTTGGGTTTACCAGATTGTTGACTATGCAAGATGCTTACTTTGAAGAAGAAACCCAAGGTCTAATTGATGATTTGCTTTCACAATCACCCATGTTTGGAGGAGGGTATGCTCATTTTCCCTAATCTTTGTGTTAAACACAAATAATACTCCTTAAATTGGTTTTATTTCAAATTCTTTTAAAGTTATAATCAGTCTTTTATTGCAAGTAATAATACTAATACTTTCTTAAATTTTTAAGGTTAATTGGGCAGGCTGCTTTAAGTAAAAAGCACCTATGGATGTCCTCAAAAGAAAATTACATGGGACAAAATTCTTCAGGTTCAATCTGGGATATGTTTCAGGTATTAGTTGGTTCTTCTGTTTTTATCTACAAATAGTTGTCATAATTTACCTAAATTAACATACTTTTATCATATTTTGCAGGATGATTCGAAACTCTTTCGACAATTTTCTTCGGGTATAGAGGTAATTTTTCGCCAAATCTCTTCTTAGGGGCGCTTATGCCATCTTGATCCAAGCCATAAACTTTTTCTTTTTTACTTTCACCTTGCAGACAATTGCAGCAATCCCTGTGGAACCACAAGGAGTGGTACAATTTGGGTCCACTAATAAGGTTAGTAAGCAAAAGCAAAAAGTGTAGCTTTCAATCTTTATGTAGAGTGACAACTTATTATTTGTAGATCTAATGAATTGCTTTTGTTGTGCAGCTCGTGGAGAATATAGAGTTTATAAATCATACTAAAAGAGCCTTTAATGAAATTGTTAATGGTAATGTACCAACAAGTTCAACTTCTTCGGCAAACGGATTGTTTGCCTCCATGATATCATCAGAAGATCACTATTCATTTAACCAAACTTCTTTTGGTCTTCCACAACAATCTTTTTCATCTGGTTCACAACCTCAATCAGTGTTTCTTGATCATAATCAGTCTGCTACAAACTTGCAGCCACACATTACTGCAAGTTTGACCTCCTTCAAGGAACCACATCAGGATTTGTTTGACTTACCAATGGATTTTGGAATCATGGATGAATTTTTTCAAACAGGGGATTTAAGTATTTCCCAGTGGTACCCTCAGTCGCCTACGAAGAGCAACATCACACTAAATGATCACCTGTTATTGCAATCCACAGGGCTTCTTGATCTTCCCATCAGCTCTGATCAACAAGTCAAACCATTGACAATATCCGGTATAGATGTTGACCTGTTTGGAAATACAGGAGATTTAGGAGACATTGTAACACCTGTCATGAATGGGAATCAATTAGGTTACGAATCATACAATTCAGGGCGTATATCAGTGTCAAAGTCAACTCAAAGTATTATTAATGACGCTGCTACCCTTCCTCCAAAGAAAGGATTGTTCTCTAATCTTGGGATCAAGGAGCTTTTTGAGGGTATTTCTGGTACTTCGACATCTTGCGTTGATGATCAAGTGTCATCTTGTTCAAAGAGAAGGAAAACAGGCAACTCCATATGGGAAATGGGCTCGTTACAGCCCGTGGTATGTAACAAGAGTTTTGGGCAGAAAAGTGAGCCCATTCCCAAGTCAGAACCATGGTTGGGTGATGGCTATAGCATTGATGGTTCCAGCACAATACTGCAAGCTAAGAAGCAAGTCGAACCTGCGAAGCCCACCAAGAAAAAGGCTAAACCAGGGACTCGACCCAGGCCCAAAGACCGCCAGATGATTTTGGACCGTATGGCTGAGTTGAGAGAACTCATCCCCAATGGTGAAAAGGTATGTAAAACATTAATACATCTAAAGAACTCACAATATTTAAAGTATATATGTAGACTCTTACTAATGATTGATTCTACAGATGAGCATTGACTGTTTGTTGGACCGAACGATCAAACACATGCTTTTCTTGCAAAGTGTAACAAAACACGCGGACAGAATCAAACAGGTTGATGAACCGAAGGTGATCATTAGCTCTTCTCTTTACAAAACATCATAATATTATTCTGCTAAGTTTTCAAATAACTTAAAATGCTGATTTTTGCCAGCATAATGGTGTCACTCAGAGTGATTATCCGAATGATCCAAGCAATAATGGTGTGACATGGGCATGTGAATTTGGAAATCAAACAATGATGTGTCCATTAATAGTTGAGGACCTTAGTACCCCGGGACAAATGCTCATAGAGGTAAAAGTAACAAACATATTTGATTCTGTATGTTGGTGAAGCTGCGGAAACATTTCCATTTAACATTTATGTGTTCTGATGCAGATGATCTGTGAAGAACACGGGTTTTTTCTTGAAATAGTGGACATAATCCGCGGATTTGGTTTGACTATTTTGAAGGGCGTAATGGAAACTCGCGATGAAAAGATATGGGCTCGTTTTATAGTTGAAGCTGAGGTAAAGCTTTGTACAATCATTCATATAATGTTATAAGGAAGAGTAAAAGTGTGACCTTTTAAAGATAAATTTGAATTTGTTTCACAGGCAAAAAGGCAAGTGACAAGGCATGAAATATTTGCAGCACTTGTTCAACTTCTACAAACATTGGGATCTAATGAAAATTATCTTGAGAAAGAGATTATGCAAACAGGAAATCCTCTTATCAACGGTTTCCAACATTCTGAGATGCAACTTCCTGTAAGTTTAGCAGACCCGAGGTATCGCGTGGACTTATAACATTGTTTGTAAGGATACCATGACCATCGACTTCCATGATTGGTATTCTGCGAAGAAATTGATCTCCTCGATCCAAACGAGTTAGAAAATGAAGATGTGGACGTGTGGTGAATGCATGGAGGATTAGTTAAGTTATAATTTAGTTTCATATATATTGGTTGCTGTAGCTCTTTGGGTTGTTTTTTTAGCTTGGATTTGTTAGTTAGTGTTTTTTTACTCTTTTTGGTTGGTTTCTTTCCAGCATTAGTTTTAAATGTTGATAGTTTTTTGAAACTAACAAGAAAGAGAGAAGCAACATAACTTGTAGGCTGATAGCCACCTTGTGAATCAATGTGATTATATCCATATGGGCTTTGGTTGCTTTTCATTGTTAAAACTAGGCTTTGGTTGCTTTTGAATTTTAGAATTGGTGAACCTCTTGACCATTGAAGAATCAATATACATCACTATTTGTGTAACATACCACCAAATCTTTACCCATAAGGAGCTTATGGATTTGCTTTTGTTTGCCCCATATGAAAGCTTATTTGAAAGTCACTCATCCCTAGATTGCAGCACACGTAACTGTGTAGTTTTTCTCTCATCTATAGTCGGTACGTTTAAAACAGGTGATGGTATTTGATGCAAATAACTTCTCATGAACCCAAATCTTCTCTATACACAGTTGATGCGAAAATTGCCTAGTGTCTTACAACTTGCATGAGACCATGAGACCAATGGGTTGAGTATTAATGTAGATATGATCTAATCATTTGGCAATTGTTATAGGTAATTTATCCTGCTTAGGTTCGAAATCCATCATCGTGGTTTTGAACTTGACATTTTTCCCTAAATTTAACAACTAACATTTATTTCATTTTTAATATAATAACACATGTTTGATCTGAGTAAATTAGGCACTTCTTATGGAAGTTAATTTTAAATTGAGTTATATGAAATTTGACTTTACATGTTAATTTAGAATTTTTGTACCAAATAAAAGAATAACAAAGAGCTACAAGTGTTACTTTTTGGCACATTATCATTATTTTTTTCCTCATCTTTCTCTATTAATGATAATATTAGTATTAATATATTAAATAAAAACTGTGAAACTAAAGGTATAGATGTAGATATTAAATTAACAATATTATTAAGAATATAATGATTTTTTTCAAAACTAATTACAATCTAGTAATGATTTTGTAAATCTTATATAATCCATGTAATACATTTTCGTTTTTTTAACGGCTGGTTAGTTGTTAAAAGTAGACCTACGCAGCAGGAACGAGATGGAGCACCTACTCTACTGGTTGTCTGCTCTCTCGAGGTCGTCCTTATCTAGGTACAAAAAGGACATTACGGGATATCTCCAAAATTCGATGTACTTCGTGCAGGACACATCTCATGTTTGCCGAATCTAAAAACCATCGCCTTTGCATCCAAACACTTCACGGCGGCTATGATCAGATCCCAGCGTTGGTTCACTTTTTACTTTATCCTTCACCAAATCTTCTGATCTCCTGTTCTCAATGATGTTAAGCAGCTCCTGATCGCAGCAATCATGCCTTTGAAAGTACGTTTTTTTCATTCGAGGTCTTACCATGGGGATAGACATCACTACCAAGGTTTAAACTATACATATTGTTTAAACAATTGTATTATTATATTAATTTTACTTGTGTGTATCTATAACTTCTAATAAAACAAGGTTTCTTTTGTCATTTATCATTCTTCTAACCCATGTTCTTGTTACTTTTCATTTTTTTAAACATTTACAAATCATTTTCCCTCCAAAAGATATTATAGTAATTCAAATACTTATACAAATTTCTCTTTCTTATTAAAAATATTTTTTATTAATTACTATGTTTCTCTCTCGTATCTATTTTTTTAATCAACTATCTTTTTTTAAATAGATTTTATGAAGAAAATTAGAAATCATATCTTTTAATCAATATCTAAATAACAAGAAACTAAAGTTTTATATAATATAAAATTTTCTAAAACACAAAAGATTTCTTAAATATAATATTCTTAAATCATTTTCTTTTTAAAAAATTATAAACAGGTAAAATATTTTAAAACAATCTAAACACTAAAATAATTTTTTTAAAAAATTGAAAATGAATGTTTAAAAATGAAACTTTTTACAGAAGAGAGTTAAAAAAAAGGGTATCGTTGTTTTATGTCTTAAACTAAAATATATATAATTTTAATTATATTTTACATTAAAATATTATACTTAAAGTATCTATTTATACGTAATTAACATCATATTTTATCTTCAAATATGATTTTATAATGCATAAGTTGTTATTAATATTATTTAATATTTTATATATTCAATTCGTGTATTACACGGAAACTAACCTAGTTCTTTATACTTATTTATGCTTTCGCCATAATATCTAATACTTATTTACACGATGATCTAGAAATTTGATCTATACAATAGATTACTCATTTACATCATGGATCTTAGTTAGGTTGATTTATATCCATCAGGTCGGTTCATTTTTCATTTTAGACAACAACAAACATCGTCATTAGGTTGATTTATATTCATCAGGTCGGTCCATTTTTCATTTTAGACAACAGCAAACATCACCTCAATCTCTCTCCACCCGCGCACAATTAACAAATTTATACAATGATATCTCCACCCGCACACAATTAATTAATTTATACGATGATAACCTTTTATAAATTAAGTGAAGCAATTAGTGATTACAATTTTAAAGAAAAGTTGACATGACTCTATATGAAATAGATTATTACAAGCACTTGAAAGGCGAAGTTTTTCATGTGTTATTTTCCTTTTTGTGTTTTAACTTTAAGGTAACAACTAATTACAATCTTATCACTAATCAATCTTCATCAATAATCTATGTATTTTATTTCTAAGAGTTCTTCTTTAACACTCTTAAAATATCTTCTTTTTTCAAGCATTTCATGTTTTTTCAAACATTTTTACATTTTAATTTCATGAAATGATCTACTAACCAAACAAATTTTAGATTTTCAAATAAATTCTTTAAATTTTCATTCAAATCAATTCAAATTGCAATTTTAATTCTAGCAAATTTCATAAACCAAACACCCTCTTAGGTTTTGTTGTAACTAAAATAAGCATGTGCATATCACCGTGGGGTTAGATTTTTGCAGAAACACTTTTAGTTACAAAACCAAAAGAATCATTGATTTACATAAATACAAATTATATAAATCAATAGTTATTTAATTTGTTTCTCGAGGTAAATAGTAGTTGTGTAGTTATCCTAACATTATCACCATGTGTTACCTGGAAACATGTTAGAAGAATGGGGGTAATATTGATGGAGTGGGTTAAAGAAGTAGCTAGAAATAAATTTCTCTACAAGCTGAGAAAATAATGAATCATTTATAAAATATAATTAAAATTAATCTTCTTATTATAATAAAATGGTAATTATAGATGCCACATGACATAAAATGATAACTAGAGATGTCACATGTCAACACCACATCATTTTTAACAAAATTTTTCTGTTTCTCTCTCCTATTAAATAACTCAATTAATTAATAATTATATTATTTAATTCTATTTTTGATTATAAGCTATTTTTAAAAAAAATATTAAAAATAGATCTTTTTTTATTAATGTTTATTTCTAGAGAAACAAATTTTTATAAAAAAGAAAATTTTCTAGAATGTACATCATACTTTTTTTATAACATGAAATATTATAAAAATGACAATTTTTAAATATGTTTTGTTTTGAAACGAAATGTTGTATTTATTTTTTAGAAAAAACAAAGAAAGATAAAAATAAAATTTTAAAAAGTTGATATTATTATTTTATTACTTATAGTACTTACTTATACATAATTTAAATCATATATTATTTAATAATTAATAAAATTTTATTCTATTTAAAAATTTATTTATTCAACCCGTGTAATACACGGGTTCATTAAAACTAGCAAGGTTATATAAGCGTTGTGCTAAACACATCTCATAGCGCTTCACTTTTACTTGTTGCACCTCTCACATTCAAGTTGCCACATCAATAGAATTCTTCCATTTTCACGTTAAAAGAATTTGAAAAACTAAGTGAAGAAGGATGGTACGTGATCCATGCAAAGCAAACTTATGTGACCATACATATCCAATGGTTTAAGCTAATTAACGTATGATACCAAAGTACGTGTGTAGAAAAAATGCTACTTCTCAAGTGATTAAAAGTTTAAGTTTAATGATATATTAATCTATAGATATAAGAGTATAATTAGGTATGTGAATGTGACTTGATCGTGTGAACAATGTGATTGACCTTCATCTCGGAGTCCAATCCGGGGTTAATAACTAAATTCAAGTTTAACTTTTTCATGCTTTTGTTATAACTAATTGATGTCCCCTTGCTTTTCTCCAATCAAATACGTGTACCAAATCAAATCAAATTAACTAATAAACGAATCTTTATTTCACTACAGAAACGCACTTAACATGAAAATTGGTATTTAGTGGTGTTTTTTTCTTCCTTGTTCTAGTGTTCCTAGATAATCCATTGAATCTATGTATTTTATTTAGGTTAAATTTATTTTGTTGGTACCTTAACATTTTTTATCGGATAAGATAAATATTTCTTTAAAAAACGAGCGTGTTTTTTTACGTCATAATCGTATCAAAACTTTTATGAAATCATAACTCAAATCAGACCATTTGTGTACCTAATATAAGGGTTGAAGAGGTACAACAAATCATTGCAACTGTTCATGATAGGGATGAACAAATGGTATCAAATAGTCAAACCGAACCGGTACCAATTTTCTGTATCAAACTATTTTCGGAACCAATTCGGTACCCTTTTTTGGTGTTTTTCGGATTGGTACTTTCAGTTCGGTACCTTACTGGCATTTTACTGATTTGTACCTTCAAATACCTTACTGGTACTATTGGGATTGGTACTTTGGTTCGGTACCATTACCGAGATCATCCCTATTGTTGGTCATTATAATTGTTAGTTTGCAGTTTTGTCAAAACTAAACACCATCAGTAGCAACAACTTACTACCAACCTCTTGGTAATCACCATCACTAGTAACTTTTGTTACTATCGATAACAATATTTCTACTGAAGTACTAGTACAAATTTTGTTAACGATGCACCAAGGTTGCTACTAATGAAAAAAGTTTTTAGTGTTGACCAAAATTATGACCAACCTTCACGTTTGCTATAACATAGACAAATTTAACTATTAATCTTCATTTACTGTTGAATATCGGCTTTACGTAACTTTTAGGCCACTTTGTGATTCCAAATCAACTTGTAATGCATACCTAGTTTGTTAAAATACAAAATTTTCAAGCTCGTATGGCAACTCAACCTAGCCAAAAGCTTTTCCCCTTGGACTACGTTAAATGCTTAGAGTTTGAGTGAGTAATGTTTTTATATTTTTTATATCATCTTCAAGAGCAAGAAGATGATCAATTAAGGAGTTTAACATGATTCTCTTTTGTGGTCGAAATACGCTCATAAAAATAGGAACGAAAACTAAAAATTACATCGATGATGTTTAAGGACCCGTTAGACATATATTTCATAAGTTTCATCATCTAAATATCTAAAGATCAAAGAGAGACGTGCTATATAAACAACTTAAAAGATATTAAATGATAAAAGAATTATATGCGTGTGTCAAACTTATGCACAAAGAACGTACCTTTACATGTGTATTTTTTAAACATCTAGTGCTCTAGTGACATAAAAAAACACTCAAATCTCGTCATTGAAAACCTCAAGAATGAAAATTTAAGGAATTATACACATCTATGGGTTTATATGAAGTTACAGCAATGGTCTTGAAATTAATATCAAGAATTATATGAATTATTCATAATTTAAAAATGGAATAATTCTCAAAATAAACATATCAAAAGTCAAGTTCTTTATAATAAACTATAAAAGTCAAATTTCAAAAATGAACAAGTATCTTAGTGCGGGAAAACCAACCACATGGTCTCCTTAGTTCAAAAACACGTTCCACATAAATACGTTATGAAGTTGACACATATCCCTTTAAGCACAAAATGAACACATAGGGAGTTGACGTATGTCCCTTTGAGTAAAAAAGACAGAAATTGGTGGAAATAATCCAATAGGACTTTTGAGTAAATGACTAAACAAATGAGAATAGTTATATATAGAATCCCTCTCGCATTATACGTACTGTATGTTAGGTTTCATTATTTTTCTCTTCCTTTCATTGTGCCTCGTGGTTATAGTTTCTATCACCATAGCTTGTCATGTGGCCTCTTATGATCACTTCTATAGCCTTAGATATGTCGTCAAAGTTGTGCTGCCACGATTATAGCTCTTACCTTCATTGTATCGTTACAGTCATGATTTGTGTCACCATGAAGTACAAGAAACTTATGGCATGACGTTGTTTGGTTGCCACAGATAGGCTTATGGCGACGACATATTCTAGACCTATGGAACACTTACGATGACGACATGAGTCGCCATAGGGTTACATAAAAGTAATAATTATTTTTAAATATAATACATTTAATTATAATTATTGTTTTATTATTATTGCAATGTATATAGATTATCATTATTATCATTTATAATTATATTAAAGGGTTCAATTATCATGATCAATGATCAGTGTTGACTACATATACATTCAAGGTAAATTATGATCGAATTATGTTCATTGTTGTTCAATTATAGGCGTGATGCTAATTTACAAAAAATAAATAATATTTTTAATAATAATAGTAGAATTTGGTTCTTGATGCTAAATTATTATCAATATATGTAAATCAGGGTCACTGATGTGTGGTTTTGATTTTTAGAATCTATTACATGCATCAAAGATTAGTTAGTTATGATCTTATTGTGATCATGGGTGTTAAATTATAAACATGGATAGAACTTCACAAGAAATTAGGTCGTAGATTAATTTGTTGTCAATGAATGTTAATCAAGGTCAATAATGTTCTACTATAATAATTAAGGTCGATTAACATTCTTGTTAAACATACATTCATTTTAGGGAAATTTATAATCCCCTAATGGGTAAATTTATAACCAATCAAAGGTTAAAGTACCATAAGTGTAATTAATTAAAAAAATGTAAAAAAAACTTTTTTTCTAATTAACTCTCTTGTTAAACATACATCCATTTTCGGAACAAAATAATTTCACACTTTTTTTATGCTTAAGAGAATATTATGTAATTATATCTATAAATAGTTAATTAATAATAGATAATAACTTACATTCAATATTCTATGGTTGAATAAGGGTATGTTATTGAGACACTCAATTTATTTTATCATCTCTATATTTTTCTATACATACATATAAATACATGGAGAAAGACAAAAATAATAATATAAATGGATGTTTGTATAACCCAACCCAGTTGAATATCCTATGGTTGTGAATGATAATGAAAAGATAAATTTATAATCAATCATAGTTTGAAGTATCATAAGTGTAATTTAAGAAACGGTAGAACAACCTGGTTTCATAAATAACACACTTGTTAAACATACATCCATTTTAGGAATAAAATAAGTTGTATACTTTTTGATACTTGAGAGTCTGTTTTATTAAACCGTATGTGAACCACAAGCCATTTATCTAATTTATTCAAAAGATGTGATATGTTTACATTTTAAAGTGAAAATGCAAGATCATACCCACTATGGATGGAAACAGGACAAAGGTACAAAACCTTATTCTCTCTTCTCATTAGTGATGTATATAGTGCTACCATGTGAAAAGACATTACTTAACTACTTAAGAATATTCAAGGACCAAAGAGAGTGTATAAAGTAGCTGAATTGCTTTTGAGCAAACAATAATTTTTTTTAGTTTATACTCAATTTGCATGTTTAGTCCACCAAGATTGTCTTCTTTGACTCATTTTACCCAACATCAACTTTTTTTAGTGTAATTTTTGTCTTGGACATTAGGATTGAAAGTGTTTGGAGGGTGTTTTTTTAATTCCTTTTATAAAAAAGTAAGAATAGAATGAAGATATATATAAACATCTTACTTTGCTACCGTTTTATGTGGTATCTTATGGTCATTCTCCATGAAGTAAACTTGTAGATTTAGCATAAGTGTAAGGGTGGAAATATAAAGTTTACTCTTTTACTTTGATATTTGGGTTTGCCTTTCAAATTAGTGCATAAAGTTAGATAAGTGCTCTTCCCATTCATTGTGAGGTGGCTAAACAAACCAATGACATGAAAACTTTTATACTTGTTGTTAAAAAGTAGGTTTGCCATACATTCATGACCTAATTTTTTTTTCCTTTTCACATAAATTCCAAACTGGCCAGCATTTTTCTATTGAACAAGATCAGATACAATATGGCACCAGAAATGTTAGTCTAACACTATTTTTTTAAATGATAACTAGTTAAATTAGTACAAAATTTACAAGACATAACAATATGCTATTAAATAATAAGATCAGGTAAATCGTAACTTATAACGATCATTTTTAAAAATTTATGATTGGAAATTAGTGGAAACAAGATTCGAACCATCTAGTAGTGAGGGATTAAGCGCGTAATATTAAACGCCACCCCCTCAAATTTGTAAACACAACTTTAAGTGCATAAAGGCTCAAATGTTGAAGGAAACTTGTGACAAATTTGTCATTAATATTGCAATGGATATGAACATTTTAAAGTAAGTTATTCCTATTTTTTCTTATAATTTAACCAAAAATAACAATATCCTAAATTTATCCCCTCTTTTTCAAAAAAATCTTTCACATCTCATTTTTCATATTTGTCACTGTTTATATTAAATTATACTTCTTTATTTTGTTTTTTAATATATTTTTTATTCACTCACAATCATTCATAAAAAAGATACGATGAATGGATAGTGACCCCTGAAATATATAGGAGTTTTGTAGTTTCATTTAAAAGTTTAGAGGACAAAGATAAATATACGAAATCTAATGTAGAAGTCAAATAACACAATATTTCATATCTTTTTAAGAAGTTAGAGAATAATGGTTATAGAAAACCTATTATGACTCCTCTTATGATCTGTCACGAAATCAGTTATGGACTCTCTTACATCCTTTAGAATACATGATCAAGCAAATTTATTGATGAAAAACATTGTCACGATATCTATCACACCACGCACATTTGTTTTGGTCGCAATGGTTAGAGACAAACTATTTGTGACTGATTGTGTTGTTCATGTTAACTTGATGCCATTAACTAACACATATTTAGCAACGTCGGTGGCATATGCCATTAATCACAACTCTAACTTTCAAATCAAGCCCTCTAGTTTCTAACATTTCAACTTTATCCATTGTACTATATAAAACATACATTTTTAACCTATTAAAATTTTATATAAATTTGTTTCTTCTTCAATGACTTTTATTTATTAATTAAAAAAGAAATAACATGTGGTTCTATAAATTTTTTTCTTGACGGATTGGTACTAATTTTGTTAATATACAAAATATAATATTTTGTTAGTACTTTTATATAATCGTACACCGAGTTGCTGCAACTTAATATGTTTCTTTTATATACCTAATCACATTAATGTTACTCTTGTAACGCGCGTTACGAAATTCACAAACGCGTTGCATCAGGCAAGCTTAATTCCTATATGTTACAAGAACTAATTTTTACGTTTGAAGTACTCTTGATCAATTTATGTTGGTTAGAAACCGGTTGGCTTCACTATATAGTTATGGACAAATTAAACTATGCCTAGCATCCCATTAACTAGAGGTGTAAACAAATTAAGAAGCTCAATTAAGCTCGAGTTATGCTCGTGTTAAACTCGACTATTTTTTAGCCCTATTTTTGGAGTTGTAGCTTGACATGTAATCAGTCTTTCAAGCTCAAGCTCTTCTCATATTATTTGTTGATTCATTATCTTTTGAGAAAGCTTATATATACATTTATGACTATTTGTTTTATATATTATTAATTATAGTTCTTATATATATGACATAATATTTATTTACTTATTTTATCATATTATATATTATTTATATAATATAATAGTTTATATATATATAGGGATGCATTCGAATGAGAACCAAAAAATTAGAAAAACCAAAAGAACCATTTATAGCCCCATATTCTTATTTTTATTTTTAAAAAGTTAACCACTTTTTGTAAAGAATCAAAGGAACCATTTCTAGCCACATATTTTATTTTATTTTATTTAATTTTACTCAAAGCATATTTGTTTATAATATTTCTTTACCATAAAATTACTAATTATTTTAAATCAAAAGTCTTACACATCGTTTAGGTTTTGATTCGCATTATGAATTTGTCTATTTATGTTTTCACTTTCCTTTTAAAGTTGTTTTGTATTTTAAAGATACACTTCAAAACTTGTTTTGCATTGAATTTTATGTATAGATGCACATACACATGTATGCATAGATGCACATATTCATATATGCATATTTTTTCACTTACGAACAAAAACAATAGTCAAATTGTTTGTAACTTTTTTCACGACATCAGTTTTTCAAAAAAAATTCACCATAAAATTCAGTATTTTTTATCTTTCCAACGCCTACCATATTAATATACTTTTCTAAAAAAATCATTCATCCGTTGTTTACATATGTGTAAATCTAGTTATACACACGTGTAGTATTGGATTTACACATGTGTAAATCTAATATTACACATATGTAAAACGAATTTCGTTAGAAAAAAATGATTTTTTTCATTTTTTATAAAAAAATTATTTTGTTTATGAAAGAGGGAAAGTAGGGAAACATTTTTATGTTTTTATTTTTATGTTATTTTCGATTTATAATTTTTTTAAATATTTTTTTGTTAATTACAATTTAACATTGAAAACTAGTAGTTGAGATTGGTTTATAGAGATCTTACAAAAAAAATTAGTTCTCATTTGATCTCTCCTCTATATATATATATATGTATATATATGTATGTATGTATGTATGTATGTATGTATGTATGTATATGTATGTATGTATGTATGTATGTATGTAGTATATATATATATGTATGTATGTATATACATACATATATATATTTATATATATATATATATATATATATATATATATAATGTTGAATAAAACTTATGTAAATCATAGGCTTCTTTAGGCACGCGAGGAAGTTCGAGCTCAATAAGTTAAACTTAGGCTTGAGCACATTTATTAAACAAGTTTATTTGTAAGTTTCAGCTTGTTTAATTAAGTCGTGCTTGATTCGAGCATTTAGTGAGTCAAACTCAAGTGACTCACAAACAGTTTGGCTCATTTATATTATTGTAGTTAACCCTTTAAAATACATAATCTAATGAGAACTTAACCATTTCGATAAATATACGTTTCCAAGAAGGAAAAGTAGGAACAAGTGTCTTGAAAGAACAAGAACAAAACTTATGATGCTAGTTGAGCTTCTAATTATCTCCTTTCACACGAAATGTTTTAGTTTCGTATGACAAACTCTTTACGAAGTACGCAAACTAATTAACAATGTCATATAACGCCTAACTTGTCACATTACATGTGACTTTACCTAATGATCTGGAGAAAAAAAAATGAAAATCAACCAATGTAAATGATGAGCTTAATTAATATATCTCATTCTGCAAAGAACTATTTAGTGCATTTACGTAATGAAACATATTGATATGTAGTGCTTTGTGAGTGTTGAGCATTGTTAAGTTATTATTTGATAGAAAGTGACATATGTATGTCATGCACCCTATCTTGACCTACCTAACCAGAAAACATGATGCTACATTATATTATCTTATAAGTGGCATTAGTGATAAAAGCTAGTTTCTTGCTTTTTATAATATTTGTTCTAGATATAGAAAGTGGTCACCAGTTCTTGGGTATAAATACACTAAGATGTCATTAGCAAATCAACAAAAAGCATAGCATATATTGAACATTTGACGCCATTCACTTCAAGTCAAGTCTTGTTATTGTTCTCTATTGTCATATTCTTTTGCAATAATGGCTAACAAGAATGGAGTTGAATGGAGTATCAAAGTGGATGATGGATCATCAATGGTGCTTAAGCCTGAGCACAAGCATGGACTGATGAGATTATGGGACCGATTGGTGGTTCGGTTTGTGACGAGGGTGTGGATGTTTTTGAAAAAAGCATGGGATTTAGGGGTAGATGATCCTAGAAAATTCTTTCATTGTCTTAAAGTTGGAGTAGCTTTAGTGGTTGTCTCTTTGTTTTACTACATGAGACCTTTGTATGATGGTGTTGGTGGTAGTGCCATTTGGGCTATTATGACAGTTGTTGTCGTCTTCGAATATACAGTTGGTAGGTATTTTATCGGAATGTTAATACATGTGTCAACTAATTTCAGTTTTACTTTAATAAAACTTAACATGCTAATGTGTATAGTTGTATAAATATTGCAGGTGGAACTTTATACAAGTGTTTGAATAGAATCTGTGCTACTTTTCTTGCTGGATTTCTTGCACTTGGAGTTCATTGGATTGCTAGTCATTCAGGCCACCAAATTGAGCCATATATCATGGGGATTTCTCTGTTCATATTAGGTAACTTAAGGATAACATATCATGAAAGTGTGTTCGTTTAATTAAAATATATCTTAAGTTTCGCTAATTACTGTTTTTCTTACAGCATCTGCTACAACCTTTTCAAGATTCATCCCTGTGGTTAAAGCTAGATACGACTACGGCTGCACCATCTTCATTCTTACATACAGCCTCGTGTCAGTCTCAGGGTACCGTGTTGACCATCTCCTAAGCGTGGCTCACGAAAGGGCATCAACCATAATCATAGGGACTTGTTTGTGCATTATAACTAGCATGATTGTTTTTCCTGTTTGGGCTGGTTTGGAGCTCCATCTTCTAGTCCCACGTAACATGGATAAGCTCGCGCAATCGTTAGATTGTAAGTACTTAGAAACAAGAAAATAACGTGATTTCATTTTACAAGATTTTACCAACTTTTAATCATCATTCTTGTTCTTATAAAGGTTGTGTAGCTGATTTTTTTGGTCATGGTGATGAGGAATCTAAGAAAACTTTACAAGGGTATAAATGTGTGTTGAATTCAAAGGCATCTGAGGAATCCATGGCAAATTTCGCTAGATGGGAGCCTGCGCATGGCCGCTTCAATTTCCGACACCCATGGAAAAATTACCTTAAAGTAGGAGCATCATCGCGTAGTTGTGCTTATTGCATTGAAACACTAATGAGTTGCTTGGATTCCAAGAATCAGGTGAATCTCAACTTTTGATTTATTCAAATTACCGTATATCATAAAAAAATCAAAACTTTTAATCGAAACAATCGTTAATGGTTGTGAAAGCAGGTCCCGGAATCAATAAAGAACCAGCTTGAATCAGCATGCATGAACCTAAGCTCAAGTTCATCTAGTGTCATAAGAGAACTCTCGATAATTGTTAACACAATGAGAAGATCAGCTAAGATAAATATGGCCATTAAAGATATGAAGAATGCGGTTCAGGAACTACAAAATGACTTAAAATCCCTTCCGAATTTGCTGATCCAACCACATGATCGCGAGGAGAAGAATGAACCGATTTCTAGTGAAGTTACTGTAATGCCCTTACTGGAAGTCATCCCGCTAGTGAGTTTTGCGTCTTTACTAATTGAAACCGCTTCTAGAATAGAAGAAAACATGGTGAAAGCGGTAGAAGAGTTGGCAGAATCGGCTCAGTTTAAGCAACCAGAAGACAAAGAAAAACTTAAACACAAACAAACCACTAACAAAGTTGTCTCTGATGAACACAGTGCCACCGCCCTTCAACGAGTATAAATATATATAACTTTCATGCCATATTCTTCAATAGAAGTTAAAAGATTCAATAGCATAAACATAAACATCTATGATCCCAATGCGCTCAACACAAGCAGTCCCTCGTTATTTTAGATCCATTTCTTTCTTCTTATGGCAAACTACTAATGACCATAACGACTGATATCGCTGAAGAGAAATATCGTACATACATGTATGTTACAATTCAGTGGGAACTTAAATGGGAAGTAGTGCATGTTTTGTAATTCAAATCGTATAGGTTTTAATATCTCTCTAAATCAATATCTTGACACTAATGAACTTTTTATCGAATAATTCAAAAGAACAGAACAAGAACAAACATTGATTAATCTCTTGTGAAAACATGTACCAAAATTAGAGAAGATCTTTCTTATATAGGTGTAGGACCAACATAACGAAATGTTACAACTTTTCATGAAAGAGCATAACACTTCGTGATTATAACCATGGTTATACCAGTGAGAAAACCATCAAATGGAAGTCCATAAATGGTAATTAATAAATAGTAATTAATTAGTTACCACTAATGGCTTTAGTTGCTACTTATTATCAAGTCGACATTGATGCATAAAATTAGAGAAAACCATCAAGTAGATACTAATGATCAAGTTGTTACTTATTATCAAGTCGACATTGATGCATAAAATGTTGTGATGATAAGTCTAACTTACTATTGATTGTCAAGTCTTACTTTCTAATGATCAAATATCAATATTTAATGCAACTCTTCATTAACAAAGCTAATCAGAGGGTGGCACTTCACTCAAAGGTTTCAGTTTTGGTCCAGAAAATTACAACTGATTAAACTAATGATTAAACTGATAATATAATCCATATGGTTGATACTTAATATAGTTGTTAACAGTGCTAATTAGGTTTAGTTAAAGGTTAGGCTTAACTGATGGAGGCAATGCATTTGATTATAGTTTGGACTCAACAAAAATGTGATTATTTAAAGTAGTTCGTCTAGAGAGATATAACCTTCGATCTGTTTCAATACTAATTACAATCTGCTTGAGCGTTGTCTTGTTTGGAATCACGAAAGAGAAGGAAAATTACATCGTTTTGCTTCCATAGAAAGCGTGTTTTCCCATTGAAATGCAAGTGTTTCTCATTTTACGATAGCTGGAATTCATGTCCGGAATCACTCCTTACATCCGTTCTTGTATTGATGGTGTGGCCTGATAATTGACCAGAGACGAAAGGGGAAGAAGAAACGTGGGATGCTGCAGACGATCTTAGTCGATGGTATTGTTGGCGGTGCACGACAAGAAAAAGCTAGAGATGAAAGAACGGGGATGAGCTAGGGGTTGGGTTAACTTTTCTTTTTACAAGTTAGTCCCTGAGGTTTAGTATATTCAATCAATTTGACCGTAACTAGTAAATATCAATAACTATAAGGGGTCAGTTAGTTCATAGAATGTCCTGCAAATGAATCGAAATTAAAGTTAAAATCTTGTTAAAAGTGATAATGTGTTTGGTGGGTCAATTTTGAGTAGAATTAGGATGTTAATTTTGAACTTGCATTGTTAAACATTTTATATGGATGATAAGTGGGATGAATATGAATTTGGTCTTGTCGTGTTCCTCCATTTGCAATTTGGTCTTCTTAATTAATATGTGTGTCTCAGCATCTCAGATAAATCACCAATAATAATATTACGGAAAGTAAGCTCCTGTCATCCAAGAATCAAAGACCTCCCAAACACGATAACAACCTTATTTTTCAAGTTAACATACATTTCTATACAACTTCAACATGAGTGCAATTAAGATCACTTTTGATTTTTCTACAAGGAAGAGATGCTATGATTATTTTTGTTTCATATGTCACATCAACAACGTCACACTAAACAAAACTACATATTCAATTTCCTGAAATTTAATTCATGGGATTTCTATTTCTCCTAAGAATAAAATTTGAGATTTTGAAACTGAAAACTCACCTAAATTATTTCAGACGTCCAGAAGCAAAAGCCAATGAATGTTTGATAAATGCTAATGGAGATTGGAGAATGGAGATCACAATCACATGATAACATTCATCTTTCCCAATTGATCACCACATTGATTATTGATGAGAATAAACAATAACACTGATTTATGACATTCAAACAGCAATCGAAACGCAAATCAAACACTTCATTCACTCCAATACTTTTCATCACCATCTTTATCACCTTCAACTCCATCACCATCTTCATCAACAGCTAATGATCTAAACCTCTTCACATCTTCAACACAAGCTGATCTAAACAACCCTACATCCACCGCACCAGAGATCATATGATACCCCCGTGACCTCATCTCCTCCGGCGAGTCATGCGGCATCGCAAAACCACACAGATAAGCTCCGGCTCCGCCACCGCCGCCGTTCGCCGTCGTCTTCAACACCCCCTTCTCCGCCGTCCGGAGCATCGCCTTCACCTTCTTATTCCCAGGGTCCCACAAATACCCCATGCTCGCACTCAGATCCAACGGCCCCATTTGCACACAATCAACACCTTCAACAGATGCAATCTCTTCAATCTTCTTCACACCCTCTTCAGATTCCACCTGACACATGATCAGCAGCTCATCTTCATAATTCGTCAAATACCCATTATCAATCCCGTAATCAGAAGCCCTAACAACCGTATGAGCAGACCCACGAACTCCGTTTGGCGGGAATCTACAAAAAGAAACAGCCTTTTTCGCCATTTTGGAGCTTTCAATCATGGGAAACATGATCCCCTGAGGCCCGAGATCGAGGGCTTTCTTGGCCCACGCGGCGTCGGACTCCGGCAGCCGGAGGATCGCCGGAGTACGGGCGGCGGCGAGGGCGCGGAGGCAGGATAGAGCTTCGGAGATGCCGCCGGGGCCGTGCTCCATGTCGACGACGACGAAGTCGTAGCCGGAGAGGGCGGCGATCTCGGCGAGAGTTGGAGAGAAGGAGAGGAGGAAGAGGCCGTAGAGGGTTTCGCCATTTTTGAGGCGAGATTTGAGGGTTTGAGGGGTGGGGGTGGTGTCGGAGATGGTGGTGGTGGTGGTGGATCTGATGGGTGGGGCGTAGGGTTTGGTTGTGGAGATTAGGGGTTTGAAATTGGGGGTTTGGGGGAGGTGGATTAGGGTTTTGGAAGGGGAATGTGAGGTGGGTTTTGATGTTAGGGTTTTGGGGTGAAGAGATGAAGGTGAAAAGGCAAGAGTCGCCATTGCAGACCACTGGAACGTGAAGAAGATGCAGTAGCAGATTACGTGTTTACTAATTAGTATTTACATCCCGATCTATAAAAGCAGTGGAGTCACGTGAATGGTACGTGCATCTTAATATGTTGTTATTGTTACCACTTACCGATGCATTAAAACAAAACAAACTTGTTAACTATCCCAGAAAAATTAAATTAGAAGATAGGGTGTTAATCCCAGTATAGAATAATAGAGTTTTACGGTAGTAGTAGGAGTAGATGAAATTATTAGCCGTAAGAAAGAAATTATTAAATGTTTTTAAAATGATTATTTTTCTTTTAGAACATCCAATGTATCCAATGTTATAAAAATCATGACTAGCTTCTGTTTAGTCGATGATTAGTCGTTAATCGAAGGTTAGCCGCTTCGATTTCACCAAATCAGAGGTTCTAGGCGGTAGTCGGTCAAAATTGGTCAAAGCCAGAGCAAACTGTTCTAATCGGCAATGTTCCGGCGACGATAATCACCGGATTTCCCATTCCGGCAATGATTTGTGACTCCGATGATGGAACGTGAGAAAGGGCAACCGTCAGTGGTGACTAGAACGTGGGGAAGAATTAGGTTGTTTTATGTTTAGAGTTTAACGACTCAACTAAGTTTGTGTACTTTACATTTAACCCCCTTATATTCTCTCAACTACAAATTATCCCCGAAACTTATAAATTAATTCATAAAAAGGTATAAAGTTATACAAAAATTAAAAAATTTTCGCACAAATCTGAAAAATTATACACAAAAGTCTGATCCAGTTAATCTCGATTAATCCATAGTCCTTACCTCGCGGTCTGACTAGCGTGTAACAATTTTTACAACATTGAGCACACCTAACTAAGTTTTATAGATAATTATAAACTTAATTCAAGCTAAAACCTTTTTCCAGTTCGATTACTAAGTATTAGACCATTGACCTATATAAACCTATAGTACCAACTTGATGAATAATACTTTTAATTTTCACTTCATTTCTTATAAATACTTTTAGTAACATAATAATCATAGATTTATGTTATTTTTGCTCTTAATTTCCATTGGAAATCGCTTTTATGTTTTTTTATATTAATCATAATCCTAATTGTGATCAAAGTCAAAAATAATATTTAAAAATTATACTTTTTTAATTATCTCTCTTAAGTGTTAACAAGGTGAAAACTGACTGTTGTTGGTCAAATTATGTACTAGTTTCTTTTAATTATCCTATATATGAAAAGAAGAACTGGAGCAGCAGTTGATTTTCTTGATTTATTGAAATATATAATAGACATCTAGACCAATAAAATGAATAGAAAAATAAAAGTAAATAATGCAAATTTGTCGTCTCAAAGAACCATAAAACAGCAACTCACTTATCCACATAACATGGCAACCACACCCACCCCCATTTCTGCTGCAAATCTTCCATTTCACACAACATTGAATCCACTTTTATCTCCTTCATTCGTCCTCAGAAGCAGCAACCCCCGTAGCATCAACCACACAAAAAGCTTCAATACTACTAAAAATGGAGAAATGGTGGATGAAGATGACATTGTAGAGACAGAAAGAAAGCTTATGAAGAAGAAAGAAAAGTTGGAATCTGTGAAAGCTGCATCGATTTCCGCCATTGTTGGCACCTTTGCAAGCTTGCCCATTTCGTTAACTCACGTTACCAACACGTATGAGCTAACGGTTTCAACTGCAGTTATCATAATCACATGTGCATTGTATGGTGCAACCTACCGATATACTATTAGAAGAGATTTGGATGATTTTCATCTCAAAACTGGAACTTCTGCAGCTTTTGGCATTGTCAAAGGTACTTTATCTCATCTTCTAGGGATGCAATTTGGGTATGACACCTAACACAAAATTTATAGTATTGATATGTAAAGAAGAGAAGAAAAATGAGTTGAACCGGTTGTGTTTGAGTTGTTCAGGTTAATATGTCTGATATGATTTTAAGGTCCGTGTTGGGTTGAACTCAATATATTAATTTGAAAGAGTTTCAAATTTATGATGCAGGGGTTGCTACACTTGATGGTCAGACATCTTTGGATGCTTTAAGTGGTGCAATTTGTGTTTCTGAGAATGTGATCATCTTTCTTTTAGCTGCTGCTGGTCTAGACATATGTTATAAGATGGGGATATTGAGTCCATTTCCACTTGAAACAAGAACTAGAATGTAACACACAAATATATTTATACTAGATTGGCTTTCTAGAATTAAATTTGTACATACACAAGCACATGTCATCCCTACCAAGGCCTCGATCAAGATGTTGGATACAACATTGTCCTATGATCAATTAACTTCATATGCTAGAATCTATGATTTCTTAATGCAGCCACAGTTTTTTTCTAGACCGATGGTCGGTTATAGTGTCCAGGTTTTCCAATTTGAGAAGCCATGGGATGTGGTCTTATGATCTAAGTATTGCCTAATCAAGAGATGATCACTGCAAGTACCCGTGCTCGAAGCTTCTATGTGAAAAACGAATATATATCTTTGTTAACTACAGAAACATCAGGAATATATCATTCCTCACATTGTTCTCCGGTGAATTCACTATAATATAATGTACAAACATGAGAGAAAGCAGTGAGACCTTGAGTTAGGATTCTTAAGAAGTTCCATCTCTCATAAGCATGTGGGAGTAGATCTTACATTCAGGACTTATAAGATGCTCAAACTTTTGTCTTTTAATCCGTGTGAAGGAGTTATTATAAGCTACTCAATTTTAAAATTTTAAAAGAAGCAGTTTGGCCGAGCGAAGATTTGTCCGAACCGGTCCGGTTTCCCGGTCCGACCAGCGGTTCGGGACGAACCGGCCGATTCGACCAGTAAAAAACGATTCAACACAGACCGGACCGGACCAAGCACCAAATCCCGGTCGGACCGGCCAGTCCGATCCGGTCTCAACAACATTGCAAATGGCAATCAATTTCTATCGTGCAAAGCTTACACTACAATCTAAATGTACGATTTCATAAGAACGCTTTCAACAAGGATAAAGACACAAAAGGTTTAAACATCTTGTAAGGTCTAGCCTCAAGTTTAGTTTCAAGTTAACCCACAAACACGTTTAACTAATTTAACAACCATGTTAGCCTAATTACATATTTGATATGCTAAAATATTTTTTTAATATATGTATAATACTATGATGTTATTAAATTCAATTAGATACGAGTGTCCCAAGGAAACAACAAAAGTTAACTAGCCAGTGACGAATCTAGAAGTAAAGTTCAGGGGTAACGTAAAAAAATTTTGGTCATACGTCTATGTGAATAAAGGGATTCGAATGAAAATCATTCAAATTAAATCAATTTGGGATCAAAGGAATCGAACTCAGAGTAATTGTTGACCTAATATCATAATCAATTTTAGAACCAATATCCTGCTCTTGCAAAAAAAGTTGAAAAAATTGTCAATACCAACTTGTTTATTCATCTTTCAAATCTCTAATTTTATAACAAATATCATAATAAGATTACAATTGCATTTACAAAATAACACAATTCAAATACCTAATTCATTATCAAACCTTCGATTCATCTTTCAAATTCCTATTTCATATACGTAATTGCATAAACCATAAATATTAAAAATTGAACCAAACTATTAAATTTTATAACGAATGATACTTAAATATTAGAAATTGAACAACATAAGCTCTAAATCCCTAATTTCATAGTGTAATAGAGAAGAAAAACTAGAAATGTTAACTTGAAGTGGGCGGTGAATTGATAAAAGATCACATGTGGGCGATGGCAAGGGCTGAACAGGTGGCAATTCGGTGGTGGTCGGCTGGACGAATGCCGGTGGGGATGTGAGGTGATCGACAGTGTGGGTGGATGGTGGCTGGTTGGTTGTGGCTTGTGGGAAGGGACGAAGGTCGAATGGTCGATGGGGGCATGGAGTGATTGATGGTGTTTGATTGGGTTATGGTTACTTAGATTAATTAGCTAGGTTAATTTTTTAAGTTGTTTAATATTCATTTTGAACTTGTTAATTATTATTATATCGGACTGTTGGGTATTTTGGGCATATTAGTTATTTATGTTTTTATAAAATGTAATGTTTATTTATAAAATATAAGATTAGTTTTTATAAACTTTAAAACTTTCTATGAAGTGTTGAGTTTAAATTTTTTTAAGGATAACGTAATATTTTCTCAGGGGTAACAAAACCATAATTTTTATTTTTTATTTAACATAAAACCGTATTTTTTTTCTTTACACTACCCGTAAAAAGTTGGGGGGTAGCGGAGGCTACCCCTCGGCTCTTCCCATGTAACTAATAGAAGTGTTAACGTACCAATGATCCTTAACTCAAGTATTTAATGTTAGGTACCCTAATATGTTATAAATATATGTGAAGGTCCTAGGTTCAAATTCTATTTGTATATGAGAAAGTTTTTTTTATGATGATCTCAAGTTTCATATTTGAATAATAAAAATGATCGGGTGAATCAATCACCAATCAACGATCCAATTAACTATTAAAAAAACAAAACATGAGGTAAGGATTCTAAAGGGGTGTTTGTTTTTTGAAAAAACATCTTCCTCATCTTTTTATCTGCGCGCACGCAGACGCGGAAAGAGGTTTTTACTTCACAGAGTGTTTGTTTTCTGGAAGACGTTTCATTAAAAAATGTCTTCCTGACGTCTGCACGGAGAAGATGTGGAACGAGGTTTTCACAACCTCTTTTGAACTCTTCACAACCATTCCCTCTTTCATTTGAACCCTAACCTCCTCTTCCCCACTATACCCACCGCCCCCACTCCCCATTTCTTCACAACCGGTCGCCATCGTCGCCACCGTGTAGTTCCACCGCCACTGTCGTCACCTCGCCACCGTCTAGTTCCACCGCCACTGTCGCCACCTCACCATCGTCTAGTTCCACCGCCACTGTCGCCACCTCGCCGCCGTCTAGTTCCACCGCCACTCCCCACCCACTTCGGCCCCCCTCCCCCTTTGGCCCCCTTCCCCTTCGGCCCCCCTCCCCCTTCGGCACCCGACCCCCTTCGGCCCCCACCCCCTTCGGCCCCCACCCCCTTCGTCCCCCCACCCCCACCGTTGCCACCGTAGCCACTTTCACAACAGGTTGGTTTTTTTTTGATTTGTTGTTCTATGATTAGTTTGTATATGATTTGTATGAGGAATGAATTGGTTTAGTTGGTTGGTATAGTTTGTATAAAAGATGAATTGGTTTGTGTGGTTGGTGATTTTGTTGTTTGCAGATGTTAAAAAAACAATCTTTTTCTTGCAAACTGCAGACATTTAATCCACCTATATTGCTGTAGATATCTGCAGATGTGGTCCGCAGACCGCAAACGTTTTCCTGCACAAAAACAAACAGCACCTAAGATTTGAGGTACTTCGTTTATGATGGAGTGTGAATATCTTAGCCGGTCAAAAGCAAAAAAAATGAATAACATTTTTCTAATAAAGTATATCGTTGTTAGGCTATATGTTTATATTTATTAAAATTAAAAATTAAAAATTAATTATATAATCTTTATGAAAAATCGAAACAGACCTCCGTCATCTTTGGCATACGTACCTTCCATATAAAGGAAGGGGGAAGCTTCATTCGATATATTGGTGATATTTCTCCGGCAGAAGACCACCAGTTTCCGGCGAACAAAATGATGATGAAACTTATGGTCGACGTCGACGACGACATTGACATTGACATTGTGCAGCCGACGGACGTCAACACTCATCTCCCTCATTTCGATTTCATCGGAGATGAAATCGACGCCGCCCTTCCTTTCGCTCTCGACCACCGTGGAAAGCTCACCGATGCAAACTTCTTCAACTCCTTTGAAGACGACTTTGATGATTCAGATATCCTTTAGAATTTGCTTACTTTGTTTCTAGGGTTTATGTTTGTTTTCCTTTGTTAAAAAACCTTCTCTATGATGGATGCATACTCTAATCGATTAACTCAGTACGCATCCCCTTGGTTTCTTAGGTCGTCTACTAGTGTTTGATTACAATTTTTTATTGCTTTTGTTTATTATGCTCTTGGATTTTGTACACTCTTCTTTTTCTTTAAGTGATCATCTTCCGTATTTTTAATTTTCCGATGCTTATGGGGAAAATGTATTATTTACAAACGAAAGTTAATAACAGTTACCATCACTATACATATTCTTAAATCTTAATATTGGTTACTAAATTGGTAAATTGTTAAGGTAAAAATAACTTTTACGTGTTTTCGACTTGACAAATACGAGAATGCATAACTACCAACATGTTTAACGTAAAACTAGACGAAAGCATCGTTCATTTGTTGTCAGACGTCATACATGCACATACAGCACATCACTAGTCATACTTTGAAATTTGGTAACTTGTATAACAACACGCACATGATTGATCATACAATCAAACCAAAAAAACCCATTGAGCTTATGATTCTAAAGGCGTACAATATGTGGGTTAAGAATTGGTGATCATTGTTGATGGTAAACTCAAGTACTATGTTAGTAATTTCCTCCTTAAATACACAAGCAAAACAGATATGACGAGAGTCCACGTCCCATATGCATCAATGTTGTCGGCTGAACATACGTTTGTTAATGATATGCAAGTGAAAACACAATAAATACACAGGTGTTGTTTCACTTATAACATGATTTTGGCCAGCATCAGTTACATGTCAACATATTCTTCTGTTCCTTACATGAACAAATTCATTTTTCTTTCTTCTAGTTCAATGGAATCAAGAAGATCTTAAAACAATGCTAGCTGTCTCGAGTCACACGGTGGATTAAACTAGCTAAAATTTAAATAGCAGCTCCTCAACTATCCCTACTACTGCATACCTATCCATTTTATGATGATCAACATGGAACTAGATTATGTGTCTTTAAAACAAGACAACTCTCTTCATATGCCAATTGATGAATCAAATTCTAAAGCCATTAACACATATAAAACTCACCCCAATTCAGTAACTATTCCTTGTTCCCTTCATCTTCTTCTTCATCCAAATGGTCATATTGTCGAGTTTGATCTTTATGGATTCCCCAATCTCTTACTTTCTTTCTTGGTTCATCATTTGCAGGTGGTAGGTTTTGTTCATCTTTTCTTCTATCCTAACAATCCATAAACATTAACACACCCCATGCTCAAAATCAAGATTAGAATATATTATCAGATTCAACCTGCTAGTATACTACCTGTTTAGAGATTCTAGCATCTTTCTTTCCTTTCAATAATGGCAAGTTCTGAAAATCACCATTCTTGATGCTGGCTTCTAACTGTAATCAATATAAACATCAAGAACAACACATGAATTAAGATGAACTCGTACATAATGATATGTAATCATGCTCACTATGAGAAGGAAGATGAGCTTTTGTTATACCTGAATGTGAAGAATGCACACAAGAATGCTGGCAATAGGCAACCAGCTCTCATCAGGTGACAATGACAGATTGGATCTGCAATCACAAATAATAACCATCTCATACATTGAAAAACAATGAAGATGAATAACAACATTAGAATATAATAGCTTTGAAACCTTAAGTAAGGAGCTAAGTAAACAATGGCGTATACAGCATAACGCTTATCCCCTGTATCCATCCAAGCAAACACCCAACTCTACACACATCAATGATCAAACCACAACAATCAACCTCAAAACCCTAGTCAATCACATCAATTCACCATGTAATCATCAATCAATCATCTCACCATCCAATTGAAGTAAGGGATGAAGCTGATGATCCCCATCACAGCGAACCTCGCATCAGCTGAGTCGATCACTGCGTTGCTATCTTCGTCGTCGTTGGGACCCATGGGCAGCGGAAACACCAGCGAGTTGAGCACACACGCGCCGATAGAGACGGCGAACGGCGCATCGTGCAGTAACGCCGCCCTGCATCTTCCGTTTCTGATTCTCCGGCTCTGTAGAAAAACAATTGAAGATGATACAAACGTAGAAGGTTAGGGTTTTGGAATTAGAATATGGTGCTGATGATGATGAAATTAGTTAGAAGAGGGAGATGACCTGATTGATGTTGTTGCGAGAGTGATGATAGAGTGTGTATAGGGGTTTGAGTACTGGAAGTGTAGAAGAGTTGCAGGTGGAGGAGAGACGAGTGAGAGAAAGGGAGTTCATCGCCGGAGAAGAAGATAACGCCGGCGACTGAGGAGTTGACGGTGGGGTGGGTAAAGCCGTAAAGGTGAAGATCCTTGGACTTTTGTGTTGTTCGGGATGCGTGCGTCTTAAGCATTTTTTTATTTATTAACGGCCTTTGGATCACCAGCTCATCTAATCATCCTCATCTAATATTCTATTTACTCATGTTCGAAACCATAAGACCTATGATAACACGTTTTCAATAATATAAAGCTTATACATCAATCCCACATCTTCAAGCTTCAATCCTGAACTAAAACATCTTTATTTGATTATACATTATACACCCCTTAGGTCTATCTAAAACCTTTTTAATCGCGTATAAGACTTGAACCTAAACATCAATAAACTAAGCTTGATTATGATTATTTTTTCTTTAGCGAGGTTTGAAACCACCTCCGATTCCCGAGTCAGTTTTTTTTTAAATGGAATATCAACCGTTCATACAACATTCAAAACCTGACTCATCTACAAAAACTATCAAAGAGAAAACCTACTAATATAGAAAACCTCTTTGAGTCGAGTTTGAATCTAAATCTTATAGATTACAAACCTAAATCATCACCTCATGTCATTAGTCCAGAAGACCAACTACGATTACTATTAAATAGAGTAGTATGATAAAATAACAGTCATGACATCCTATGATGGTAAGATATTGTTCCATTCAAAAATTCAAAGAACTCAAACATTATAAAATACCATTATAATTTATTAATAAGATTAGATTAAAATATATTCTAATTGAACACCCGCCACCATGTCATAAAATCAAACACGTACCACCATGTCATAAAATCAAACACGTACCACCATGTCATAAAATGACAGGTTACATGATGGTGTTAATGAGTGGATTTAAAAAAAATTCATGCGTTTTCTCAAACCCAAAAAGAAACACATCAACTAGTTCGTTACGTCATCGTGATATACACACTTCTGGTATTATGACAGTCATTCATATAAAATCTCTAGGATACAGATAAACTTATTATGTAAATGCCTTTTTTGACAATTACATTTTACTACCACATTAAACATACATATAATCTATATAACGAGCTTCAAGAGAATCAGTCCAAAGAATCAAGCAAACGCGCTTGCTGCTATAACTGTAAACTGCAAACCGAGGCACTGTTTCTCTTGGTACGAAAAATGAATCAAAGAAATGGTTTCCCCGCTACCCGAATTTTTGCATTTCTATATCGGAAAATCTTCAAACAAAAACTTATTACACAGCTGAGGAAGATCATCCAATTTTCTTGATTGCAAGCACCACTGCTTGCAATTGTACTTGGCGTTAGGCTAGATAAAAACTGTTTAACATTTCATTTCATTTTAAAAAAAGGGGGAATAGATTAATTTACCATAATATACAACAACACATCACTTGCGGATATGAGGATGTCACGCATCAGCTTCACCTTTCCGCCTGTCCTCCTGGCTATTGCTGGTAATAGCATCAACTCGCTCTTGTAACTGGAAACAGCAGCGAATTACATGCTTCTCAGTAAAATTATAACTAAATGAATATACAAAACTTGAGATACATCATGCTTTATATTGACAGGTGAAATACAAGATCTAAACCAACTCACTTGTAAGTATTTTAACTTTTCAGCAGTCAATTCCTCAGTCAATGTTGTTAACCTGTATGCAAATAAAAAGTCAAAATCAAAAACATAAATTGGCTTTTAGTTGACCAGTTTATATTCAGTAACCTGGATTGCAGCTCAGAAACCTTTGAAAGCAGCAAGCGCTCTCTATCAGAAACTTCAACCTGAAAATTGGTAATAAGCATAGTTGTTAAAAGCCGTCGCCTAGTGGGACTAAGCCAAAAAATAAGGCCAGTCCCAAATTCAACGCTTCATTTAAAAAGACAATAAACCCCTATTCAAATCGTTCAAGTACTGTAAATGGTAATAAATAATTTTTCAAAGCCTTCTACTTCAAGAAATTTTATTGATGAAGATTATGAGGAAGTGGAGGAAGATGAAGATTTTAAATAATTATGAACTTTTGATTATTCTAGTTTTACTATTTATTACTTTACAAACTATTTGTTTTCAAGTACGAACAATTTGTTTTTGGAGTTTTTTGGTATTTGAGATGATTTTAGCACTTTATGTTGAAGATTATGGTCTTGAAATTTTTTTGTATATGAAAGAAGTGTTAGTTTTCATTACATAATAAATTTATAACTGTATTTATTTTAATGAGATTTATTTTTCTTAGTCCTGCGCTCTTTTTGGGCTTCTCGCCTAGGCCGTACTCCGTAGTCCAACAAATCGCCTAGGGTGCGCCTTGCGCCTTTAACAACTATGGTAATAAGTATTGAAAATGTAACTGTGAAGTTATTTTGTCAAGTAATACATGTACATACATATCCATTACTCTCAGAGCTGCGAGGCAATGGGGGCAACTTCCCATTTTGAGAAGCTGAAACAAAAATCAGAGAACAAAAATTAGTCCAAAATTATTCATAGTCACAACGCTTGATACCAGGAACGGTGGTGTGTATATATTGGTAAAATGCAACAAGTAATAAAATTTAAATATATAGTGCATTTAGGGAAGTGTGTATATATTAGTAAAAAGCAAAGGGTCGAGCCAATGGGTTTTAAAAATAACCATTTTTGATGCTACTCAACCTCAGCCAACCCATTCTAGGGATGACCAATAAAAAACTTAAACCCAACAAGAAAACCCAAAATGTATGGGACAGATAGTCGGATATGAGACTAGTTTCAAAAAATTCACGTGTATGGTACTAGGTGATACATGCCAGATTACCGGTCCGGATTAAATTCACTACTACGGGCTTCTAAAAGATCCTAAATTTTTGTATAAAAAATCATTAAAAGATGTCACTTTCAACCCAGCCCAACCCGTTTTGACCCCCTTTCTGGAGCTGGTCACTTTGGACCACCCCGCCATTTTGCTACTCATATTGACAAGCACAATAAGATCCAATGAAGATATTAACTCACCCTCTGCCACGTCAGCTGATTGTAAGCTATTCAACAAATTCAAGATAAGATCCTGGGAAACAAATGTTAATATGGCAAGAACATCAATAATTTCATATTTGCAATTGTGTATTAGAAGTAACCTTGGTTTACCTGCTGAACTGTTGTCTGTTGAAAAAGGTTTTGAAGGTGAGGCATGAGCACTGATGCAGGTAATATGCTATTTGCAGAACTGCTATTGGCATCCCTATGCGCAGGCTGCCAAACAGCCAAGAAAGATGTAGCATCAGAAAGGTTCATAATAGAAGATGAAGTTGAGTGCATTACTAACCATTTTATTTGAGTCAAGTATCCAGTCACCCACACTAGCAGACTTCCTCAGTGATGACTCCTGATATAAATGATTAATTAATCAGATGAAAATTCATACATTCGTTGTTGTAAATAGGCAAATTGCATAACAAAGATAATTAACTCATAGAGAATTTCTATTAAGGTAACAAACTTGTTTTCCGCTCTTCTTAGTAATCAACTTTAAATGTTCTCAAAAAAGGTAATAACTTTAAGGTTAATGCGACGGAATATGGATCACAACACACATGCACAGACGATTAAATATAAAGCAGAAGCTAAAGAACACAATATGTAATGTGGTTTAGTCGGTGTCACATACACCCACAGTCTACAACTTCGGTTTCTCTTTTGTTAGCTCAAGGTGCTCAACGATTACAATTACATAGCATAGTATATATAAATAAAAAAATAGGGTTAACGACTAAGTGAACAAGATAACAAATATGGGCCCGAAACCTTATTCTCTATGTCACCAACTTGAGCCCAAGCCCAAAAGCCTTCACACCCCAACAATAACCGGTTATTTTTTTACCGCTTGAAAAGGTTATGTCGCGCATTCTTTCATGAGTTGGTAAGCTTAGATGGCTTTCGTAACAAAATTATACGTAATATCAGTTAAACCAGGACAAAAGCCTCCTTTCTCTTGTTCCATTGTATAACTTATCCCGCCCTCTTCATTCTTCATTTGTAAGATCCGGAGTAGTTCATGTTATGAATTTACAGTGAGTGAAAAGTTTCAGATTAGGGTTTTTACATAGCTATTTTGAGATAGGATTTTTTTTAATGATATGATGATATATTGTTTTGACAATAACTACTTGTTTGTGGTAGTAATGATGAGTGGTTGATCTGAAAGATCCTAAAGAACATTCAAACTAAGTACTAACTATATTTGATAATTATATAATGAAATTTGGTATAAATCATAAAATCAATAATAATATAATTAAGTTATCACAAGAATGCTATAAGAATCAATGATTGCTTATTGTTTCTACTTTACTGTACATCATTTATTATACTGCCTGAAAAAATCAAAATAAATAAATCCCAAGACATTTTGTCTATAAATGGTGTCAAGTAATAAATAATTTGATAATATATCAAAAAAATGTTCAACTTAAATTTTAAACTGTATGCTAGGGACATGCTGGCATGATGTGGCAAGGCAATCCATTAAAAATGTACACTAGGCAGCTAACATGGCAAGCCAACTGACCAACTCATAAAAAATGTTACATAAGCATGGTAAACTATTCATTCAGCAAAAAATGGCAGGTTATTACCTTTTTGAGAGATTTTGAAAGTTGGTTATATTAAAATAAGTTAATTACCTCAAATGGTAGCAGATTTGGTTTTTTACCTGGGATGACCGTCGAGGGACTGTACATAATGGAATATCCTGAAGTAAATATTTAAGTTGCAACCATAATTTATAGCGGCAGGAAAATGCAGCTTACCTTTACAAAATCAAGATCTTCAGATGTCACAGAAAAACGTCCTTTTATTTGTACCAAATTTGCTTTTGCCTTGTCATCCAACGAATCCCTGTATCCTGTGGAAACAAAATATATACATATGAATACTTCAGTCAAAACAACAATTTCATTAAAATATTCAGCCAAATGTGAGAATGAATACCTCCCGTTGGTTTTATTGGAGCAGATAAACTGTTTCCTGAAGCTCTATTTGGAAGGTTTAGTGGACCACTAAAACTGGGGGCTCTCCTTACTTGATGGATTTTATCAATTGCTTGTGAGCTTTCATAGTCAGACCTGATAAAAAAAATGATCTAATTAAGTAAATCTAAAATCTCCATGAAAGTAATCAGTAATCACAAAGATCAAAAAAGTGACTAAATATAATGGTGAAACCTTTCTGAATTACGAGTTCTTTCAGATTTAGAATGATTTAAGACCAAACCAGCTACTAAGGGCCCACTCTGCGTTTGTCGAGGTCTTCCTGTTATAATTCTAGTTTTAGCCTGTGCAGCATCTTTATCAGAGGTTGATGGTGGTTGATCTGTTTTTGTTCTGGTTTTTTCTATAATGTTCCCTTTATTGTCATCTAGCATATTACTTTCTGAAGTATCGCCCTTACTGATCAAGGATTCAGATGGGACTGCTTCATCACTGAAGCGGATTAATAAAAAAAAAGAGTGTTCAACATTAAAAAATAATAAAAAACAAACAATAATACAGAAATAAAAAATTGCAAAGACCACGAGTTGAGCATTGACCTAGAAACAAACTCGCTGGTGGAATCTAGTTTACCAGTTGTAGCCTTTGACTCGGGTGTGTCCTGTGCAGCACATAATAGCACCTTATCACTCTATACATAGGCATAGGTTTAGATATATGGGGCCAGCTTAATATTCTGATTCTCAAATGGTATTTAGAATCAGACATACATTATTGACAATTGGAGTTGAACTTACATCATTTTCCTTGATATCTTGAATTTCGTCATCATCTTGAAGCTTTGCAATAGAAGGAAAAAAAGTTGTCATATTATATGAAAATGCAAGAAGCAAACTGCCATATGGTTATACAGTCTGTTTAAAAAGTAAGATGTACAATATGAATAATACCAAGGATGCTTTGAATTTTAAATCTTGAATGTCAAAGTTCCAAGCACTAACACCTCGCTGGTACTCACTCTGGATATCATCACAAAAAAAAAGAAAAAAAAAAGAAACAGATATGAAATTATGTTTAGAAAAGACAAGAAAACAAGCATATTAACTTCATCAACAGAATAATGCATCCAACCTGTGACAAGGCTTCTTGTTCTGCTGAGGGCATCTTCTTGAGAGCTAGTTGAGCAGCATCTTTAATCTGCATGTATGTCAGAAGTCATATCTACACTGGCAAGTTAAGTTTTTCTTAAAGGCACAAGGGCCAGTTAAGTTTAGTTGTACATGGCATAAAAACTAAGATTGCATACCTGGAGGGCTTTCACACGATGCCAAAGTGGCGGCAAGTCAGAAAAGAGTTTCTTCACAGTGACCTCTGGGGGTTTAGCTTGTTTAAAAAATGAATGTTTTAACAACTTCTCAGCAGTTGGCCTTTTTGTTTGATCTTTCACCAAGCACATTGCGACCAATTCTTTAAAAGACTGTAAGAAAAGAAATTTATTAGTTATCAATATATAAAGACACAAACACATAAGCGAAATTTCAATGTGGTGTTTATGTAAAAACATGACACCTTGGAAAACCGTTTATCCGATCGTAATCAAGTCCAGGGGGGGCATTTTGTATGGTCATCAAGAGGACCTGATACACAAAAGTAAACCAAACAGTTAAAGGAAAATAAAAGTAATAAAGGACATGAATATATTCAGCGTGTTACTAGAATACTGACCTTCATTGGAGGATACTTTGAGAAAGGGGCATGACCGTGAGCCAACTCCAGTGCAGTAATTCCAAATGACCAAATGTCAGCCCTGTAAATGATGATTATGGTATTTCAATCCTAATTCTAATCCTTTTTGAAAAATATATAATGTGAATATTCATCGATAATATGAATTTAAGAAAATGATCATCTACACTCACTTAAAATCATATCCACTTCCTGGCTGCAGCACCTCTGGCGCCATCCTGTATGCAGTATTAAAACCAAAAGTCAAATGTGTGCACAAAGACTTTATAAACCAAAAGTCGGTAGAACATGTACTAACCAGCAAGGAGTCCCCACGAAAGTGTTTCTAGAACGCCGTCTATCACCGCTATCAAACATACAAGCCGACACACCAAAGTCCCCAAGCTTTATCTCCCCATTAGAGTCAAGAAGTATATTTCCAGCCTAAACCAAAATAATGTTGAGAAATAATAATCGGAAAACTAGAAAACAAAATAAATATTAGATCTAGTGACCTTAACATCACGATGTATGTGTCCATGTCTATGCAAGTACTCCAATGCCTTGAGTGTCTCTTTGAGAATAGAAGCAATAGCCGGTTCTTCAAAACCGTCAGGATATGCTGATTTCATGAGATGTAGACAAGAACCTTCAGCCATGAACGGCATAACTACCCAAAGATTTTGGTTCACGACAAATGAACAAAATGCCCTTATCACATTCGGGTGATCTATCAAACTCATTGTTTGGGCTTCCCTTCGAATATCATCCTGTAACCAGTCTTACATTAGTTACTCATCACCAAATTCCCTATATTGTATTTGCTATACGTCTCACTTTTTCTAAATTAATATTCAGATCATTTATCTGTAATGGATAAGAGTATAAAAGGAGAAGGAGCAAAGGAAAATAAAAGTGAAATGCGACTTGTGCAGAAAATAAAGTCGAGTAATTTACTTAAGCTATTCTATAAATAAGGCAAGATGATGTTATTTTGAGTTCCATAAGGATCAACAGAAAAGAAAAAATCTTCGGCAAACCATAGAGAAACAACTTATGCCAGCATGAAATGAAGAGATGAATGGATGATATTTTGCTTAATTTGATACAATCGGTAATAATTAATCTTTATCCAAATTCATAGGACCTAAGTATGCTGCTAAGCATTTAATTGATAAAGTTCTTTTTTGCTTGCAATCATTGTTTCGTGCAGCATAATCATATCTAAATAAACGACTTGCAGTGGTTAAGTCAGTCTAATAATCTATAATATACAAGTAACGCTTCTGCACTTGAGTAAGCTCAAAGAGCAAATCTTAATGGTCTACACAACATGAAGGATGAAGGGACCATATAACAGGCAGATCACAAATAAAAATTCTGTAAACCTCACTGCTTAGACATCTACTCGTACAATCTTAAGCAAAATTAAGAATTTCCCCCTCTTGATACAAAAATGGGATGCAATTTGACCTCTGATGTGATGTCAACTGGCACAGGTTCGACTTCAATAGGTAGTCGCACATTCGATCACTGAAATTTCAATTCAATCAAAGGAAACAAACACATCTTCGTGCTTGTATTGGTAGTTGATTAGGTGAATTGACGAACACACATATCAAAAAACAGAGTGAAAACATCAAGAGAGAAGTAATTAAGAGTGGAATTACGAGATTGCTGTTGATGCGTTCGAGATCCAAGCACTTAACGGCGAGGACGTCATTGGTGGGGAGATAGATGGCTCTGTAGACGGTGGCGCTGGCGCCGTAACCTACTTCTTCTAGAAGATTGTAGTCGTCGGGATTGGTGGAGTAGCTCTTCTGACCGCCTCCCATCGGTATGATCTGAAAAGGAGTTGACGGTGGGGGTTTTGGGATCTCCGGTGGTTGTCAGAACTCCGGTGGATGAAGTTGATGATTGTTTAGATTTGGGTTTTCCGATCACCCGGGGTTTCACGTCAAACTTCTGTTGTTATTTGTTGCAGAAAATTCATGGACTCGATAAGAACTTTATTGCAAATTGTCATTTCCCTAAATATCTCTTTTTCGTTTCTTTTAGTTTTTACTTTTTACGGTCACACACTTACTCGCTTATTTTTATTTTTATTTTTATTTTTATTTTTATTTTTATTTTTATTTTTATTTTTATTTTTATTTTTATTTTTATTTTATTTTTATTTTATTTTTATTTTTATTTTTATTTTGTTTTTGTTTTTATTTTTAGTTTTAGTTTTCACTGACAATCGTCCAGTTTTTCATGTATCAGCAGGATATTAGTTTTTTTTATTTATTTATGTGATTTTCAGGTTTTCTTATTTTATATCATATCGTCCTAATATTTTCTTATTTCTCGGTTTTCTTTTTGAAATACTTTTTTTTAAAGTATGGTGTGGTCTGGTAAATATTCATAGGGTTGTAACACCTTGCAGTAGGAGTGCGGTATTCCCGGTTGGCCCTAGTTTCTCCCAGGATTGCCCCGGCATTTTCAAGACTCCACTCCTTATGGCCTTAAATTTTTCTAATTTATAATCTATCTTATATCAAAATTAAATTTTATCCTTAGTTTATTAAAAGGTGGATAAAAATAACTTGTTGGGTTGTGAACTTGTGATTGGTGTTCAAGAAAATATATATATATATATATATATAAAAGTTGGTTATTAGTTATGGATTGTAGTTATGATGAGCATAAGTTGAGAAATGTTTGTAATTTTATGGTTTTTTTTGGCATTGAAGTTTTTTTTATAAAACAAAGAAGTTATGAAATGACATGAAAAGGTTATAAACTTTTTTCAATAGATAATAATAGGGTTTGTTAAGGATTACGAATCTGATAATAGTTGACATTATTTAAAAAAGTGGTAGTGATTGTATTGGTTTGATTTAATTATGATGAACATAAAAAATAATTGTAGCGAAGCAAAAGTAAAATGGCGCTTACATCGGAGACCATACTCATGATGCACTACTTTGAGAAGCACGGAATGGGCCAATAAAGGAAATATTTCAACGGAGAATAACATGCCGTTTAATCATTACATACGAGCAATATAGTATAATATAATATAATATAATATAATATAATATAATATAATATAATATAATATATATAATATAATATAATATAATATAATATAATATAATATAATATATATAATATAATATAATATAATATAATATAATATAATATAATATAAATAATATAATATAATATAATATAATATAATATAATATAATATAATATAATATAATATTTTTTAAAAAGAATACAAAAATTAAAAGTTTCAGTATTGATCTACTTTGAATAAATCAAAGAAATTAAAAGGACAAGTCAAATATAAACACACAAATATGTTAAACATTGATAGGCTACCTAGGTAAGATTATTTTTATAAAATTCCAAGAGCTTTTTCTTTATATAGAAGACGGTTTTCTTTTGACATTTTAACACTGAGACAATTAGTTAACGAGATGATAAATTGGTGATATGTTGTGACGGCATGCATTGTGCGCATACGTATGTGAGTTTAAATACTCAATGTATGTGACATAAAATTTAAATCAAATCATGAAATTTATTAACCCCATAAGTTTTTTTATCCTTTTCGTATTATGTAAATGTTTGTATGAATTGCGATATATCCAAAGCAAGCAATAAAAGTATACCGAATAATTTACACATAATATAATTGTATGTTTAGTCAAGAATCAAGATAATGATAACAATGACCGATATCATATTAAGTTGATATCATTCTGACTTGGTGATTATCTTTGTTTATTGTATCCGTAGTTTGACTTTGACTATTCTTCATGAATACATAAACCGATGAATTGAACGTTTAATATAATCAATTGAGTACCATCAACCTAAGCTTTTATAAAAGGTGAATTTTATTTTTGATGTATAGAAAAACCTAACAATGAAGGTCTACAAACTGTGTTGACTGTTGGGCCCATGATGGGCTTGATCAATGTTAATGGGCCATCTGGCCTCATTATATTACTGTAGGCCGCAATGTAGCTGGGTTTGGGCTTGAGCCTAGATTATCCACCAAATAAGAGATATAAAACATGTAGAATTCTTTAATGTACTGTAAGCAAATCAAACAAAACACCTAAACACGGTTTTCGTGTTTTTTCATTTAACTTTTAATTGAAATAAACTAAAAAAACAAACATTCAATGAAGATACTTTCAAGTATGTGTGCGTTTGTTTACTTTAGCTGAATAAACTGACGAGAACAAATACTGGTTTGAAGATGTTTTCTTGTTCATGTTCTTTCGTTATTAAAATAAATGTGGTTTTGTTCGTGTTCATTTATATTTGTTTGCTAATATTTTAAATGGACATAAACCGATAGAAATAAACGTCATTTAGAACTAAACAACAATGTCTAACTTAAAGTCTAAATTCCATCATAATCACATTGTTCAACAACATACAACTTCTTAAAAGTAAACAGCAACAAAATAAAACTTTTAAACTATTAGATAATAAAAAATTAAATAAAAACCTTAAGAAATGAATATTAAAAAAAACATAAATAATGGGTCAATTAATATTACTAGTTTGTAATAAATAAATTTAATTGAATATGTAAAAGGACAAATATAAACAAAAATAAACATTAATGAACAAACATAAACACACACTTACGAAAAAATAGGACATGCATCATATCCACTCGTTTAATTAAAAAAAAGTTATGTTCGTGTTACTTAATTTGTTAAAGAAATGAAAATAAATGGACTTCTTACTAAATAATTAACAGACGTCTCATTTATGAGATTAGATGTTTACAATAGATACCTATGATATCTTTAAAACATAAAATAGAATTGTTCTCATGCCAAACTATAAGATACAAAACTGGATTGGAAGAAAAGAAAATGTTAGAATATAAATTAACGAGACCACACTACATCTACATGGGCAAGCCTATGGCATATATTCTTCAAAAGCCAATTAACCGACCCTAGAATAGGCGTGAATGACAATCACAATCATGGAACACGAATTTGGTCACTTGTAATTTGTAACAATCTATTTGGATGGTTGTGAGACTCCAACGTCTACTGTGTATTGCCGTATTAAAATACCTTTACATGTTAATGGTATATTGTTAATTTCAACGTCTGGTTTATTCTATATATGTATCGTCAATGTTAACATCAAGCATCTAGTAAACGAGTCAATAATGAAAACGGGTTCCCCTTTCTATTCAAGAACTAAAAAGCAACGAGGATATTGTATGAGAAGATATACGAGCATATTTCTAAGTTTGGACGTGCAGGATATAGTCATGAAGTTTTTTGAAAATATCTTATTTCAGCCTAAAGTTTGAGATTTCATATCAAAAATATAACCTTTAACTTCTAAACTTTAAGATTATGATGTAGTTTGTATTCCATTTTTTCCTTCTAAATTTTCTTAGTATTTTGTTGTTATAATACAAGTGTATTACAAATATGAAATATGAAAAAAGACATTTTAAGGGATCTTTTTAATTTTTTTAAATTAAAAATATAAATTTATGGATACAGTTTTAAGTTCGATAAATGATAGTTTTTGTCGGGGTTTACTGTTTACACATGGTCACCAAACAACCCATTAATTATAGATACGGACCATCGGGGAGAAGAAGATGTTTCAATAGAAGTTTGATTTATTCGGTTATAGGTCCAAAGAAATTATTGAGTTGTAGAGTATGATGGTTGTAGGGATTCGATAGGTGCTAAAAAGACAACATTCTAAAGGACACAAGACCTCGGACCTCACTTCGAATTTCAGCACTTGAACCATACAAAATATTAAGCCGTTTTATTTTACTAGTTTAAGATGATAAAAACACGTTATCAACCCTAATCCTTATTTCGTTCGAAGTCTATGTTTGTGTGTTTTTAATCATGGGAATATGGCAAAAGATCATTTGTATGTATGTAATTTTTAAATTTATAAACATAATTGTAAAGATAAGATATCGTTATCGAAAGAACGTGGGGGGCGTGTGGAGTGGTAATGATAGGAGTAAAAATATTCTGCATCCACTTTTCAACTCCAAATCACAGCCTTCCAAAAACCATGACATTATATAATAAAGTAATAATCCAAATTTACAATTTCTACTAGATATTATGACATCTATGTTAACTGAGATTTTTTCTCACTTTTTGTATATGTAATACAATTTCGATGTTATATTATTAGTTAAACTCTTTTTTAAAATATAGATTACACGTGTATAACAAGATGATAACATTATAATTTTTATAAATTTAATCTCAACAATTGTTACGTATAGAAAGAAAGAGCTTACTTGGTGTTTGAATGTTTAAATTAGCTTCCTCTTTACACAGGAGTTAACATAATATGATGTTTAACAGTTGTTTCATACGTATAGTTGCAAGTTGATGGCTTGATGTATGCAACAATTGTTACACAAATCAGACAACTCAACCTATAATGAGATCACCAAATTCAAAATCATCTAAACTTGTGAATTGAAACCTATCATCTTTGTTCCATATCTAACAAATCAGACAACTCAAATTAAAAAAACATAAAAATCTTGGCTCCTTTGGGAGTAGCGGCCATATGATAATTTTGCAATGAGGGTTGTGTTGAAACTGGCGGAAGCTAAAATGATAAACAACTAAAAATTGGAATCATAGTCGGATTCAGCTCGACAAAGACTCGACTTTGTGTAATATTCAAAATTTCCAAAAGTGAAATGGAAGTATAAGATGCTAGAAGAACTCTGATTCTAGTGAATTACTTTGTGGCATTTTCAGCCTAACAATATATGGAATGTCACATTCAAAATTACCAAACAAATGGAAGTATAGGGTACTAAAGTGCAAACTAACGTGCTTCAAAGACTACCAGTGTAGGCAAGAACGATGGCTCTAATTCTAACTTTATGCTTGTCATGTCATAAAAAAACAATATCAATTTGAACAAGTAATATCTGTTGATGTAACATCAAGAGTGTGCCTTCAACGGAACCCGATTCGTTGCTTATAAAGAAATAATCTTAGCCTATAAGGTCGTGTGGCAGCCACACTTTTGAAGTGTGTTCTTGGAGCGAAAAGAAGGAATATAAGGTGAAAAATATTATATTATATAAGTTCACATAATTAGTTAAAGATATATTACATGTTATGTTGTTTGATTATAAACTGTTGATGCAGAATCCATTATGAACATGGGGAAGAATGAGAATGGGGAGATTGAAAGAGAGAAAAGAGAGGAAATGATACAAGAGAAGAAAGAAGATGATGGTAATCATCAGTTAGAGGGTTCAAGAAGGCTGCAACCATGGACACAACAGATAACGGTTCGTGGGATTGCAGCAAGTGTTATCTTAGGGTGTGTCTATAGTATTATAGCCATGAAACTGAACCTCACAACTGGCATGACGCCTAATATGAACGTTTCGGCTGCGCTTCTTGCTTTTGTGTTCATGAGAAGTTGGACAAAGATGCTCCAAAAGTCTGGAATTTCATGTGTTCCGTTTACTAGACATGAGAATACCATGATTCAAACATGTTCAGTAGCTTGCTACAGCATTGCCATTGGAGGTTTAATATTTTTTTTTGTTTTTTTAACAAATTTTATTTATTTATTACAGGATTAATTATGGGTTTTTGTTGATAGGTGGGTATGGGTCTTATTTACTGGGATTAAACAAGAAAACATATGAGTTGGCAGGAGGAGCAAATTCACCAGGGACTTACAAAGAACCTGGTGTGGGCTGGATGATGGGTTACTCCTTTTTGGTTTGTTTTATCGGTCTTTTTGTATTGATTCCACTTAGAAAGGTATATCATCTTTAAACTTTCTAATTTCTTTTTACTGTAGTCGAGTTACAGAACGTTTTAGAGCTGATAAAGAAAAAGGAAAAAGAATCTTAAGGTCAATATTATGTTTTATTCGTTACTATTAGTTTAATATTAGATGGTTAGTCTGCAGACAGAAAGGAGATGCTTTGTAGCATTGTTAACAAAATCATATTTGCATTCAGAATTTAAATATACTGTGCTAATGGAGTTCCATTTGGTTATCTACAGGTTTTGATTGTTGACTATAAGTTGATATTTCCAAGTGGGATGGCGACCGGTGTTCTTATTAACGGGTTTCATAGTCAGGGAGATGATATGGCAAAGTACTTAAAAATCAAAACCTTTTAATTCCTTTTGTGCATATTGTAATGATATCAAAACTCATGATTTTTTAACTATTTTTTAAATGTTTATAGGAAGCAAGTGAAGGGATTTGCAAAGTACTTTTCAGCAAGTTTTCTTTGGGATTTTTTCAATGGTTCTTTACAGGAAAGGAAGGAGACTGTGGATTTGCTCAGTTTCCTACCTTTGGATTAAAAGCTTGGAAGAACACGTAAGACCACGCTTCGTTGTTGCTTGTAAAGTGAGCAACTTTATTTCACTAACACCATTCTTGATTCTGATATATGGGTTCTGAATCTGGGTGCAGGTTTTACTTTGACTTTAGCATGACTTATGTGGGAACTGGGATGATTTGCCCTCACATTGTGAACCTATCATTGTTGTTTGGAGCTGTGGTTTCATGGGGTATAATGTGGCCCTTGATTGGAAACAATAAGGGAGAGTGGTTTCCTACTGGTTTGCCTGAAGGTAGCATGAAAGGCCTCAATGGTTACAAGGTGATATTTTGGTTCACTTTTCTTGATTTTTTTCTTAATATTGAACACATTTGAGACTTATTGTTGTTATTATTATTTTTGATAGTTATATGAGGTATGTTTTTTTTGGGTTGCAGGCCTTTATTTCAATAGCTCTAATCCTTGGTGATGGGCTATACAATTTCATCAAGATACTATGCATCACATCCATGAGTGTTCATGGAAGATTCAAGACCAAGAACGTTAATCCAGGTTGTTAGGAGATTCATATAAGTTTTTGTGTTTTGTTTGTCTGTTTTTGTTACCTAAACGTATATTCCTTTTTGTAAATGCAGTTATAGGAAAGAAGGTTAGCGAAGAGGAGCAGAAAATGAATGAGAATTTTGTTAGAGAAACCATACCCATGTCGGTTGGAGGAATTGGCTACCTTATTTTTGCCTTTATTGCAGTAATTGCGATACCATACATGTTTCCTGAGGTTAAATGGTATTATGTAATCATAGCCTACATTTTTGCTCCATCTCTGGCATTCTGTAATGCTTATGGAGCAGGGTTGACTGACTTTAACATGGCGTATAATTATGGTAAAATCGGGCTTTTCATGATGGCAGCCTTGGCGGGAAAAGAGGATGGAGTGGTGGCAGGAATGGTGGGCTGTGGGCTGGTGAAGTCGGTTGTCTCGGTTTCTTGCATACTGATGCATGACCTGAAAACGGGTCAGTTGACTTTGACTTCTCCTCGAACATGCTTCTTAGTCAAGCCATTGGTACAGCCATAGGTTGCATCGTGTCACCTTTGAGCTTCTTCTTATTCTATAAGGCGTTCGATATTGGAAATCCTAATGGAGAATATAAGGCACCATATGCAATAATTTACAGAAACTTGGCGATTCTAGGAGTCCAAGGGTTTTCGGCTTTACCTAAACATTGTTTACAATTGTGTTATGGTTTCTTTGCATTTGCTGTGGCGATCAACATGATCAAAGATCTGTTGCCGAAAAAGATAGGCAAGTGGATGCCATTGCCGATATGCATGGCTGTGCCTTTCTTGGTTGGTGGATATTTTGCTGTTGATATGTGTGTTGGGAGTTTAGTTGTGTTTGTTTGGCACAAGGTTAATGCTAAGGAAGTTGATTCAATGGTTCCTGCGGTTGCTTCGGGTTTGATATGTGGTGAAGGCATGTGGACCCTACCGGCCTCAGTTCTTGCGTTGGCGAAAATAAGCCCTCCCATTTGTATGGAGTTTTTAACTTCTTAAACTAGAATCAAATTTTGTTATAGTTTTGGAAAGATGAAATAATATAATCAACCATAGTTGTGTCATAATATTAGTGATTTTAAATATCTTGTCACTGATGTTGAATGATTTTAAATACCTTCTAGCTAGTTGTTTCTAAAAAATATCTATTATGCCAGCTAAAACATCAGTCTTACCTCGTGCAAAAATCATACAAACTAGTCGCAGAGCATAAGCCATGAATCCAAACTTTCCCGTTAGTGACACCTCACATTCACTAACACACCACTCCTCTTGCCAATGAGTGATGAAAGTGAGTCTCACATGTGAGTATACTCATCGGCATGAAATGGAACACTACTCACATACACATTCACTTGGAACACATTTGCCATCCGTCAATGGTGATAAGGAGCTTATGTTGACGTCTATGTGGCCCAATTCACACTCAGTCTTACTGAGTACACCGAGTGTTTTTATAAAAGTTCTAATTACCGGCTAAGCAAAATGACCAAGTCGTTGATCGAAGTTATTTACTTGTCTCATAAGATAAAAGATAATAACAGGGCTATATTTACTTACTAATCAGCCAACTTTGTAATATATTGAAAAAATTGTTGGTATTTTTTAACGAAAATGGAGGTAAATATAGGAACCCCGGCACTACTATTCGAAAGAAAAGCTTTTGCTTAAACTGCCATTGATGATTTGATGTTTTTTGTTTGTACTAGGTTATATGGTTCGTGAATCTTCAAACACATGAACAACAATAAACAAGCATAACATTATATACTATTTGTAGGGTCCAGAACTCATGCACAACAACAACAAACATCCAAGATCGTTTCTCCCTTTCGTGTGACTTTTCTTCATCATAGTATGGTCTATGGTTACTTCAGGCTTGAGTTGTTTTCATCTTTGATGCAATCATTAACTAAGATCTAAAATAAGGTGCTGGTGTCTAATTCTGGTTCATTGAATCCCAATTGGTAAATGGGTGAAACTTTTAGTTTTTAGCAAAGTTCCTGTTGTTCAAGAGGAAATAGATATGCGAATATGACTTTAAATAATGAATTCTTTACTTCCCAAATGAAAACTTACAACTTATTTGTTAGACTACATTTTTACATTTTGAAATATATTGCATGTCATCTCCTGTGAATGTTGTGTGCATCACCTGCAAAATGTGAAACCCCAAAATATGATGTCAGACTTGTCAAGTGCCCGAGAAATCATCCACCAGATCAAAGCATTGACCGCGGTATCATAAGTCAGTTATTATTGTTCATGATATGTCAAAGGGCAGTAATGCCAGCTGCTTAATCAAAGGCCGTGTTGCGTACCTACATGGCTCAAAACCACGTTGGATTATCTAAAGCCAAGCGCTCAACAGCCATGTGGCCCGAGAGATTTGGAGGTTATCCCTTCAACTTCATTTCATATATATATACAATCAAATGGAGATTAGTCGAATATGAAATAATGAGAGATTTTAAAGCCTTGAGATTAATCATCCATCAATGCACCAAGACTACACTTGTTTGCTGATAAGAAGATGATTAGGAAGATAATTCGACATTTCTCTAAGAAAGCATGTTCATATATAGGGTTCAATTCAACTGTAGCTGAATGAAAAATACAACATTCTCTAAAAGGCTAAAACTGAGATAGATTTACCATAACTACCTGAACCCCGCAATGAGATGTTGACATGTTTTAGGAAGAAGACACAATCACTCGAATCAATGAGCAGGGGCTCGGCGCAACACTTGAACAATATTATTAAAACAAGAAGCAATTTTGTGCTGTGGAAAGGGAGCGAAAAAGGAAAATCCAAAAATAAAGGCCAAGCAACTCCGCTCCTAAATCTTGTCATGGAGGTTTACCACCAAAGCCTGTGCATCATCGAGAAGCTTCCAAACATCCAAATGTCCAGCCATGTTATTACACTCCCTCAGTATTTCATCCATGCTGCTATACTTGTATATTATTTGCTTTCTCATCTGCAGCACACAAGCAGCTATTGCATACAGCAATAAGTCATCTGTAGGTGGAGCCCGCGGCCTCATCCGCCCCCAAGCCAATTTTGTAATTCCTGCCCTGATGGCGGTTTGATCCGCCCACATCACCTCCCACAAACACAGTATCTGTTCAAAGTTGAGCTCTCTCCTGAATAGAACGACCACCATCCTATACACAAAGAAACAATCCTCTGCCTGCAACTCCTCTAGGTGATGGTAGAGACGAGAGTCTTTCCCCTTGATGATTTTTGACACTATGTTCAACTGCCGCCTTATCCCAACCTCATCAAGCCGAAAATTGTGGCGTGCTTTCTTCATGAACCCAACAAAACACCAGAAGGCTTCACTGTCCTCTTCAACCACCGATATGATTGGTGAAAGTAAATCACTCATTCCTTGACAGTAACCGATTTCTGGGTCATACAAAGCGTATGCTTCTAGAATTGAAACTAAGCGTGCAGCATGGAAGATTCTACACGCTTCCAGGTGATTGTAGTCCTTGAGACATACACTCTCGGCTAATTCAACTGCTTTTGTTAAGCAAACAGCTGCTTGAGACGGTGAGTGAGCGATCCATTCATCATTTGCACGGATGGCATCCACACGAATGATTCGTTGCCATGTGGCGAAACTTTCTGATCTGTATAAATTTAAGGTTTTACTTCCTTTGTTGGAGGAAGTGACGTTGGTTTCTTGTGCAACTTTTTCAGAATGCATGACATCAGCTTCTACAGAAGAGTCGGAATCAGAAGACTCCATTTCGTTTTTGCAGGTGAGTTCACTATCTTCACCATCCTTGCATGGTTTACGATCATCTGATTGATTCAGACAAGGAGAGGGAGAATTCCTGGGACTAGAAGGATCTAGAACTTCACCATCATCTTTGTTGTTGCTTTCACAGTTTTCTTTTATCTGGGTCGGTTTATCACTAAGTTTGTAAGTTTGTTGGCACTGTTTCCTAAGCTTCTCATACTCTTTCCTGTCGAAAAAGTATACACACAAATATTATATTTAGTAAAGTTTTCAAGTGAAAAAGAATTTAGATATGAAAATGATGGTATCCTGGAGGTGAGAGGTTGTTAGACACCTATTCGTAATTTTTACAGCATCTCGTTCTTCTTTTGAACTTTTAAGATCGTAGCTGCAAAAAAAGGAAAAAAGAAACAGTTACGCTTTCAGATAACGTTATGAGTTTTCACTTGTATGTATCATAAATGAAAGTGAGTTTCAGAAACACAAAAGCAGTGAAACAAAACTAACACTAACAAAACAACACTTCATTTATCATGTATCTTAAACTTTGATGCCCACACACAATTCTTAATGAATCTAGCTCAAAGTTCAAAACCAAATGAACAAATATAATTAATATATAAAAGTGTATGAGTATATCAGCAGAAAGAAAGCAAAGGCCAGATGTTAATGACCAACAGATTAGATGTTGCATACTGCATGAATTATAAAGGCATATGTTAACATGTAGCAAACAAAGACCCATATACATGCTAAAAGAACAATTGCTTGAAAGAGGTAATAACTGCAAACCGAGTTGACCAGACCCATATATATAAGCATTTCAACGTACAAAACGAAAGAAATCTGAATAAAATGTCATCATAGCAAAACAAAGATCCAGATATACAGGTCTTAGGTGCTTACACTCCAAGAAGAAACGGCCACACTTCTGCTCTTAAACTAGGATGAACACCCTGCATAAATATATATAATCAATTCACATGAGCAACCATAAGTGATTCAAAAGGCATCATAAATGAAAGTTTAACTCTATCCCAACATAAAAACATATTTTCATGTGTATTTATGCAAAGGTAACAACATACTCCACTTCTAACTTTCTTCAAGAACTTCACTCCACCATCACATAGCCTTCCATCTTCATCAAATAAAGTTTTCCATTGTTTCGGCTGAAGAGCATGCTTTCTTCTCCTATTTGACCAAGGAGATTGCAGGTGCCCCCTACATCACAAGAATACATAGTTGTTTACCCATTATATGAAGCCACAAATAGAACAAAAGTAACAAGGAACCAGGTATTATGAAAGACTTTAAGAAATCTAGTTTGCTGTAAAGTAATTTGGAACAATCGCAACTCTAAGGCTGGGCGTGACTAACAAAGATATACAAGGTTGAGCATAGTTGTCAATAGCGAATAGCGGAAAATAGCGACAAGCCACCTATATGCTACGTAGCGAATAGCGGTAAATAGCGACCGCTATTTCGTGTTTAGCGATTAAGTAGAATAATATGTAAGATTGTTTTACATTCAATAGATAAGCATGTTTAGGTATAAAGTAGTAGGAAATCTAAACAAAGACCCCCAAAATAGCTAAAATACTTGATTACCAATCATCTAAATCTCATATTTACCAAATAAAAAATAAAAATAAATAAAAAATACCGCTATGTAGTCGCTATTTACAAATAGCGACCCATTGGCGCAACGCTACATAGCGCGCTATAGCGGTCGCTACAGCCGCTATTGACAACAGGGGGGTTGAGATAACTCTAATAGCCAGGAAATATGGCGGACATCGTCCTCTCCAAAAAAATTTAAAGAAATTAAAGTACGCATGTATGAATGTTTCTTCTGTGGAACCAACATCTTTCTTTTATCTTGTAAATCTATATGTCGAATAATATGTGTAGTCTATATCAGGCTAGAAAGTCAAATTAGAAATTTAAGGTTTCGATTGATCTATTTTGATTTATGTAACCAATTGAAGCGATTGTAAAAGTTCTCTTCTGGTTTTTACCTATTAGAGTAAACAAGGGTGGCAGCGACAGCGAGACCAGCCATGACCGTCACAGCGATAGCTATTCCAACATTAGATTGGGAGCCATTGCCACCACTAGCACCAATGCTGCCACCGGTGACCCAGAAAATCGCACCAACACCTCCGTCGCTCTTCCAAAGGCACCTTTAATAAAACCAAAATCTGTCTGATGACCATCACCACCAGAGAAGAAATCGAACAGCAACGAAAAAACCATCACCAGCAGGAGCGAAATAAGATTATTGACCTTGCTCCTCTTCCTCCTCGTTGTTGGCCCCAATTTCCTCCACAACATAACCTCTTTGAACACCACCTTTGGCCCCCTTCCGATGCTTGAGTGCTTTAATTTTTCCCCTTTTCACAAAGCTTTGTGTTTGTGTTGAATTGATTAACTCCACTACACAATACTTGAGTCTAATAACTATCGTTGATAGATGACAAAACAATTTTTACTAACTGAGTAGCTTGGTTCCAATGCATGAGCAGAAACTATGTAGATAGCAGGTTAACTGTATAACTCTTTAGAGGAAATCTTGTTTACAACAACAATACCCCAGTTCTTGATGTGTCTTCTGCTAATGCATACTGCAGAAGCAGGACTGTGATTAATAATGAAGCCAAATTCATATTTCCTAATGTGTATAAAACATCATGTCTAATGAAAAAAAGAAGATAGATTTAACTAACCAGAGCAGTGCCAAGGTTGTAAATCGCTCTATCGAAATCAAACTGCAACCGTATTGCTGCACAGAACTTACTGATTGCAGTTTTAACTATTGTCCGTTTTTCTTGCGCAGGAACAATTGCACTCACTTCCTGCAAAACCCTTCTTGATCTTTAAGAACAGAAAGCATGGCATATTTCAAGGAACATATAAAGCAAGTCCCTAATTGCTGAGAGCATGAAATGTAACTGTACCACACCACCTGGGTTAGAGCTAACGTGTCACCTATAAAAATCACTATAAATCTAAAACTGTAATATCAAATAACTACACTAGTTACCATTGTTCATATGTTATAACTAAACTACTAATTCAAACTTCAATTATGGCATAAACAAACCAAAAGAAAAAACATAAAACCAAAAAAGTAGCAAAGCTAGAACCGTTCCGTAATTCCGTGCCCTAATTCAGTAACAATTTGTAAAACACATTACAGATGTCGCGTTCCCCAAATCAGTGCCCTAATTCACAGTAGCCAGAATCAACAATTTCAACTCATCCTCAACAAATAACCCTAACATGCGTAAGCATCTACGTATGTATTTCATAAATAAGAGAACGAATCTATGTTGATATTATACCTGAATGGTGTTGTGGCAGCAACGAATCAGAGAGCATGTGTCAATCGGAATGGGTAGAGTACCGAAACGACCCGACGGTGGTGAAATCGAATAGCGGTGTGATAGTGAACAGACGTATGGGTTGTCCGGTGTCTGCGGTAATCAATGGTACACCAAAAATGGTGGATTTGGAGTATCAATTTTGGAGTGAAAGAGACGACTATAATCGTGAGATCGAGAGAGTTGTAAGGGAAAAGGTACCGGATCTTCTTTGGGTCACGCGGGTAACCGACCCGATTCATTACATCTTTTTTTATTTTTTCGTCGTTTCATTTACAAATGTTTATTCCATACTTCCACTCGAAAAGTATATCACGTCAAACACATCAAAACCTATTTTAACAAAATCTTAATGATATCATTATGCTCTAATAAAAATAATTAAATACGACAAATGATATCATCATGTTACTTCTTATTAAAAAAATTGTTTGTTTCTATAATTAAATAATTACATTGATATTTAATAATATTATTAAATTTTTATATTAAACTTAGTTTTTAATATATGTTATTTCTATTTAGAGTTAATTTCGGTTTTCGTCCCAGGGTTTTGCATATTGTCTCCACTTGAGTACCAAAGTTTATGTTGTCTCTATTTATTGGCCTGAGTTTTGCGAATCATTTTTATTTTTATTTTTTTGACTAACAGTGTTAACATTTTCTATTAAGTTAATGTTAAAAATAACAAAATACCCCTTACCTTCTCCACCTCCAAAACCAGCTCGACGCCACCACCTCTCTCCTCTCCGAATCCATCGTTGTGGCTTCCTCCGCCACCCCCTCCACCCTTCTCACCTCCACCTCTACCCCCCCCCCCCCTCTCCTCTTCTTCACCATCGCCTCCGTCCTCTCCTACATCTCCACCGCCCGAAAAACCCCTTCCTCCGTCTCAACACCATCGTCCCCTTCCACAATCGTCGGTTCAACATTCCAAACCGCACTATTACACTTGAACCCACTTCCAAACACAATTTGCCAAACCCGGTCCCCTCTCTTCACCCGCCCTTTACACATCAATCTCAACCTGTTTCATTTCCGTCAAATCCTTAAATCTCCTCTCATTGCTTTGTTTCCTCCTCTTACAACACAAAAAGAACAAAATCAACAACAGACCCACTACAGATCCAATCATAATTCTGGCAATCACCCCACCGGACAGCCCATCCGACGAGTTCGAACCCGACCCTGATTCCGACCGGAGAATGAGTCAGGGATCCGACCGGATAAGAGGTTGTCTTGGAGGTATAGATTCCAAAGATTGAGGAGGGAGAAGATGTCGGTGGGGAGTTGACCGGATAGGACGTTGTAGCGGAGGCTAAGGGTGGTGAGGTGGGTCAAATTGCCGAGGGTGTTAGGGAGAGCTAGCCGAAGATGCACATAAGGTCGGTCCCCCTCATACGCCAACGTTATCGGTCACCGTTGCATCACCACCATCTTCTGCCTACCACCGTCAGTGGAAGGAATGTGGCCACCGTCACCAGCCCCATCTCCGATCTCTCTTTTTTTCTTTCTCTCTCTAGAGTTTCATTTTCTCCATTTAAGTTTTTTATGGTGTACAACATGAGTGTGAAATGAGGCTAGGGGTTTAACAAGGGGTATTTTGATCATTTAACATACAATTAACACTCAACTAATATAATTGATAACAACGTTAGTAAAATGGACTAAAATATAAATGATTTAATAAATTCAAGCCAATAATAACAAAATAAACGTGGGTACTAAAGTGAAAACAATCCACAAAACACAAGGACCAAAAGCGAGATTAACTCTTCTATTTATGTTATTGATAGAGAAACAATTTTTTATAACATAATAGATTTTTTCAAAACATTAAACTTCTTTAAAATATACAAAACTTTTCAAAATTTGTATCAATGTTTTATTACTAGTAGTATTTATTGATACATAATTTTAATCATATCTTATTTTATAATATATTTTTATAATTAATAAATTTGAATCTATTTAATTTTAATTTTCAACACGTGTTTAATAAAGCTAATATATCTATAACCTTTAATAAAATAATGTTTCTTTTGCCACTTTTGTAACATCTGCCCATTTTGGAAAATAGAAACTCAAACGAAGCCGTTTGGGTTAATTTTTTGAAAAAAATCAAATATGTCAGTTAGAAATTTAATTTATTTTAATCATACAAAAACAGTAATAATAATATTATTTATTCATCTTCCATTTGTTAAATTAATTCATGATAATTTAATGATTTATAGAATAAAATGTTATAAATTCATGAAGTTTATTTGTTATTTATGAGTTTTAATTATAAAACTAAAATAAAGGGTTAAAATACAAGATCATTATTTTTAAAAATATGTAAGGTCTATAAAATGTTATTAATATTATAAGATTTTAAATATTCAATTAAAATAAATAATCAATATAAAACTTCTTATTATATTTATAAAATCTACAAAAAATTAATAGAAAATAAGTTGTTAAATTAAAATTAAAGTTTTAATAAATTTAAAGTTTAAATTGTAAGTATTCTTTTATTTATTTAAATTATTTAATTTTATATTTCTTTTAAATTCCATCATAACCCCCTTTTAAAAGACTTATAAATCATCATTAACACCATTCATAACCTACTCCTAACCTCAAGTATAAAAGCAAGGCTTATGCCTCATTTTTCATTTGCTCATTCTCTAAAAATCTCACTCTCATATCTTTCTTTCATCCATTAGTTATGATCAATTTGAAGAATTTTATTTGACAAGAAATTTCAAAAATTCTTAATACTAAGGTAATATTTTATTGTTTTTATATTATACATTTCAATCGTTCAAACATCCAATTGTTCTCATGACTTTATGTTCTTACCATTATTCTTTCTTCTACCAAATCTCTTTTTATTTTAATCATTATTATTTGATCACTAACATTTTAATAATCACTAACCTTATAACAATCACTAACATTCCTAAATTAAGCTAACAACACACTAACATAAACAAAGAATCCCGTTTGCATATGGATGACTATGCCGCCGCCTTCAGTTATTGCACAAGATTATTTTTCTAAGTGATGGCTATTCCAAATTTTTAGAATATTTTTATAACTCAAAGAAGACTAATATACTATATGTTGATATAATAAATTGTTCTAACCCGTTTCATGCTTTAACGATTTTAAAAGTGCACATAAGTGCCTTACTACAATTCCGGTAGAATATAATCTTACTTCAACCGACTATAACTTAATAATAATAAACTAAATTTGAGTAAACTCAGACTCCAATGTTAAGTTCATTGAATTACCTTTTCAACGACAGTTTATACGTCTTCAAACTCAATCACACGACTCCACAATAGCCTTCACAAAATAAGTGCGCATTTTAGCACCTTTTGTCTTGTGCTGCTTGTTTGACCTATTTACGAATCTTTTCATAAAAATGTTTCTAAATGAAAGTTGTCCGGGAGACTTTGAACTAGTCAAATGTAAATTTTATAATTTTATGAAACCGTTTGCTATTTTAAAAACCTGTTCAAACACGTACGAATCATTTTGTCCAGAATCTAAAATTGGTACGATAATCGTTATTCAATATACCTTTCGCTTATTGGCATTCCTAAGCGTCCTAACTTCTTATGATGAATTCCGACCTTAAGCTATTGTTTTTTTTATCATTTAGGACATCACCTTGACTTTTGACATCCAAGCTTTCTTATGTACTCTACAACCATCATTATACTTATGAGTTTTCCATGTGAGTTCTCCATGCCTCCTTTTTACTTTATTTCACACATTTTAGGGTGAAACATGTTAACCTTATAAACTTACACTTGTAAACATCTCAATACTTGTAAATACACATACAATTCATCTTTACCTTTTGTCATGATTATTTGTGTTATTGTAAGTCTTATATGAGATACATATTTTGTTTAAAATCATTAACTATTGCTAGCCTGGCGACGTCTTAGATCTTTGGGTCTGACAAGCCTATTTGGTGCTAAAGCCGATGTATTGCCGGCTCCTGATGACGTATGCTTGTTCATCATGGGAGCCAAGTATACTTAGCCAATCTTATAAACTTGTAATCAAGTCGAGGTTGGTTGTAACTATATGTGTTCTATAAACTTGCTAACTCATAACCATTGACATGAATTGCTATTTGTAAACCTTTATTATATATATATATATATATATATATATATATAAGGGATGGATAAAATGAAAACTAGCTTTTTTTGTGAGAACTCTAGGAACCAATCTCAACCACTAGTTCTCAATGGTAAAATTGTAATTAACAAAAACATATTTAAAAAATTTATAAATAAAAAAATATCATAAAAATAAAAAAATAAAAACATAAAAATGTTCCCCAACTTTCCCTCTTTCATAAAAAAATATAAAAAAATTTATAAAAAATAAAAAAAATTCCCGTTTTTTTAACGAAATTCGTTTTACACATGTGTAATATCGGATTTACACATGTGTAAATCCAGTACTACACATGTGTATAACTAGATTTACACATATGTAAACAACGGATGTTTTGATTTTTTTAGAAAAGTATATCAATATAGTAGGCGTTGGAAAGATAAAAAAAATACTGAATTTTATGGTGAATTTTTTTTGAAAAATGATGTCGTGAAAAAAGTTACAAATGTTTAAAAAAAAGGGAAATGACATGTGATTTGCATGTGATAAAAAATGAGTGGCTGAGATTGGTTCCTAGAGTTCTCATAAAAAAAGGTGGTTCTCATTTGAACCCCTATATATATATATGTGTGTGTGTGTGTGTGTGTTTAACCCATGGAAACTTACAAACTTTCAAAATTGATCTTTTATTTTTAACATGTTTCAGGTTTTATACTTGAAGATCTTTTCGTGCTCATATAGTACTTGGACTTAGTTAATTGAAGGTCTTATGATGTTGTTTATATCTTGTTTGTTTTATATTTATTTAATTGTCTTATAGAGTTAAATAAAATTAATATTTAATATTATTACAATTTATTTAATTTCATGTGCTATGAACAATCGTTTCACATTCGTCCGCGCCAATGATTCCGCCGTTGGTCGAGGTGTGACAACTTTCATTATCTTAAAACATGTTTTTGACACTTGTCATTTTTCTATATATCCACATATAAATTTTCCCTCCAAAAATCTATTATAGTAGTTTAAATACTTTTACAATTTTTTCTCTCTTATTACATATAAATTCTATTAATTGTTATGTTTCTCTCACTTATCTATTTTTTTTAAATCAAACTATCTTCTTTTTAAAAAGATTTTATGAAAGAAATTAGAAATCATATTTTTTAATTAAAATCTAAATAACAAAAAAACTAAAGCTTTATATAATATTAATTTTCTAAAACACTAAAAATTTTAAAAAATATATATTTAAAATCGTTTTATTTAAAAAAATTATAAACATGTGAAATATTTTAGTACAGTCTTTTTAAAACAACTAGAATAATTACAAACTGGATTTTTTAAAAACTATATTTTTATAAAAGCCTATTTTTATAAAAAAAAATAAAAAAGAATTTTAAAAATAAAACTATATACATAAGAGAGTTAAAAATGATATAATTATTTTATTTCTTGAACCATTAAGCATATATAAAATTTATTTTATTTTACATTAAATTATTAAGCTGTAACTATTCATGTTCATTTTACATATATATTTTATATTAAAATTTAGTCTGTTTATTTAATGAGTTTTTAGCCTATCAATCTATCTATAAATAAACCAAACTAAGCATGAAACAATCGTAAATCTGATTATACTTACGTTCATATTTCTCTATATTATTAATAATAACATTGAATACTAATATTATTACTCATATCATTTTCAAAAATGTATAATTTAATAAATTATAAACCTATTTTTATTAAAAACATACTTTTTAAAAACAAAAAAAAATTAATAAACAAATAAAATTCATAATTTTTAATAAAAACAAAAGCTTAAGAAACTTACATTATTGCAAGATCTATTATTGCGCCACGTGTGACTCAAAAACCTTCTTTTATTTCTATGACTAGGTTAGTCTTCGTGTAATACATAGATTAAACAAATAAAATATTAAATAATTATTAATAAAAATTTATGTATTATAAAATCATGTTTAAAGATAAAATATAGATTATAAGTACATATAAATAGCTTACTTTAAGTAAATAAACAATAATATATTTTTCTTCAACTTTTATTTCAATTTTTTTATTTTTAAATATATTGTTTTAAAAAATGTTTTTTATCTATTTCATTATATTCTGTATTTTATAAATTTTTGTCTTAAAAGGTGTGTTTTAATAGAAAAATAGGTTTTTAATTTATTAAATTGTATCTTTTTTATTTGAAATGGTATGAGTAATATTATTAGTACACTAGTGGGTGACCCGCGCGTTGTTGCGGAAGCGTTGACATTTGTAATACTTGGATTCAACGGGTTAAACATTAGTATTTACCATATCGTTTCAATTTACATCAAATATACAACAATAAAAATAAAAAGAAACAAACTTTAATACCCGAAATGCTAGTTGCAATCAATAACAACAAACTTGGCCACTTTGATGGGAGCATTTATCCTCTTATATTTTCTTTTTGACATTCATATGATTTAAAGGTGAACATCATTTGAATAGGTTCATACAATTGTACATTGTGTTCCATTTCTACTGGATTCAAAAATGAAGTTTTTCCTATATGATCGTGCAGAATAACCAAATTTTGAATGTCTAGAAGAGCTTACTCATCTAGAAAGATTCTCAATCAGCCTTTTTGCACCTCTGGAAAACATAATATTAAAAAACCACATATCCTAATCCACAACATTCAATAATAAAAAATATTATATAAATATTGTATTTCATCCTACAAACATCATTTTGACTTAAGGGATGGTTTTCGATTCTATAACCCGATTAATAGATTTTGTTATTTAGGTTGGACTCAAATAAAATTATCTCACGGACCCAAACCATTGACATATAATAAAGAAGAAACATCTTATACAATTCTAACTTATTAAAAACTCAATCAAAGTGAGATTTACCTCATTACAATAGTTGATAAACTTGCTCAGCTCCTGATCACAACAAAAAATAATATGATTTTAGCCTGATCAACATATTACAATTATGATATGATATTACAGTTATGATATGCATATGAAATGGAAAATGTGTTTATGGATGCATCATCCATACCTAACTAAGAAATAGTTTGGTTGTAAAGTGTTGTAAAATAAATAACAAGTAGATGAATTAACATATAGTTTGTTTGACAAAACCATAATTCAATTTAACATTGAACAATCATATGAGGCAGAAATCTGAGAATAAATCCACCATGGCTGCAAAATCTTCTAGATTACCGCACCAAGATGCAAGTAATCTCAGATTTAGTTAATCGTCATAGAGCTCAGACTTAATCACCATAGCCTCTCAAGTTAAAGTTTATGTAGTGGCATTACATTATTTCCGATTGAACCAATCAATGGATAATGGTAAAGTAGTAAGGCAATACGTGTTTTAGGTAGCAGAAGGTTAAAAAGATTGCTTCAAAATATGTAAAAAAAGTGGACAGTGAATTCAATCTATATCACCGACATTGCTAGAATAAAAGAAATAAAGAAAATTGCAAACCTTTCTAGAAGTCTGATAGTTGAACTTTAATCACCAATTTATTAGTCTGGAGTAGAAAAAATTACTTATAAAAAATTTTACTATAATAATAGTGGAGGTTAATCTGAGTCATCTATCAAAGCATTAGCTAACTCTTCTCAATTAGACTTCAAGCAAAACTTAGTCTCGTAAATAAGTGACATTTGATACTCTACTACAGCCTACAATAAATGATAAAGTTTACCAAATGAAGAGATTAAACTTTGAAAACAATGTATGCAAACTATATATCAATAAGGTAATTATCATATATTTTCAAAATAACATAAGTTATAGAATAAAATTATAGCTTATTGAAACCTTTAAAATCAATAGACGTTTTGATGGTGGTAAACAAATAAAGGATTAAAGCTTTACATAAGTAACCATAATACAGATGTCAAGTACTTTGACCTATTGTTTTTTACCATTCCCACCTACTAATTCATCTATATCACAATAATCAACAAACTACAAGTTCAAGAATCTTATTAGGGCACCAAGTTCAAACCCTAATACACTAAACATCAAACTGTAACAAAATAACACAAGTTCAACAAACTACAATAGAATCAGAAACATGATCCATAGAACATGATCTAGAAGTTCCCGGTTAAGGTAAATAAAATACCTTATTTAACATATCACATTATATATTTTAACCCCCTAATTTGAAAATGATAATTCACTACTCGAGTATTAACTATTAAAACATAGTTGCAATTAAGGTGTGTATGTATAAAATTTAAACAAAAGAACACATAATTAGGATGAGATTTACCATAAACATAATGGCTAGAGGTGACTTGGGGTAGGGTAATAGGTCCCCTGATGACGAGTTGCTTAACTGATTCCTTCGACTTGATGACGCGTTGTTTGACTAATTCCTTTGACGTGCCACTAACTGAGAAGAGAAAATGGGGTTTTAAGGTTCTTTGTATGTCTTTTTTATTATGTCAGAAACACATAGTAAAGAAAGATTGATGGACGTACCAATGGTATCTTCATGGTGTGAATGGAAGGATACCCATAGGTGCATCAATTGAAAAAGAGAAATGTTGACTTTTACTTTTAATGTTGTACATGGTAAATCGATAAATATGGTCAACTAAATCAAAGAAACGTATCAATTTTGCAAGTGCAAAGTACTAATTATGCCTCAAACTCAAAAAAGTAAAGAATGTAAGTGAGATGGTGACAAAATATAAGCCTACACATGGAGCACATACACAACAATGCTAGTAAATTATATTAAGATTAAAGAAATAAAAAGACAAATGTAGCAGGTAAGCAGATCTTTAAAAACTATTGGTGTCCATTAAGTATGAAGCCTTACTTAGAACAATAATCAAGTGTTTAGGGAATAATGTCACTGCATATGAGTTGATTCCAGATTAATTTTGTGTTTATAAGGCTCAGGAAGGAATTAATGAGAATGATATGAATATGAGAATAAAATTATGTAGTATGTGATTGATAATGGTTGTGATTATATGAGTATAAGTATGTGATTGACATAGTGATTTAGGGGTATACATAGTAATTGCATGACTTTGGAACAAATTTTATATCTTTTCATTCCATTTTGCTTAACACCTTTATACTATCTGAGAAGATGAAATTCGAACCATAAGTTATCATTTGATTGTGGGTTAAAGTTTCTTCATTTGATTCTTTCAATTCCCATGATCATGAGTAGTTATAATTAGAAGCAGACAAGACAAATTTTGACTACTTTAAAACAGTTCATCAATGATCAAATCCAACAACTTTGAAACAATTTATTAAGCATGTAACCCTAACACAGTATAAAATTTCGTTGTCATTGATAGTGAAATTGCAATGTCAAGACCTTGAAAAACGATACCTGATTCGGGTTCACCTAGCCTGGGCTATGTTGTCGTTGATAGTGAAATTGCAATGAGAATACCTAAAGTCCCTGAAGAATTTGGAGAAATTGTCAAGTTGCCAATCTAATTTCAATTAGACACAAAGCAAAAGTAAACTAACCCACACCTTATGGGTTCTGTTGACGTTGCTGCTGAAACGGAGTTGATGATTAAGAGATAGAGAGAATGGAACATGGAATTGCGCTGAAAACTAAATCGAAGAGACCCCTTTATAAACAGCAGTGCACCATCGCATATGATTCAACGGAAGGGCGATTGGGATATTGATTCTTGAAGGTTGGTTGATTGAAACCATACCCGACATTAAATGAATCACTTTGTGGATGAGCGGAGAGATAAAAGCCATTGAATGCATCACTTGAATGAGGTAGAGGGCATCTCAAAAGCTATCCACTTAATGGCGATTATTGAAGGGGAAGGGAACCGATTGAGTTGAGGAAACCGTTTGCCGGAGTGAATTGGGGATGTGGGCATGAACTGAACAGGCGCGTCTTACGATTTGTTGTGAAATTCCCTTTTTGTCTTGATGTTCTCCGTTATATAGTAGTAGAGATAATGATTAAGGGGTGTTACAGGGGCATCAACCATTACTTATGTTTTTAATAAAAAAATAATGGTGAGTTGGCGCTGATATAACAGAAAATGTCCTTTTAACGGGCATTAACCATTACTCATGGTCTAAAACACATACGATACTATCCCAGTCGAATTGAAATAAACACTTGCATGAATGAAGACACCAAAACAATTAGAGTATCCACACACAAACAAGATACAACTACAATCATGTGTTAGCCCATGAGTTCTTAAGAAAACAATTACAACTAGCTTTATGGTTTGTGTCCAGTTATGGTTCAAGAGAATATGATAAGAATGATAAACATGATCAAAGAAGGTTGATCATACATGGAATTCGAGTTGAGTGGGTTAGACAAATGACCGTCTTATATAGTTTATTCACATTTGTTGTCTAACATAAAATGTTGGTGTGCATCCACAAACCCCCACACATTATGTCAGGGACTAACCAACCATTTTAGTCATGCATGTTTATTAAATAAACACACATATACTTTAACTCTTTAAAGTCTTATTCGTTTTTCTGTAACTCTTAAGGGTTTTAATCATTCTAATTTATAAATCATATAATATTAACATATAACCCACATAATTATGATATCAAACACATTGTATTAAGTTAATTATTGTTTTTCTATTTGTGCGATCGTTTAGGTTTATATAGCATGGGACGTTAATGTATAAGGTCGTAGCACATAAGCCAATAATAGTAATCCTTTTCTTCTTATTGCAACTTTGATAAATAATAATTATGATATTAATATAATACAACTATTATATTATTTAATCAACCATTTTTTAAGACAACTTGAGAGTGTACAAACAATTTTTCTTGAATGACGAACGCACATCTATTAAACATACTTTTAAATTTATATTACTTACTTACACATAAGCCTTTAAACCCTCACCACTTACAAAAGACGTTATTAATATCGTCAAGCTACATACACTTTTGATGATCATAAGCAATTAAATATTTTTTTGGTAAGTTCCTAACATATATTTATTATGATATGATATGACATCAAACTGATCAAAGAAAGATTAAAGTTAAATAAAAGTGAGAGAGTAACGGTAGGATGTTTGGGGGAAATACACTTGTAAGTTGTAATCTAACAACATAAAAACATTTATGTTATTGATGATTGTTTCATAAATATCATATCAGTTTAAATCTTCATAGCTTGTCTATGATTATTTTTTTCATGGCTAATTGAATCATTAACAAGTTCTAGTTCACCCAATTAATTTCATTATTTGAGTATGAAATTTTAGGACACTTAGTTGGCACGTCTTCTAATAGAAACCTCATCATTTAAATTTTTTCAAAACTCAGACCACCCTTAAAAAAACACATCTTAATAAAGAAACCTTCTCATCTAACCTAAAACCTTTTTTTTTGTTACAATTTAGATTTGAATCCGAAAATTCTTTCTTATTTTAATAAAAAAAATGAAGGTATTACACTTGGATCACCTAGGCTAATTATCGATGACTATGATTTGATGGTATTTCACTATTTCATAATATAAAAGGCGATTGTTAAAATTCTTTCGGGGTGAAATCAGTCAACCTTGAAAGACACGGCAATAGATAATAGGTCCCATTTTCAAAGCTTTTATAAAAAGTGGAAAGAAAAGTCAAAAACTTGGAAAAAGGTGGCCTTTAGTAAACATTCATTTAATAAATATATATTCAAATTTGTCCTCAAATGGACACAGATTTAAGTATTCAACTTTTTGCTCCTTCGTGTTACATAACACCTTATTTCGAGGTTGTTACATAATACCTTATTCATTTAATAAATATTTAACTTCTGGTCTTCAAAATTAAAAAAATACAAAATTAGTCCAAACATTTGGGTTTGTTGTAAAATTAGTTCCCACCGTTAGTGTTCGTTAGTTTTTAACAATCTGAGAACTAAATATGTAAGATGATCAAACCATAGGGACTAATTGTGTAATTGCTCAAAAATTAAAAGAAAAATAAAAATCAAATAAAATTTTAAAGAACTTAGAATCAAACATAAGATATTCCGAAAAACATAACAAATTTTAATAATTAAAAAAAGTAAAATAAAAGTTAAAAAATAAATCAAATTAAAAACTAAGTAAGAGTAAAAATAAAACATATCTAAAAAGAGAAAGCGAGAAGTATTGAAAAAAATATATGATAAAAGTAAAAAAATAAAGAAAAAACAAATAAAAATTAAATATACAATCGAATAAACATTTATAAAATTTAAAATAAATATTGAAACAACATATTAAGATTAAAAAAATAAAAAAAAAACGATTAGATTTTAGTTTTAATTTTTTGGATTTATACTTTTACAACACTTTTGTATTATTCGATTTAAACATAACATATGGACTTAAAAAATAATTATAATAAAAAAATTTAAGCATATTTCATATTTTCTCATTTTCTATTTTTATATGCATTTTATATTACTTCTATTTACTTTATAAATTTGGTTTAATTTTTTAAATTTTATTCTATTTTTTAACGAGTATTGAATTTTTTATTAGCGTTTATTTGAATCTTTTAAATTTTAATTTTTCTATGATTTTTTTAGTTTTTTTAATTTTTTGAGAAAATTACGCAATTGGTTCCTATGGTTTGACCATATTGCATATTTAGTCCCCAGATCGTTAAAAACTAACAAATACTAACTATGTGGACTAAATTTTATACAAACTTTCAAATGTTTAAAATAAATTTGTTTTTTAAAATCTATGAACCAAACTTACAATATGATCAAACAACAGGAACTATTTTTACAATTTTCTCAAAATATAAACAATGAAACATATTGTGTTGTATGTTAATGCTTTAAAATGTTTTGTAATGTAAATAAACTTGGGTCGTCCCCTTGGAAATATGTTATTTAGTTTAAAATGTTTTGTAAGTTATCAAGTCTCTCTATAGTCTATAACATATAATTACTAATAAGCGTTTTTTTATATTTCTTGAATTTGTTAGTTCACACTCATACCTATTACCTAAACAAAAATATTTTTGGGCCTCCTAAAGTTTAGAACCTGAGTGGCCACCCACCCGACACAGCCTCAGAACCGGCCAGGTGTAAATCTTGAGATATGTCATTAAATGACGTGACAACTATGTCTTCAATGATAAATAATAAAGGATCTACGTAAAAGAAATACACAAGTTATATGGGGATTATAACACTAGCTCTTCATGTTCATCAAATCATTGTCAGCATGGGTGAAGATATAAAATACATATAGATTATCGTATGTGTTTCTTAATGATGGAGATAGATAGATTATAATGATCAGAAGCTACCAACAAGAGGCTAGCTAGTGCAAAACACATACAAAGCCAACATCCATGTCTTAGCATTGGTGAAGTTTACAAAAAGTAAACAAGTTGTTAAAAATTTAAAGTAAATAATAGTGGGTACTATTGACTAGTGTACGTGTGTATCATCCTACATAATTATAAAATTTAATTAATACCATACCAACATTTATATATAATGAAACAATTATGTGTAAAACTGAGTCCATGAAAAAAGTTCCAAAGTGTATGCCCGTGGACTGATCGGTACGTCGTAGGATTGCCCCTGCAAACATGATGTTACTCGTGCAACTACAGTTTGCATTATGCAAGTGGGTCCTTCATGAGTCATTACACCCCAATTAGTCAAACCAATAATCAACAAAATTATTTTAGGATTCATTTACAATAATTGATATAGGTGTCTAATAAACATGTTTAACAATAAAGGTTAAAACACATGTTAAAATAAAAGTATAAAATACGGAAGATAAAGAAAATCATCCAAGACATATTCTGAGCAGTTATTAAATATACATTAAAAATACGAAAGATAAAAAAATCATATAAAACATATTTGAGCATTTATTAAGACATGTATACTATTATTATCATCACAGGTGGCATGTTGCATCCACGTGAGCTTGACTGATCTTCTCTTAATGGCGTTTGCTTCTCCCTTTCTCTTCCACGTGGACCATAGATTTTTCGTTTTGAACAGCCAAATAATACATATAATATAAATATAATAAAAAATCTAGCAAGAAGCTAGAGAGAAATTAAAAGCAAATGAGAATCCACACCAGAAATCCCAATTTAAAGAACCATGCAACTTCCCCTTAGTTTTCATTCATACAAAAAACATGGATTATATTACCATGGGTTTCTAAAGGGCATTTTCGATTGTTGTTGTAGTCTTGTATCTTCGATCATTTCGATCCTTCCAGATGCACCTAAATGCGTTAAACATGAGAGGTTTCTTATTTTAGGAGAAAGAAGTTGCAAGTTGTAACCACAAGTTAGGGGATTTGTGCATACAAGCTCACCTACCATATAATACACTCCTTAATTAGAACAAACATATATATGAATATGTGATACATATATTAATATAGTTATTCATATGTTCATTAATGCATTTTTAATTCCTGAAAGAGTAAAAGATTAATCAAAAGTCTATTCACACCATATTGATACCATTAGACTAAATATCTTTTGATAACTAACAAACGCTTTGATGTTTGCACTTAGAATAACTTGTACAAATCACCTGTAATTCATTAATAAGAAAAGGTTACATTTTTCATGGGTCCATGGTAAAAAGAGGTTTGAAAAGGAAACAAAGATTCATAGGTCTTACATATAGAGATGAATAGAGAAGGTAGGACCGTGGGGGCTGGTGTTTGGTTTGCATTTATGACTTTGCTTGTCTTTTTATCAACACACCACCTCCTTCTATCTCACAAATTTCTTTACACATCTCATTCTTCACCATTTTCACACACACACACACACACACAATTCTCCATTGATTACTCATACATACATGAAGAGATGAATTATGCAGGAAGTTCTTTCTTCTGTGGGGAATGTTGTCTGGCTCGAGGACACACGAAAGCTTCAATCTTTCTATATATGTTTCACAGTTACCATTGGATTCATTCTTCATGATCAATCTTTTGTTGATCATCAGTGATTAAAGATTGGTGTTAAACTAATCTTGATTGTCGAATTGCGTGTTGTCGGACCAGGCTTCATTCCCCTCAGTTGTTCTTCCTTTAAGTTGAAGAAAGAAAGCATGGATCTTTGATCATTCTGCATCTACCCACTTTGCCTCATGAACAAGATTCAATCTTTTAGGTGGGTTTACCTTTCTTTTTGATGTTCATTACTCTTGTAATCAACATATTATGATTTTCTTGTTTCTTGTGAACAGAATTTGATAGATGAAGAAGAAGATTGGTGTAATGATGAGTTCTGTGAGTCTTATCAAATACCCAGAAACAGGATGCTACTAAAAAGGTTATTTAATCATTGCTAATCTAAAATCATCATCATCACAAATTAATTGAAAAAGGCTTTAATTGTTGTGTGGTTATTGATTAAATTGTCAGTCTTTTAAACCCTTGTTTTGCAATCATGATGAGTTCAAGAATTTGGCATGTCTGTTTCTGTTAAACTACCCTCATCTGTCCACTTTTTGTATTGATGCTATATTTGACTTGAACATAACACTTTCCTCATCATTACCTCATGATAATTTTTCATCCTTTTTCAATCTAGGGTTTTGATTTTGCATGACATTGTTAAATCTTAATTCAATCTTTACTTCATTCACATTTTCTTTTATCTGTTCTTCTTCCTGTTTGTATGTGCTGTTGGGTGTTGCCATGGGTGAATCAATTTCTTAACTTATTAATTTTTTAGCTCGAGTAGACTCAAATTGACCCGCTATACAATTTGAGCTCACCCATATGAACCAATGCAAATGTTGTTTTAATTTTTTTTTATTACCAAAATCAAACTCATTTCTTGATAAACAGGTCATGATTATCACTCTAATCTGTTACATTGTACACTAGAACTGATTTTGATTTGTCCTCACTATACATCAGCAGTATACTCATGGCTGGTTTCCACTTAGATCCAATTTTTGCAATTTATCTGTTGATCTATGATATCCGGATGTGTAAAATGATGCTCATCTCTAAGAGGTTGATGGTTTAAGTACTTAGGGACGCTAGTGTAGAATTCGAAATAGATTAGAATGCTGTTAAGAGAATTGTTCGTTCTAATAATTGGTGGGGGTTATTCAATGGAGAAAACACTGTATGCAGAGGAAGCTTTCTGGAGAATTATTTGAGATGCATCCTTCAATTGATTGTTGGATCTGTATATGTCCCATATAAAAACAGATTTGAGATTTTGTAACTTGTTTTCTAAAGACACATGTTAAATTGATCTAATGCATTCAAGCTCTCCTCTGAAACTGAAAATTAATGCATTCAATCCACATTAAAGAACCCTGCCTCTTCTTTCTCAAAATATAAACAGTAAACATGTTTAATGTGCATTTTTATATATTTCAATTCATTTTAAAATAAGTCTATAAACTCATTTTTAGACTAATCATAACTTAGTTTTTTTTCCCGGAACGATTGAGATATTATAAAAACAGAAAAACCACAAGATGCTAGTAATGTTGATGAAGTTTGTGAAGAGCACCATTATTGCAAAGTTAGCATATTACATCCTATCATATTCCCTTGTGCTTTGTTTATCGACTAATTTATAATTATTTTTATTTAACCTTACGTTGTGTATTATACGAATTAAATAAATAATAATAATTAACAATAAAGATCCTTAGATTATAAAACAATATTATTAGATTAGATATGATTGAATTTCGTATAAGTAAGTACTTTAAAACAATATCAATTTAAACTTTTGATTTTTAAAAAATATTTTAAGCATTTTGTTTAAAAAAAGATGCCTTTTTATAAAAAAATATTTATAGAAAACTCTGGTTTTTAGTTATTTTGTTTCTTAAAAATAATTTTAAAATTTTAAAATCATTTTCTATAACTTTCATTAAGAATGGTTTTAAAATAGTTTATTTTTTTTATAAAAGAAAATTTTCTAAATTCTTTCTTTTTTAAAAAGTGAGTTTTAACAAAAAAATCTAGTTTTAAATTATTAGAATATTTGTTTATAATCGTGAAATGGTATAGATAATAACATTACTATTCACTATAATCATTTACTAAAAGAGATTTTGAGAAAACTAAAATACGAAAGAATGAAATTGTGACTTGTGACACGTGCACCTTAGAATTTTATTTATAACATATAATAAGTTTTATAAAAATTCACAAAAATAGTGCGGTCGACCAATCACTTTAAACAAAATAAGTGTTAACTTCTATCTTCAAAATGAATATATTGATTACTACAAATAATGACATCTAAACAAGAGATGTCACTTGGCTCCAAAATCTGTTTTGAGCAAATAAGCACAAATTTCCTATGTAATTTACGATATAAAGTACTAATTAACCACATTATGTCACATGTTATGATAGAATGAAACTGCATGAGTTACAAATGTAAAAAAAGTCTCGTTGACACAAAAAATGTCTTGTCGGTGCAAAGGTATCATCACTTGTGGCCTACCGATTGGTTTCCTCAAAATGACAAGGTCAAAATAATAACTAAAAGTAAAATAATTATATTTTTAGTTGTTCATCATTCCTCTATTCTTCTTTATGACCTTCTAGCTAGATTTTATTTCGAAGTCTTTTGTACCGTTCATCCACAATCGAACGATCACACATAAGTGGTCAACCGCAGACTTGGCCACATGATTTATTGCTTATTGAGGGAGAAAGCAAAGATGTGGGATGCCATAGGTCAACATTTACATGAGCCTTTCTCTTTTCGTTTGTCTACAAGCATATTCGTAATCAACTTTCTCGAGCAAACAAACAATAATGTAGATCTAAAAGATACATATATGCACTATTGTTCCATGTGGGAGACATTACATGCATTATCGTCACCTGAAAACTGGAGCTCAAGTTCTTACAAAGTGAGGGGAGTTGATAAGAGCCGATCCAAAAGATGACATTCATTTTTTGACTAACTTGATAAATGCAATTAGACTAGAAAATGTTCCTATATAAAACATGCATAACTTTCACTCCAAATGGAGCTACCCTTGGACAGGCCCCAAACCGCAAGGCTCCGGTTTTATTATCTAAAGCTAGCTTTAGACTCGAACTAAATGATTTTGGTTGGTTTTAAACAACGTAACTATTTTGTTTCGATTGTAATTTGTAAATACATATGAATCTTAATAGAGTAATTTACATGTCGATTTATACAATTAGTTTCCTTCATACGATGTTAATCTTAGTTTATAAAATGTAAGCCAAATTTAGAACCCCCATATGTGAGTTTTAGAATTTAATAATACATCATTCACTTTCAAATGTTTTTTTATAACGACAACTCACATAACAATGTACTCTAGTATTTTATCTAATGATAGAATTTGAACCCTAATTTTTTTTCAGAGAGTTGTCAATTAAAAGTTATATTCTTGATGCCTTTTTTCTTTATAGACATATATTTCACCTATGCATATAAGATATTAAACAAAATGATCTTGTATAAGCAAGACTAAAAAAAGGAATTAAATGTATAATGGGTTACAGAGTTATTATGAGATGTCTAATAAAGGTAAGATTGGCAGTATTAAATCCTCCCTTCTTTACCTTTTATGTGGATCTCTAAGAGTACATCCTTTCAGTTTATTTAAATTTTTTAGAGTCCTAATCTATTTCATCATTTACGAGATTTGAATCTTATAACTTTACTATAGAGACAAGACAATCTACAGGTAAAACTTACTTTTTCGAACCTTTTTTTATAAAATGTTAATTTGTTTCTTAAAATTAAGAGTTAAATATTTAAATAGTTCTTCAAAGCTATCAAAAGTAATATATTCTTTTAAGTTCTCACTTTAAAATTTATATGTTGAGATCTATAATGATCATTTTGTCACAACTCTAGGATTTAACATCAACTTTCACTAAAATTTAATAAAAAAGGCTATTTTGGTTAATAGTTGATAACATCTTTCGATTCATATCCATTGTGAAAATGTTTTATCGCAAAGTCCATCTCAGGTTTAACCATAGAAGATATGATCGCAAATTCCGTAAAAAAATAATGACAAAAGTGTTACATTAAACTAAAACCGTCACAACTGATTGACCGAAAAGTTATTACTCGATCACTCGCACAACTTTTACCAATTGCATTTCTTTGTTACTTGGGTTGTAACCTAATATATAGAGGTAAAAGTCAGAACCTCTTTAATTAAAAGAAGATCAAATTTAATAGAAAGTAATTTATGATGTAGTGTAGGAATAATGTAAGATTGATGTTAAAAAAAGTTAATAATATAGAGACACCCACCCATATTAATCGACACCCCTTATACGTCGCGTATGGGTCTATACGCGACGTATAGGGTCAAATACACAAAAAACAAGGAAAATTCAAGGGGGCTGTCAGAGAGCTATACGCCCCATATAGCCCTTTACAACCCCCCCTATACGACACATATAAGGCTATACGACGCGTATAGCGAATTTCGACACTAACTACGAGAAAAAATTCAGGGGGGCTGTCAGAGAGCTACACTCCCCATATAGCCCTATACGACCCCCTATACGACACATACAACCCTATACGACCCCCCTCTATACGACATTTAAAATATTGATGTGTCTATTTAACCAAACCCTAAAAAAATTAGCTTTTCACTCTTTTTCTCGAACCAATCAAGTACTTTTCTGCTTGTTTATTTAATATTCCTTGCTTTATCCACAAATGAAGGCAATTATGTTGGTTAGAAGATCTTAGCTATAACAAGAGTTATTAACGGTATTTTATTGAATATGAGGTATTCTCTAAATTATTTGGTATATTTTTAAAATGTATCAATTAATAGACTCCACAAACCATTAAAAGATCACTTTTAAGTGAACTAAACACATTCTGTTAGGGTGAATAAAAAACCGAAATAATTGAACCGTAACCAAAATAACCGATGTAACCGAACCGATAAAACCGAAACCGCAGGTTTGATTTGATGATTTTTTAAAAACTGAATATTTCGGTTCGGTTTTGATTTTGCTTGTAACAAAAACTGAAAAAACTAAACCGAAACCATATAACCAAACTTGTAAATTTAGAGGTGTAATCATATAGTTATAAAAATTATTAGTCTATTAGTTACTTATTTAACTTGTCTTATCTAAAAGAGACTAAATATTTAGGTTTCAAGAATATTATTTATTTATTAATTTGAATTGATAGATGAAAATATTTTATTGAATATATTGTTCTTATTTTTTTATGTATTGCATTTAATTTTAATGTCAACTAAATTATATAAATATATAAATTATATTTAGAGATCAACAAAATAATTTAAGTCCAAAGTTTTTGGCTTAAGTTCATTACTCAAAACAATTTTTTTCTAAAACTTGAAGCACAAATGGTAAAACCGAAAAAAACCAAAAACCAAAACCGAAACCGAAGTTAAAACCAAAAACCAAAAACCGAAAAAACCAAAACCGAACGGTTTTAAAAACCTAGAAACCGAAATATCGGTTTTTGGTTTCGGTTTTAGGCCAAAACCGAACCAAACCTACCATGCACACCCCTACATTACGCTTTTAACGGATTCAGATGCGACCTGTTAATAAAATCATTAAAAGGCTTGGAAACAACCCTTAAGTTTAACAAAACTAATTTAGGAATGACGTTGTGTATAAACTATAAATCTCAAGATGCATGCATCTTTTTACGGGACAAATTAGAAGTCAAAGCAACAAAAGAGGTTAAAATAAGGAAGCCACTTCATGTTTGTTGATATGCATGTGTTGTCAAAACCTAACCCATAATAACAAGTTTGTAGATCTATGTGTATACAGTGTTTCTCATATTGTCGGATCGGATCAGCCGGTTGGTCAAGGACGGGTGGAACCGTCATATCCGTTGCTTGGTTAAAACTACGAGACATTGGACCCTTTTTAATCTTATTCTTTCTATGTTTTTGGGAATTACTTCTTGTATAAGTTGATAAACTATACTTTTTTATCGATCTAAACAAAAATAGGGGTGTTTATGGTTTGGTTTTGACAACCGGTGTAAGCCGGAATCCAGCCTTGACTTGATGTTTGGATGTTGCGAGAGTGTTGACTCGTGATTTTGGTTCAATTCTATAGTTTATACTTGAGTTGCAATTGCTTATACAATACACAAAGTTGATGTCATTTTCAAATCAATTCCTTTAATTATGGCCTCCCATGTTCAATAGCTCCTTCGTCTAACGTAAATCATGCCCATTAAAACACGGTGGAATGTATTTAGAAAAGTAGAGTTGTTTAAAAAGCAACATGCTCTAAACTCATTTGAAGCTCGTTTAGCCTGAGCCAAGGTATTGGGTGCTTCACTCGTTGGTTGGCTTGTTTATTTGTCTCATTTGAAATAAAGTTAAAAATTATAGTTTACATAAGTTATAACTTATAACTTAAAAATTAAAAATTTTCATGTTCAGTACACTTTTGTAATAGACCGTAGCTATATAGCTATTTTGATATTATTCTGATGAAAAAACAAATTTAAAAACGTAGAAGATTATTATAGCTTGTTAGCTACTTCTTTAAAATGTTATATAATGTTATTGGTTTAAACGAGTTAAAATAAACAAATTAAAAAGTGTGTGTCTGTGTATGTATATATATATGTATGTTTTTATAACATCAATACGAGTAGAAAACATCAACTTTCAAAAACAAACTAGCTGGCTTGATGTACAGGCTCGGCTCGGCTCCACTTACGAGCCAAGATCGAGTTTAACATTTCAGCTCCTTAAAGAAGACGAGTCTGAGTCCATCCTAACTCGACTCGATTTGTTTAAAGCCTTAGTTAAAAATTACAATATTAGTATAAATGAAGCCAAAACCTTGATTTAATATTATTATCACCCTCACATGACGGGATACGTCGTTAATTTCTTCAAGTCTGATGGGTTTTTTTTCGGGTTTAAATTATAAACCGGGTTTTGTCAATTGCTAGGGATGGAGGCAGGGGCACATCACATGCAACATGGAAGTCGTGTTAGAAGTTTCTCTAAATTCAGGGGCATATCTTTTTCCCCCACACCTTTCACAAACAAGACTTGTAGGTTCATAATTCTTGTATATTATCATTTCTCACATGCTATGCAAATTCTATAAATAGTGTATTTTCTAAAGTTATGGACTTATGGACAAAAAATGGCATCAAGTTTATAAAATTTAGGCGCAAATGGTCACTACTCCTTTCTCATCACTCAAGAAATCACATTGATCAATTCTTGTTAGCTCATCCTTTATAAAATTAAATTACAAATGAGTCTTTTATCTTTTAAACTTGATCTCTCATATGAGTTGTGATCGAGATAACGACTTCATACGTTTGACATAATAAAACCGTTGGTAGTTTGAGACGATCACTTAAAGTTATGCAAATATTATTTTCTTTTTTATTTTCCTCATTAAATTGTCGGTTAACATATTAAATAATTTTTTTAACAATATATGATATCTAATATTTCTAAAAATCCAAATACATAATTTTTTTTCCAGCTGCGTTTCAACATAAATTCTATTAAAAACCAAAAAGAATTCAAATAAAATACTTTCTGGCTTTTAAGGACTTAAGTCTCTAATATACATGCCCGTCTTTTGAATCCATAACTACCCAATCAGTTTTATTAAATTAAAATTAAATGAACAGACAATTTCATCAATTAAAACATAATTGCATAACTCTACTTAAAAATAAACAAATAACAATTATATAACTTAAAACTTTGGGAAAAAATTATAAGCTAGTACTATTATCTTATCAAAGAGTCTATCGCCCATCATGTTCTCCACAAAGATAGAAACTTGAAGGAAAAACAACAACAAATCATCATCTTCTTCACAAATTCTACAACTGCAACGTACAAAAGATATACATGCATACATATACATAATTCACCCATTCTTACATGTGGAGGCCAACAAAAAAAAAATCATTGACTTAGTGATCAGGTTGTAAAAGCCGATTTTAAACCCGATTGTGATACCAAAGCAGCTGCAGTGGCGTACTCGCATTTTCTCCTCCACATTTAAATAATTTACTTTCGCTACCGTTCCTTTTTGGTATGGTTCAATCTCCGCCACTATTGATCGACCCGCAAAATGTACCCGCATCTGATCCTAAGGATGATAGTGACGGTGACATTTATCCATAATTCAAAACTACTCACGCTAGTTTCTTAAATATTATTATTTTTGTTTTGTTTGTTACCTTGACCACACCCATACTCTCTTTTATCACACTTAATCCCATGATCTCACTTAACCAACACCCCTATAAATAACCACACCCCCACCACCTTTTTCTTCACACACCAAATCAAAATGGTTCACTCATACTCCTATGCCACATTGTTCATCATCTTCACCCTAACATCCTCTTCATTCACCTCTGCTTTCACCTCCCAACAATACTTTGATGCACTCTCCAAATCAATCCTCTTCTTCGAGGGCCAACGATCCGGCAAGCTACCTGCGAACCAACGCCTCAAATGGAGGGCCGATTCCGCCCTACACGACGGTTCTTCTGCCAATGTACCATCACACAAAGTCACAAACTTTGTGTATTCTCTTGAAAATTCACAATTGTGATTGTTTCTTTTGGTTTTCAGGTGGATTTAGTTGGAGGCTATTATGATGCAGGGGATAATGTGAAGTTTGGGCTGCCTATGGCCTTCACTACCACAATGCTTGCATGGAGTATCATTGAATTTGGGGATTACATGAAATCTGAACTCGAGAATGCGAAAGAAGCCCTTCGATGGAGCTCCGATTATCTCGTGAAAGCAGCTACTGCCACCCCTGGTGCCTTATATGTTCAGGTGCAAGTTATGACCACTGTTATACTGCATGCATGTTTATTCTATAATCTGTATTCTATACATCATGGTTGTTATTATTTCTTAATGACTTTTTAGATCACTGACTAACCACTGATCTACCCGATCATCTCCATTACATCATGGTTATTTCGTTATTGAAATTGGATAGTTATTTTGGGAAAAATAGTTGTTATTTAACTGGATTTGAACAGGTGGGTGAACCTTACTCGGATCATCGTTGTTGGGAGAGGCCTGAAGATATGGATACACCACGTAATGTATACAAGGTGTCGGCCGAAAACCTGGGATCTGATGTGGCAGCTGAGACGGCTGCTGCACTAGCTGCAGCTTCAATTGTGTTTCAGGACTCTGATCCTTCATATTCACATAAATTACTACAAACAGCTACGAATGTACGAATGTACTCTGATCCTTCTAATTATCATTATCATTATTGTAATCGGTTACTGCATGTTTTGATAAAAATCGTCAGTTAAGGAAGCTAATTATGTAATCAAATGTATCAGGTGTTTGATTTGGCAGACAAGTATAGAGGCTCATACAGCGACTCACTTGCTTCGGTTGTCTGTCCGTTTTACTGCTCATACTCGGGATACAATGTAAGATATATATGAAATTACATGTTCGGTTTCATCAATGTTATTACAACTATACAGACTAGACCGGTCAGACCAGGAATCAAACATATAACTAGTTTGGTTGTTGTAGTTGAAGTGGTTTTTTTAACTATTTTATCATTTTAGAATACCATTTAATAACTATTTATTACTTTAAACTTAATATTTTATTTATTTAACGCTTCATATTTAATTATTAGGGTAAATCCACACATAAAAACATTGCATCGTAAAGTTTCATATTTTAAGTTGTTTTATATATATATGGTAAATAGTTAATTATTTATTACGTTATCTGGTTTTACATAGAGCCTGACCAGTGAACATGTACGTCGTTGTACAATCTCCGGTCATTGGTTTGAATCACTAACGTTTGAAATGAATTCAGGACGAATTGTTGTGGGGAGCAGCATGGATCCATAGAGCCTCTCAGGATGCTTCATATATGTCTTACATTCAATCAAACGGTCACATTATGGGTTCTGACGACGACGATTTCTCTTTCAGTTGGGACGACAAGCGCGCCGCAACCAAAGTTCTTCTCGCAAAAAGCTTCATCGAAAACAAAATCGACGACTTTCAGCTATATAAACAACACTCAGATAACTACATTTGTTCACTCATTCCAGGATCATCAAATTCACAAACCCAATTCACCCCAGGTGGACTATTCTACAAACAAGGTGCAAGCAACCTCCAATACGTAACGACCTCCTCGTTCCTCTTGCTAACATACGCCAAATATCTCGACTCACATGGTGGTCAAGCTTATTGCGGGGCTTCAACAGTGGTATCAGAGACACTTTTAGTACAAGCTAAGAAGCAGATAGACTACATATTGGGTGATAACCCGATGAAAATGTCGTATATGGTTGGATTTGGGGACAAATACCCGACTCGCGTCCACCATAGGGGATCATCTGTACCATCTGTTCATGATCATCCCGATCGGATATCGTGTGATGGGGGACATCAGTACTTTAGTACTTTGTCACCGAACCCGAATTTACTTGTGGGCGCGATTGTGGGAGGGCCGGATAGTAATGATAATTATGGTGATGATCGAAGTAATTATAGCGAATCGGAACCTGCTACTTATATTAATGCTCCGTTTGTTGGTGTTGCAGCTTTCTTCTCAGGACATTGAATTGAGGTTAATTTGATGTTTAAGTGTTAACCATGTTATGTTTGAGGATTGAGAGATGTTAGTTAAGGCATGTATGATCCCATATCCTTGGGTAGCTAAGTTTTTGTATTTGCAACAAATTAACTTGCTGGTTGATAAACTAAAACAAGGTTGTATCAACAAAGTGGTGGTGTTTTATGTTTTTTTAAGGCGTCTGTAACCACTTTTTTTATATCCGAATGAATCTTTTTGTTATGGATTTCAATCGTTGATATTAATTTTAATGCCTCATGTCTAACTCATCCAAGAATATCATCAAAAAAGTAAATGACAACCATGAGAAAACCCTTTTGAATCAAGTTTGAACATGAAATGTAAAAGATGTCATGTCCAAACTATCACACCCTTATCATTAGACCAGAATATACTTGATGGTGTTCTATATATGCGTCTTTTTACCAAGAGCTTCTAGCTCAATGGTATAAGATGCTGGTGGTCATCCTCTCAAGTAGTAAGATTCAAGGTTTTCTAAACATATTATGTATATTTAAAGGGGTATTTTGTAGAATAGTAATAAATTTCTAATAATATTCTTACTCAAGTTTAAAACTATTTTAATGAACTCATGCAATTTTCATATTTAATTTATAATTTAATTTATATTTTTTAACATGATTTTTTAGCATGTTTTCCTTTTTTTCAATTAGAAAATATATTTTACTTTTTATGTTGACGTGGAGTGAAGGCGTGGATTTTTAAGTATTTTTAATTAATTTTAATATATTTAATATATTATAATTTTTTTTAAAATATAAATACATATATGAAAATTCCTACCCCACATATTCTTCTCTATTTATTTTTGACAAAAAAAAAATCAATGATAGTTAATTTGATGATTTAATTATTCAATTTGAATAAAGTATGCATGAGTGAGTTATTGATATATTTTTAAAATTTGATTAACTTATTATATGCATGGAAAAATATTTACGTTTTTTTAAGTTTGGACCCCTTCGGTAACGCTTAAAACTATGGATATATTCAGTTTGTCTACCATTTGATTCTCTTAGTTAATTATGTCTTATCTATATAAATAAACTCAAAAAATTGACAATAATAATTTTTAAACTGCATTAAGTTATGTTTATAAAAGTCGTATAAAAAGATAAGTTAATAGCAACTTCAAATAAGAGTATTTCAGAAACACAAAACTTTTAATACAACAACATAGTATATATGTATTACTAATGTATTTTTTGTACATGTATCAATTATTATGTTCTTTTTACACTTGGTATTATATTTTTAATTTTCTTTTTATTTATGTTGTATTTTAACTTTCAAAGCAATACTTTCGTCACATTAATATGCAAATTTACTAACGCAAAAAGAGAAAATTGCAAAAATAGTCCTTGTGGTTTGATCAAATTGCAAGTTTGGTTTCCAGATTTTAAAAATTGCAAACTTAGTTCAAAAAAGTAAATATTTTTTATAAAGGTTAAAAAATCAAACCAATTTTAAAAAGTAAATAAAAGTAACAATAGAATGCATATAAAAATATAAAATGAGAATTATGCGTAAAATTTTATTTTTTATAATTATTTTTGATGAAGTTCATATGTCATGTTTAAATCGAAGAATCCAAAAACCTTTTGAACGTATAAATCTAAAAAAACTAACGGACACTATATGAGTTGTGTGGGTTTAAAAAACTCGATTCGAACTCGTTTATCCTTCGACTCGGAGCTCATTTATGAAAAAAAAATTATTATTAATATTTTCTTTAGATAGAATCAACCTTAGTGGGATTCGACCTCGTTTATCCTCCGAATCGAAATATATATATACATTTTTGGCCATCTAAATTAATTTATAATTTTTATAAATTAGTTATATCATTTATGGAAAAAAAGTTATTAGTATTATTTTTTAGAGAGTCTTTAAAAAACTAGTCTACTAACAGACATATATATCGACTAAAAGTGACTAATACGTGGGGTACTAATGCTCATTTTCTATTTTTATATGCATTCTATTGTTACTTTTATTTACTTTTTAAAATTGGTTTGATTTTTTAACCTTTATTCTATTTTTTAACGTTTATTAAATTTATTTATTAAAGTTTATTTGAATCTTTTAAAATTTAATTTTAATTTCTTAATTTTTTTTTGATTTTTTTAGTTTTTTTACTTTTTAGGGAAAAATTGCAAAAATAGTCCCTATGGTTTGAACATATTGCATATTTAGTCCGTAGATCATTAAAAACTAACATACACTAACGGTGGGGACTAAATTTGCAACAAACTTCCAAATGTTAGAACTAAATTTATAATTTTTAAAATTTAGGGACCAAATTTACAATTTGATCAAACCACAAAGACTATTTTTATATGCATTCTATTGTTACTTTTATTTACTTTTTAAAATTGGTTTGATTTTTTAACCTTTATTCTATTTTTTAACATTTATTAAATTTCTTTATTAAAGTTTATTTGAATCTTTTAAAATTTAATTTTAATTTCTTAATTTTTATTTGATTTTTTTAGTTTTTTTACTTTTTAGGGAAAAATTGCAAAAATAGTCCCTATGGTTTGAACATATTGCATATTTAGTCCGTAGATCATTAAAAACTAACAGACACTAACGGTGGGGACTAAATTTACAACAAACTTCCAAATGTTAGAACTAAATTTGTAATTTTTAAAATTTAGGGACCAAATTTGCAATTTGATCAAACCACAGAGACTATTTTTATATGCATTCTATTGTAACTTTTATTTACTTTTTAAAATTGGTTTGATTTTTTAACCTTTATTCTATTTTTTAACGTTTATTAAATTTCTTTATTAAAGTTTATTTGAATCTTTTAAAATTTAATTTTAATTTATTAATTTTTATTTGATTTTTTTAGTTTTTTTACTTTTTAGGGAAAAATTGCAAAAATAGTCTCTATGGTTTGAACATATTGCATATTTAGTCCGTAGATCATTAAAAACTAACAGACATTAACGGTGGGGACTAAATTTGCAACAAACTTCCAAATGTTAGAACTAAATTTGTAATTTTTAAAATTTAGAGACCAAATTTGCAATTTGATCAAACCACAGAGACTATTTTTATATGCATTCTATTGTTACTTTTATTTACTTTTTAAAATTGGTTTGATTTTTTAACCTTTATTCTATTTTTTAATGTTTATTAAATTCTTTATTAAAGTTTATTTGAATCTTTTAAAATTTAATTTTAATTTATTAATTTTTATTTGATTTTTTTAGTTTTTTTACTTTTTAGGGAAAAATTGCAAAAATAGTCTCTATGGTTTGAACATATTGCATATTTAGTCCGTAGATCATTAAAAACTAACAGACATTAACGGTGGGGACTAAATTTGCAACAAACTTCCAAATGTTAGAACTAAATTTGTAATTTTTAAAATTTAGAGACCAAATTTGCAATTTGATCAAACCACAGAGACTATTTTTATATGCATTCTATTGTTACTTTTATTTACTTTTTAAAATTGGTTTGATTTTTTAACCTTTATTCTATTTTTTAATGTTTATTAAATTTCTTTATTAAAGTTTATTTGAATCTTTTAAAATTTAATTTTAATTTCTTAATTTTTATTTGATTTTTTTAGTTTTTTTACTTTTAAGGGAAAAATTGCAAAAATAGTCCCTATGGTTTGAACATATTGCATATTTAGTCCGTAGATCATTAAAAACTAACAGACACTAACGGTGGGGACTAAATTTGCAACAAACTTCCAAATGTTAGAACTAAATTTGCAATTTTTAAAATTTAGGGATCAAATTTGCAATTTGATCAAACCACAAAGACTATTTTTGCTATTTTCTCACGCAAAAATAGCAAAGTCGGTTGGATGTCACTCCCAAAAGTTTCACTCTTGCCCTCATAATTTTGAAGTTGCAAGTTTACCCCTGTAATATATATATATAATATACACTTTTGACTCATTTTTTATTTATTTTTACTAATTTGTTTTCTTTTTAAAAGTTCTCATTCCTTAACTTTTGAAAAAAAACCGTATCATTATGTTTATGTTTTTTCAACGTTCAAGTATAAATTTTACTAAAAAAATTGTTGTATTTACAGTTATTATTATTATCATTCAAGTGTCTAGAGAAAGTGCCAATACATTAAATTTAAAATCCATAAAATAAATGTTTATAATAGTGAAAGTAGTGTGATAGTTTACTTTTAAGAAGTTGAATTAATGTCAATATAACAATTTCCAAACTTAGTTACCACGTATCATTTTCTTCCATTAAAACAAGTTTATAAAACATAACAATTAGGCGATTAGTGGTCATGTTTGAGTGCTAATAATAATAACTAAAGAAAGCAGGGTGTGTGGTTTTTGTTGAAAAAAGATGTGGCCAAAATGAGATTTGTAAGAGACTAAAAGGGTATAAGATGTAAAAGAGAGAGTAAATAATGAGTTTTGGGTCCCTACCCTAGGCACACAAAAACGTAGTGGGCCTTGTCCCTTCCCGAAGCCCAAAAATAGAAAATCGGTGATGGCGACGTATCTTCACGGAAACAGCCACGCTCTTGTCAGAATAAACACACACCTAGCCTTTGTCATCCACCCTATAATCTCACACCCATATCTTCCCCATTTGATTCGATGCAATCTTATTACAAAAAGATATTAATCGGTGTGAATGAGTATACGTTACAAATAGTATTAGAGTCATTTATGTTTTGTTTACGATGTTGGATGACTCGTCAAGGACGATGAGTACTTGAGCGTGTTTGGGATGTCTTAGACGAATCTTGCGTCTTGTTGAGTTTATTGGAGTTAGTGTAACACATGTGACAAAAAAAGTTTCAAGTTAAGTTAGAGTATTTTCTTACCTAAATTGAGCATCTTCTAAGGGTCTTAGATTCGGAACAAACGAAAAGAGATTGATGTATGAGCTTCCTTCGAGGGCATGTCAACCTAAATCCTAAGATTCACACTCGAGTAATGAAGATGATCGGATTGCCCAATAGCACCTGAATAATCCAAGTTTTTTTTAAGAAAAAAGGAGTTAAGCTCTTGAAAGAAGTTTAGAATTCAAACTCATAACATAAAATTAATTAAGAGAAGATTTAATTTGCAAGTTAAGTAAATGTGTAAGTTGCGGTTAAAAAAAATATTTTCAAAACTTGAGTGGAGTGGTTGGTCGTATCAAGAACCGGTCATAGAACCAGTCAGAATATGTATTTGAATCATTTCCAGTTAAACCAAACGGTTATTCGCCGGACCGGTGAACCGGTGGTAGTTAAAAACATAAGGAAAAAGTAGTTACCAAATCCATACAACATTGAAAATCAAAGTCAAACCCAAGGGCGAAGACATAGCTAGGACCCTAGGATCACAGACGTGGCTACATCTACATCTCTACTTCTTCGTGCGTTGACTGTTGATATCACCAATCGGACTTCGATGACCAACGGGGTGACTCCCTCCTGTCACCCCTCTTTTCTTTACACATTTTCTCTTTATCACACATTTGAGCACACTCCTGATAAAAGAACACACACAATAATCAATAATGTATAACCTTTTTCCATTCAACACCTCCAAATAATCTCATCTTTCATCATTTCATCCCCAACACACAGGGGGGACCATAGTTTGTAGTCTTTTGTTTCGATTCTTCGTCTCTGTTCTTTAATGGGGTGAATGTAGGAACCATGGGAACCATCAAACCCTCAAAACCCTTTTGATTTTAGGGCAAGATCGAAGTATAACTTTTGAATTTCTTGAAACAAAATGAGAAATGGGGACACAACCAGTGGTGGGTATGATGATCTCAATCGTTTCATATCTCCCACTCTGTATTACCACCACGATCACCGTCGTCTGCATCAATCTCCGGCGGAAATTGGCGGTGGTGGAGGCTTTGCTGACGACAATCATGTTGTATCTGGGATATCCTTGGAACCCTGTTCAGGTTTTTTGTAAATCTTGATCAAAGTTTCTATCTTTGTGTCAGAATTTTGGCTCAGGTTTTAGATGTGGGTTGTGTTTTTTGTTGTGGAGCACAGGGTTAACTACTGGTAAAGTGCTTTTCACAGCGACTCAGTGGGAAGAACTTGAGAGGCAGATGATGATCTACAAGTACATTATGGCTTCTATCCCTGTTCCTCCTCAGCTCCTGATAACTTTATCCACTCAATCCAACAGTACTTTCTGTTCTTTAATATTATTATTATTATCATCATCATCATCATTCTTTTGAATATTTTATCATCATTCTTTATTCCTTCTGTCTTCAAACTATTTGTTTATATGTAAGTTGTGACATTCTTTAACAAAGTATGTGACTTTGACATGGGATTTCATAAAAATCTAATCTTTTTTGTGTGTTGTAGAAGGGGGTATGGAGTTGAGGTTCTCAAGCGGGTCGGATCCGGAGCCTTGGCGGTGTAGGAGAACAGATGGTAAGAAATGGAGATGTTCAAGAGATGTGGCACCTGACCAGAAGTACTGTGAGAGACATGCTCACAAGAACAGACCTCGTTCAAGAAAGCCTGTGGAAATCCAACCTCATAACACCAGCGTTACCACTAGTGGCCTTAATGTTACTCCTACTTCATATCAACATCCCAGGTACCATTAATGGGTGTAATTAATTTAATGTTGTAGGGTGTTAATGTTTTTGATTTTGATGTTTGTTGTGTTGTGAATGCAGGTGCAGTGAATGGTTTATGGCTAGTGGCACTATTCCTGTGTCACCATCCAACCAGCAAGTTCAGCAATCAATGAGTTCATATTCACCTAGAGTAGGATCGAAAAGGACCCACATTTTCCCACAAGATTTTGAAGAAACTCATCAACATGATCATTCCCAATTCAACTACTGTAATCTTCAGTTAGATTCTTTAGGTGCTAGAAGACAGCATTTCATTGATGCATGGTCGAAAACTGGAGGTGGAGACGATTGCTCTCTCACTTTGTCGATGCAGTGTAGTGGTGGGATTGATGGTGTTGATCATAGTTTTGATGTAGGAAGTGGAGATGTTTTGAAATCACATAACCAGTGGTTGAACCAGGGTTCTTGGATGGGTTCACCGCCTGGTGGACCGTTGGGTGAAGCGTTGGGCCTAGGGATTGCTGGTCCTGCGAAAGGGCCTCTGAACGTGCCATCTACTCATGGGCTTAGCGGTAGTACAACTACAAACAGTTCTTGTGATAATGCTGGCAGCATAGGCCATGACCTTAGCTTCACTAGGTGAACATGAATCTCAACAATTTGATTCAGATCATTAGGTTGTGTTTTCTAGTTGAATTAGATGTCATTTTACTTGACAATTTGGCTGTCATTTTAATCGAACATAATGCTAATGAATTATGTAGAATGAAATCATGAATGACAATTGTATTGTTAATTTTCTTGAGCTTGATCATACATCATAGTTTGATTCAAGAGTCTTAATCATAACGTAGTTGGAAACAATGAACAGAAATACATTTAATACTTGAGATATGGATCGCTACTTCTGTTCATTCAACGACTAACTAGATGGGACAACTTCTGTGTTATTCTGATGTGGGTTGGGTTAGCCGTTAGCTCACCTTAGCCACCTTCTTAAATCAGTAGTCGAACATGGTGAGATTTCACCACCGGTGGTGCTGTCTGCATAATACCATTGTTGTCCCATGCCAACATGACCTACTTGAACACTCTTGATACTCGGGCTCCTAAGGCTGTGACCATAATCACAATAATTATCACAGGCGTTGTCACATGGGTCCACGACAGGGTAAGCGAGTCTTTTCTTCACAGACCCAACTCGTTCCCTTTCAGGAGTTGAAGGTCTTTGTCTAGGTGTGCTGTGTGACCGTATTCTTGCTTTAGCTGACTCGGTTGCAGCCATGTAGTTGGGTACAGTCATGTCATTTGTGCAGGTACTGTAACGACCCATGGACCCCATAGCCTGTGGGGTTAAGCGTAGGCTTTGTATGTTTGCATTCAAGTAGCTTCTTTGCTCTTTCAAACACCTTGGGCTTGCTGACCTTATCTGTAATGGTACTGTCTTGACTGGAGATGGTGTGATGGGTTGTTGACCAGTTGAAGGACTGTAGCTTGATCTTCGACCCGGTGAGTTGGGGATGTAATGTGAACCGTGGTATGGCGGTTTGTGAACACCACTACCCAATCGGGAACTTGGTCTTGAACTATCGATTTCAATGGTTTTTATAGAATTTCTTCTGTCGAATGAAGCTCTGCTGTTTCTCTGGTTTTCCCATTGCTTTGCTCTTATCCATCGGTCTAACCAACCCGCAGTTTCTTCTAGCTCTTTTTCATCCATTGTAGACGGGTTTCTGTTAGACATCTGTAACTTGATACGCCTTTTGATTAGTTTAACAAAACGCGATACTAAAGATTAGAACTTGACCATGAAGATTGTGAGTACCTTTCTCTTCTGCAATATAGCATCAAGCTCTTCAAGATTATGTGGTCTGTCACTCCAATCATCTGAGATACAAGTTCCATCTCTCGACTGCGATATAATATTATTAAACGTGACTCAATAACGCCCGAATCTTCACTTAAAACCATGGTTTTAACTTTTAAAAGGTATTTAAACTTCAAAAAATGCATCAGTTACCAATACTTACCATAGACTTCCTAATTTTTATGTCTTGAAGGTATTTTGACTCCGAAAAAGAACTGTTTTCAGACACCATTGACTTTCTACTTCCGTCATGCGAGAGCCTGGACCGTTGATCATGCACCCGAGACTGAACCCGAAGAAGCGCTTGCATACATCTCAAAGTGATAGCAACTTGCTTCCTTACATTTTGCCCTCGAATCACTGCTTGAAGCATCACTATCCCCTTCAACGCGCATAATGCTCGCCGTGCCTGTAAATAATATCATTTCACATTCAGAACTAGACCTGACAATTTGGACCCAAATGAGTACATTTGGGTTGATTTGGGTAGTAATAATAAAGTAATGAGTTAGATTGAGTTAAGCAATATTATAAAGAAGATCAAGTTAGGCAACTCTAAAACTAGGAATAATGACAGGTGAGGACGGGTTGATTAAATTTTTTCATAACCCATGTTTCTTCACCTTATAATTTTTTTAAAATCGACACATAGTCTCTCATCTAAGTGTTAGCGAGAAAGATATTGGATTTATGAATGGGTCAAGATCGGTTTAAGGGTCATATGAGATGAAAGAGTCGGCAAACGGGCGTAGTAAACTGAAGCTACATGATGGAATAAAAGATCACAATATAACTATACAACCCACGTCTACCATCACCATGCAATTTACCTTTTTTTATTTTTATTTAATAACCATTTTCTTAAAGTTTAATTTTAATTATGTTTGTCTAGTTCTACCTTAAGGTAGAGTTGTTCACGAACCGAGCTGAGCCGAGCAGATCTTTGCTCGTGCTTGGCTCGTTTTCAAACCGAACCAAGCCGATTGGCTCGTTTACAAACCGAGCGAAAAATCAAATGAGTATTTTTTGAGCGTTAAATTTTCGAGTGAGCATTGAGCAAGCGTAAACGAGCGGCGAACAATTTATACAACCCAACTATTTTGTGTGTCATACGATTTATACTGCAACGAATAAGGTTTAATGACTTAAAAATTAGTCACATGTCATTACATAATATTTTCATGGATGACAATACGTTGTGGATAACGATGAAGTTAAGGCTGTATCCGATTAGACGAAGAACATATTGTAGATAACGACAACAGTGTGAGGGGGAGATGATCCAAAAAATATCTCTTAACGGCTTAGTATTTCACTTGAATGTTTAATGTATACTTTTTTATTAGGTTGATTGATCAATTATGCATACATATACTTATATATTTGTATCAGATGAGTTAAATCTATTAGAGTGTTGTGTATAAACTATATAGACATATTAATTCGATCCGAACCAAACCGAGCGGACCTTTGCTCGTGCTTGGCTCGGTTACAAACCGATCCGAGTCGATCGGCTCGTTTACAACCGAGCAAAAATTCGAACGAGCATTTTTCGAGCAAAAATTCAAACGAGCATTTTTCGAGCAAATTCTGAAAGAATGTCAAGCGAACGTCGAGTGGTTTGAACAAACCCACCTTAAGGTATTAGAGTAATACTTAGTTATATTTTTTATTTCATTAGAAGGTGGGTGCCCACTACCTTGTGATTGATCTATATATGAAATTATTAATCAATGTGGTTTTTGAGTGTAAACCCATTCTGACCTGACCCATTTTGACCTAAACCATCCTGACCCGAATCCATTTAACCCATTTTTATTTTTTAAATTAGTATATTCTGACTCAAACCCATCCTAACCCGAACACATTCTGACCTGGCACCCAACCCAACCCGACCCGCCCATCTTACCAGGTATATTCAGAACAAATAACTAAATTTCAATCTTCATATGATCATATCTGTCACGTGACTTCTTTAAACCATCACATAATATAAAACATGCGTTATAACATCGTTCCTGTAGCTAACAACCATATGTCAGTGTCATCACGTTATGAGAGTTAAAATATTTAATAGGGACATGAAGTTGTTAACGTTTATAGGATTGTTGTTTTTGTTGTCCTGAAAATGTCACATGGCTGCAATGTGGCTTAAATAACATGTTACTTTGATGTTATTCATACGAACAATATTATCTGCAACAGTATTGCTTGTTTATCTTTTCAAAATGGAATCTTTGCATTATGTTACTTGTGCAATGTCACGTGAGTTTCTGCACTATCCAATAAAACCTCATCATTCATTAAATGATTTCATTGTTAATTATGTATTTACGTTTGATTAAATCTAACATAAACATGATTAGTTAGTCTGATATGTAGTCACGAGATAGGTGTAACAAGTGAACTTTTGTACGGAAGCATAATCTTAGTTATGCATCCACCTTAATTTTCACAAAAAAGCTGAAAACATGTACGGATGACTAAGAAATAACATTAAGAAGTTTAAGATTTCATGTTTTTCTTCAAAAGAACAAATCTTTTGTTAAAAAAATGTTAGTGGACCCTCTTGACCCTCGTTTCGTTCGTGATTTGCAAAAAAGAAAATAAGAAATAGTTACCAGATAGCCACGGAAAGATGTCTGAATGAGAATGGCAGCAAGCTGGTGCTTGACAGAAACAGAATAAGGTCTAGCGGCGAGACGTATGATCTCCGCCGCTTCACGGGCGGTTGTGGCGGCAGCTTCATCGGCTTTTACGGCGGCGTCCGCAGTTCGAACATCATTCTTTCCTCCACTTTGACTAGTACTGTACTTTGTTGTTGTACAGATTTTCTAAACACCATCTTCTCTTCTTTCTTTTCTCCAAGATCTTATCATCATCATCATCTTGTGTGTTTGAAGACTTGTGAGGACTAAAGGCTCTCTTGACTGCTGTGAGCCATGAAGCACTTTTTCTGTTTCCCATTGGTATAGACAATAGTAGCTGAGGGTGATGGTAAGAGATGATGTATATTTAAGTGAGAATTTAAGTGATGGAGGGATATTTATTAACTGTTGAATGAGGTATGCAACAGCCATATATGAGACCATAATAATATTAAACCCTGACTGACTGATGTCACGTGGTCATGTACAACTAACCATCGATGGCGAATGGCTAGGTGGGTCATGGGTCTGGGTCATATAGTCTCTCCCTCTTGTTTACTCAAATGGCTACTGGTTGGGTGGTTGACCGGGTCAAATGCTTGCTTTATTTGGTTTGACGATTGTGTTATCGTTTTCTTGGTGTCCCTCGTTTTATGCGAATATGGTCGTGGGTTGGGCTTTTTAAGATGCAAACGCAAATCAAACTGCTGATTTGGTTTTGAAGTAATTGGGCGCCGGCGGACTATAAACATGTGTTTGAAAATGCGTTTATATCTAATAAAGTTAAAGGTTCAAGTTTCACAGTGATGTATAAAATTAAAAAAAAATTCTGAAATGTTCTTTTAAATAACTTTTATCTGTACTTTTGATCAGTTAATCCCTAATTGTTCCCACCATAGAACAACTTTGTTTGAACCTTCGATGAGCGGTTCAGATGAAGCCACATCTTTAAATAGGGTCGTTACAAAGAGTTCGGATGAACTTACGAAGGTTCGTTCGGACAAACATAACATCTTCTTCATAACGACCCTATTTAGACATGCATATTTAGTCAAGTCGCTCATCTTGCGTTCGAACGACTCTATATATGATCGGAGGTGACTCTGTTCTATGATCGACGGTGACTGTGTTAGATGGGGACAATTTCAAAGATTACTTGGCCAGAAAGATATTTTGAGGGTAGCTGTTGTTAAAAGATCGGTCGTATGTTTACGGGTATAAAAGTATCATGGATTTTAAATATTAATATGATGCCATGAATTTTTTAACTTTTAATGTGTATATAGTTGAATGTATGTTTTGCAAAAGAAGTAAGGTGCATTTCTTTTGTATAAAGATCACATAGTACATTCTTATTGAAGGTGAAATAAAGAAATCTTGGTATATACACTTAGATGATTTTTGCCATGGGTATTGATCTTGCTTGACGGCGAGATAAATATGAGTAGGTGGTTGCACCACTAAAGTTGGGATTTTCTTTTAACCTTTTTAAAATATATATATATATTTTCATTCTACCCATAATTAATCATAACCATCTATATGAGTATATCTGCATCTTATTATAAGTATTCACTTCTTTGTATTAAAGGGAGGCACATTACCATGTATATTTACATGTGCAAAGTGTTTTTAAAACAAAAAGATCATTTAATCAACACAACTACATAAAAATCCCACATAAAAAAATATGTATATATTCAACTATAATACATCTAGTAGCTACTTCATATAAATTTTTCATAAAATCTTTACAACATATTTTTCATAAATGTTTAAGTTTCCTACCTTCAAAATCAAATCTACTATTCCAATTTTGTTACTTGTGTACATATTAGATCTGCTCTCTTTTTTTCTTTTTTCCTACAGCAAATTACATAAAAAAACTCTTGTGAATATACAGTGAAATAACTTAGCAAACTTATATAAAATATATACATGTGTATGTGCATGTGTATTAGAAAATATGTAGTTCGTATGCATATATATTATAACATGCACATGTGTAAATGATTCTATACATATGTAGATATTTTCAATTTACTAATAAGAAAGTTCATATAAGTAAGTCGTAATAGTATATTACATTTTAAAAAATATAACGTTGGTGTGGATAAAAACAATAAATTATTTCACTGACTTAAAAACTTTTGGTTTAATATCAAAACAAATAAAAAAGAAACCAAAAAAAATAAATATTTAATTTCCATTTACATAATTAAAAAGGATAAAACAAATCAACCAAAAAAATAAACATATAAAAATAATTTAAATAGAATTCATGGAACTTGAACCCCGTCGACGGTGAGGAAGGCGCACATATTATCTTCATTTTTTCTAAACTTTTGTAAAGAACATACTATGTGTAAAAAACAAACATAAAATATTTGACACATGGCCAATAATGTTAAAATACTGTAGATAATAAATTTCTAAAAGTTATTATGAAGTCGAAATAGTATACACATGAGTTTATTAATATTATTATTAATCAGTTGTTTGAGTGGTAGCCTTATTACTCACTTTAAAAAAATATGAGTTCGAGTTCTACCGACAACAAATTGTTATTGGAGGATCGGGTTTTACCGCAGTGTGTTTTTTGGGTGACTAATTTTCCATGAAATTGGTGGTTAGTAGGCTTGGGCTATCCAAAACAGTTTATGCTCACGAGCATGTGGGGTGCTTTTTCGCCTTTGAAGCATCCCGGGTAGCCGGACTTTATTAGTTGGCCATTAAAAAAAAGATTTTTCGTTTATATAACATAAGTTTTCGATACACATATAGATATTCTCAATACGAAACCTAATATCAATTTGTTGTTACCACTAAGGTTTATATTACACATTCTAGCTTTTATAAAGAAAATTACTAAACTAGTTCAATTTATCAAATAAAGTTCATTACTCGTTAAAAGTAACTGTTATGGGCTTGTAGCCTAGTGGGCTAGTGGCATTGACAAATAATCTTACAAATAAGGGGTTCAAAAACACTATAAATTAAAAATAACCAAAATTCGAATTGCATCCAAAACTAAAAACCGATTCAAGATCCTTTTCAAATATTTGAATCTGTTTCTATCTATATTCGGATTCGTTATTCATGAGTGATGATGATTTTGGTGTTATCTAGTCATATTGTTAAAACTGGACCCGGTGGTATCAAGAGAGTGAACCCATTAAATAACAATGGCCTTGAGACAACACCCCTGGTTAGTAGGGTCCTAGAACCTAAAGTCTCTAGCTGGGTAAATATTTTATTTTGACATGTTTGTTATGCATCTGAAATTGATTTCTTAAGTGATAAACAAGATTTCGAAAGCAAAACTATACTTCGAAAGTAGAGTTTTAGAAGCAAATTTGTTCTTCAGAAGCAAGCTTATTCTTCGAAAGTGAGCTGTCTATTTTTGATACTTTAGACTTGATCTATATTTTGAAGGAAGGTGCGTATTTTTAAAATAGTTATGCAAAATTGTAACGGTTGATAATAACAGTCAAACTGTTTTCAAACATTGTGACGGTTGGTGGTGTTGATTTCCATTAGAAAAAAGGCTATCGTTAGTCACATCAAAACATGAATATTTTAACAATTACATTTACATTTTGAATAAATGATTTTTATCCGATTGAATATTTGAATATTCACAAAATATATCAATGTGAAAGCGAATTTCATGTACTATTCAGAGAATCCAAACATAGACGAACTCTTAAAACCTACTGCAAGATTTTGAACCCACATAATTTTTGTGATGAACCATCACTAATGTTAATAAGCTACAGGGTGATAGATGCTTAACATTCACTTTCGTAAACGATATTTCCCATGAATTGGCATGTAGAAAACTAATACTTGTGCTTTTGTTTTTTAGTTTTTTAGTTTTTTTTTTGGTGTTTAAGTTATAACTATTGTATTTTTATTCATCGCTAACACTAAACTCGTGTGAACAACTTATTAAAATTTTATGTTTTTCTACATGTGAAAAAAAAGTATTGCATGTAAATATTATTAATCTGTTACGATGACATATACTTTTGTTTTCAAACAAGACAACATTAAAATTAAAATTATAGTTTGTTACCATGGTTTGCATAATTTATATTTTTTTGGTTTCGTGAACGTAGATGCTTATTAACTAAACACACATGACAACCGTAGTCTTTTCTCTCTTCTGAAATTAACGTTTAATCGTCCAGAACTAGGAGATTACTTCATTTCTCTTCAATTCAAGCACTCAAACATTATTATTTTTATAACCGTTTATCTTCTCTTATTAATCATTTATATCTACACCTTACAATATTTAAACTTACCTCCTCTATAAGCACCTAACAATGTCCCTTGAGACACTTGAACATTATCTAATTTATGTTTTTCTATTCAAGTATATATGTATATATGTTACATCGTATCAGATATCCTTAAACCATATAAACATTATACAGACAAGTGATATAGCGGATCAATCGATGATCGTGCTAAGCTCCAACCATCTACCTCATGAGGCCTCGAAGCATCTGGCTCGTTATGATCAACCGAGATACACAAGTTCTCGTTGGACTCCTCAAAGCAAGAGGATAAATGTTTAGCTTCCTCCATTTTCCCATTCAGTTGTGAAGCCACAAACTTGTCCACATCTGCCCAATTACTACACTGATCATATTCGTCACACGTATAATCATACTTCTTTAGACTCGACCCTTGATCAATAGAGTTTGAACTCGCACGAGGACTATTAAGCCCAGGGATATGAGCTAATACGTCGTTGATGGGGTTCATAAATTGTTGCATATCATCGCGGATATCGCTGAAACTCTCAGTTTCTTGCTTGCAAGACCTACTACTATCCATATACATGAGTAGTGTTCCAAAACACCATCTTTGTTCAAAGATTGATATTGTGATCTAGTGTCCATAGAGCCATTTAATGATCTATGGGGCATCATGAAGGATTTGTGGTAGTTTTTCTTCTTGAACACGCGACATACTACCCACCCTTCTTCGTGTGCACAATCGCATGCGCTAGAAGCCTGAATCGTAACCATTTTTTAACACAAGTTAGTGTTAGAAACAACAACAACAATAATCCTCAACTAACATCAAATTATTTGAGAAACTTACAGTTGAATCTTGAGTGGGAATGATATTATTATCATCAAGCCTATATTCATGCATAATCCAATCAGACTTCTGCCCATGTGGAGCCCTCCTTTGTAAAACACCAAAGTCTTCCTCATACCGATTCTTTGAAGGTTACTATGTATAACCTTATCGCGCCCCGTGGCCTTCCAAAAACCAGCAGCAGTAGCGCGATTCGTTCGGGTCCCAGTTGGATATTTCTTATCTTTGTGACTAAAAAAGTACCAATCATTTTGTGGTGTGGAGCCTATATTGCATTTCTCTACAAACACAAAGTTAAAGTAAAGTTTACTTTAATGTTTTCACAAAGAAATAATCAAAATCTTGATGATTGAATGAACGAACGAAAAGAATTACCTTGGATGTCCCATGGCTCGAGCTTATTAAGATCAACCTCGCGAATAACATCAAGATCGATCTTTTCATACGCAACTTTCTTCCTTAAGTAGTAGTGAAGAAGCTCTTCTTCTGTCGGGTGGAACCGAAACCCTGGTGGCACTTTAGAGTGACCATTGATGTTCATAGATAGATTAACTTCTTCTTTTGACATATTATTGCTAGCTTGAGGATCATATATCTATCATATGATTGATCAAAGTATTTAATTGATTATAATGTCAGTGATTAGCTCTGAGTAAAGATGGTTGTAATGACATGAATATATATGTGTTGAGAAAAAGGGTTAGAAAACAAAGGCATGATGTGATAGTGCCAATGCAACCACTAATTTGAACACATATTTTTGATCGTTCATATTCATAACTACTAAATGACGATCACTTTTGATTTACGGGTGTTGTGAGTACACTTTCACTAACTAGAAAGAGTTGATATATAATAAGAAATAATACTAAAGTGTCGACTGTAGAGTCGACCTCTAGTTTGAAAACAACAAGTTACCTAAACACAACAACACCATACATTAAACAAAGCAATAAGTGTGTTTGTGTTGAGAGATATGAGGTCACAGTAATGTATGCTTCCATGTTGACAATGACTTTCGACCTCAAAATCTCTTAGAAAGTCACAGCTCAAACAAACATCGAGAGTTGTAACTAGTGAGTTCGAATAATTTTCATCCAAATATACGTAGCAGTATATTAGAATTTTTAAAATATAATCGTATACTTTTAGAAAACAATGAATCTAAACTCGAAACGATTTTAAATACAACTCATATTAAAATGTAGATAACAATAGACTCTTCAACCCCCTCGCCTGAATCCATCATGCTCCACTCTAGATCTCTTGCGTCACCAGAAAATCAAGTGAGAAAGGAACAAAGGAATAGATCATACGGGCCGACAAAAAAGATCAAACGGGCTGACCAAAAACTTGAGTACAGGTTGATGGATTTGAGTCATACCACTAGCTAGTGGTCGAGGGAGACGGTGGTGGCGGAAGGTAGTAGTGCTAAAAGGGGACGGGGAAGATGAAGTGGGGTGCGACTATGATTTTAAGTGGGACCCACTAAGTTTAGTTTTTCTTTTCATTTGCTTTTCACTACAAGGATACTATTGTCATTTTATGAAAATTAACAGAAAACTTAACGTTCATCCAACATAAGAACCAATCATGTTACGTTTGTATCAACTATTAGACAGTCCTTGTAATTTTTGAAAGTTAAAGAATAAAAGCGAAATATGGTCTAACAAAAGGGACCATTCGGTAACTAAGTCTAACTATTAATAGTGCACCTATATTAAGTGGTATTATATTTAACTTCAAAAGTAGTTCAAAAGAACTTTAACTTCAAAAGTTAAAGACATAATTAATTTGAAGACGAAAATGATAATAGGGGTTCGAAGAAATTTCCTACTTTCATCATTTCAGTAACAACGATGTATGAACGAAGGGAAAATCATGACAAAACTTTACATAACTTTTTCCACTAATGCCGCTCACTAATCATCAAAAGTTGACATTTCATTCTCCATCTTGTCTTATTAGTAAAACTTAGAGGCTATATGAGACGGTTTAAGTTCGAGTAACGGATCACAAGAGATTATTTATAGTGTAGGTCGGGTAATTAACGGGTTAAAAGAGATAACTTTTTAACATAGATTGTATTACTTGTATATAATAAATCGAGTAAGGTTGAGTTGACTAACAAACACATTTAATATGAATTTAATAAACTTTGAAATATTATACGTCAACACTTATCGTTGATTAATTTAATCACGAATATGAAATAAATCAAGATCATTATTGATATCACTCTATTACGTAAACCATGGTTTAGTCAGAGTGGGTTCTTCAAATGAAAATATAAAATATTTTTAACATCTCATTTCAAACTCTTAGCTTTCGCGTTCCACTAAATGGGCCATCAAACTCTTAAAAAGGTCATTAAAATCTAATCACTTCTTTTTTCATTATAAGTGTTTATTTGTGAAGTATTAAAAGCCAAAACAAGTGAACTTTCGAAGATTGAGTTTTCTTCCGAAGCTTAATATAGTCTTTCAAAGCTAAGTTGATATCTTCCGAAGGTTATGTTTGGTTCGGAAGGATGTTATTGTGTACTTTGGATTTCTTCCGAAGTATACATATGTTTAGTAGGGAATCTTCCGAAGGGTTATTTCCGTTCGGAAGATATAGTGTAGGGTTTTTTGTATAAATTCTCAATATGTGTTGAGAGTTAGTTAAAGTTAGTTACACACTATAAATACATGAGAGTTGTAATCGGTGAAGGATCCGGAAAAATCATTTCAATCATAATAATCATTTGAGAGTTCTTGTTCACGTTTATTCTTTCTGGTATCATCTTTGGATTGATCGTTATTCCGCATTCATATTCTCAATCGGTTTTACAACAATTGGTATCAGAGCCTGGTTTGTGGCTCAATTGAGATTCTAGATCCAATCAAAGATTGATCGGCGGCAACAATGGTGTCTACGAAGTTCGAAGTTGAGAAATTCGACGGAAAGAACGACTTCGGATTATGGCGGTTGAAGATGACGAGTGGTGGATGCCTTGGCCGGAGAATCCAAGTTGCCGAACACAATGTCAGACAAGGAAAAGAAGGAGATGCTGGAATAGGCACACAATTGAATCATCTTGAACTTGGGGGATCGAGTACTTAGAGAAGTGTCTAAGGAGACATCTGCTGCAGGGGTCTGGGTGAAATTGGAAAGTTTGTACATGACAAAGTCTGTTGCGAACAAATTGTATCTCAAGAAATGATTGTACACATTCCAAATGGCTCCTGGGAAGTCAATTGAAGATCATACTGATGAATTCAACAAGTTGGTGTTGGATCTTGAAAACATCGAAGTTGAATTAGATGATGAAGACCAAGCAATCATATTCTTGACATCTTGGCCATCATCTTATGAGCATTTTGTGGATACTTTGATGTATGGTGGGGACACTCTTACCATGGAAGAAGTATTGGCAGCTCTCAATTCAAAGAAATTGAAGAAGAGAACTGATTATAAAGAAGATGGTGGAGAGGGCTTGGTAGTCAAGGGGAGATCTGATCAAAGAAACTTCAAGCAGAGAAATGTCTCAAAGTCAAGGTCCAAGTACAAGAGGAGGTGTTATGTGTGTGGATCAGAAAAACATTTCAAGAAAGATTGTCCTGACATGAAGAGAAAGAAGGGTGAATCAAGTGGATCAAAGACTCATTCTGGACACAATGCACATGATGATTCTTCTAATGGATATGAATGTGCAGATGTGTTGGCTGTCTCAAGCAGTGGCAAGGAAGATCAGTGGATTATGGATTCAGGGTGCTCATATCATATGAAACCTATGAAGGAGTTCTTTAAAGAATTGAAGATTAAAGATCTTGGATCAGTTAAGCTAGGGGATGACAGACCTTGCAAGATTGTGGGTCATGGAACAGTGACTCTGAAAATGAAGAGTGGTATAGAAGTGGATCTACATGATGTAAGGTATATTCCTAATCTTAAGAGAAGTTTATTGTCTTTAGGGCTATTGGAGAGTTCTGGTTACCATGTTAGTCTTAGAGATGGTAAGGCTAAGGTGATAAAAGGATCAATGGTAGTATTGTTTGGGAGTAGAAGGGAGAATAATATCTACTTGTTAGATAGCGCTGGTGTAGTAGAACCTCAGGTGGCATCTACCTCAAGTGATAGTAGTTCTAAGGCTATGTTATGGCATAGGAGACTTGGTCACATTAGTCATTAGGGACTGGTGGAGTTACATAAGCAACAGTTAATGACTGAGTTGAGCAGTTGTGATTTTGGTTTTGTGAAACTTGTATTTTTGGTAAACACAAGAGAGTAAAGTTTTCAAAGGCTAGACATATCACAAGTGGGATATTAGACTACATTCATTCTGATTTATAGGGTCCTACTAAGGTTGATTCTTTGGGTGGTGCTAGATACTTTATGACCATGATTGATGATTTTTCTAGGAGAGTTTGGGTTGTAGTACTGAAGAATAAGAGTGACGCTTTCAGTAAATTCAAGGAATGGAAAGTCCTTGTGGAAACTCTAACTGAGAGGAAAGTCAAGAAGTTAAGAACTGATAATAGGTTGGATTTCTGCAGTCATGAGTTTATCAATTTTGTAAAACTAGACATAGAACTACGCCAGGGACTCCTCAGCAGAATGGGCTGGCTGAGAGGATGAATAGAACTTTACTTGAAAAGGTAAGGTGTATGTTGGCTAGTTCTGGTTTACCTAAGATGTTCTGGGCTGAAGCTGTGTCCATTGCAGCATATTTGGTCAATAGGTCTCCATCAGCAGCATTAGACATAAAGACACCTATGGAGGCATGGTCAGGGAGAAAATGTGACTATGGGGAACTTAAGGTGTTTGGATCTTTGGCTTATGCTCATGTTAGCCAAGGGAAGTTGAAACCTAGGGCCTGTAAATGTGTTTTTCTAGGATATCCTGAAGGTGTTAAAGGGTATAGGTTGTGGAGACTAGAAGGGGACAGACGTAAGATGATAGTGAGCAGATGTCACACCCCCAAACCACGGCGGTTTCCCGCGGGGCGCGAACGTCATGGTTTCATAGTCACTGATCGACCACTACATGGTTTTGTAAAACATACGTCTCAAAATAAGTTTAAGGTACATCATTGTTCAGAGTTAAATTTGCGGAAGCAATAGTAATAAGGTACATTGTTTTCAAAACATGACATATATGAAAATGAACGTCCCAAACAGCATGAAGGGTCCTAAACATGAAATGACCCATGCTAGCTTAACTGGTTGCATCTTTTAATTACCTGAGAAAACATGCATGAAAAATGTCAACATAATGTTGGTGAGTTCACAGGTTTTAAGTGATAGTAAATAGCGTAAAGGACCACAATACTTTCCATGATTTGATTGTTGTACATACAATGCTACAAATTATATAAGCACCGCAACCGAAGCTAGACTGTAATTGAAATAAATTGCCCCTACCCATGCCTACCATGAGCGTGGGTGTGTACAGGCTAATAATGCACCGTTAGACCTCCAGTCAAGGTTAGGGTAATTAACCGGGTGGGGGTAGTCAAACCCAATAGTACTATCCATGATTACCTCGCTTTGGGAAATAAACTGACGGTTCGATAACAGGGGACTTCATATGGTAAGTAAACAACTTATATAACATGTGAAATCATTGACAAGTAAATGTGTCCAAGTAAATTAGTAATTTGCATGTAATCTCCCCCAAATGGAAAATAAGTGAAAACGGGGCCGTGAAACTCACCTCAATTGCACGCGTGAATACTAGCAATAGTCTGTATGTACGATTGGTCTAGGAATTTCCTAAAAAAAATCACAATATATTCATGAGGTCATGATTACTAACCCTAGATGGTCATGCATAACTCATCCACAAAGGTAGCTTTGAAAATGCCAATTGACTAATTAGTCATGTCGGGTCGTAAATGTTTTATTTAGATTCTCGTCTTCATCTTTATTTTCCTAAAGATACATAATGTATTGAGGGTGTTTTATATTAAGTATAATGGTATTATACTTTCCATGTTTATGGGTTTCCCTTTTTTTTACCAAATATCTCTAAAAGTTTACCTTATCAAATATAGGTATTTGACAGCATCAAGGGAATTTCTTGGGTCTGGTTGTCATCCTCTTTTCATGGTACAAAGAATTTTTATAAAATCTGATACTTTTATCATATCTAGGTCTATGTCTTAGGATTCCAAAAAGGTATAGCTTGTATCCTACAACTGAGTTTAAGTGCCTTTAAATGGTTCATGAAGCAACAGATGTCAGTGCAGCACTTTCCTGTATATGTCTATGGAATTTACCTTTTTGAGAGGTCAAAACTTACATTCACAAATAGAGCCTATATTACTTTTAAACCTAACACCTTAAGCTAAGTTACCATAGAAGGAAAATCTTCAATTTATTACCTTAAGCATAACTTATGCCTCATTCTTTCTGCCCTATTTATTCTGTCAAAAATTCAGGTTCAGCACTTTAATTTGTTTGTACGTTTTGGAAGGGTTATACTCATCTATAAATTTCAAGGTTGGATGGGTTAGAAACTAGACATCCTAAAGTTAATGGTAGGCTCAAGAATCGGTTCATTTGACCATGTTTAGGTCGAGTTATGGTCTTGAAAACACAGAACATGAATCTGCCAGAAAGTGTTTTACATGTTTTGTTACTTTTTAAACTTGTTAGAGCACTTTTGGGATGAGGTAGTGAACATGAACACATCATGGTGATGTATGGAAGATTAAAAACAAGGTGCTAACCTTAAACAAGCAAGGAGAAGAGATGGTAGTCTTGAAATGCAAGGAAAAGAAGGTTTGATCCTTTGAACTAAGAAAACCCAACAAGAAAAGGTGAAGAAGATGTTGTAGGATGTTTGGGAGCTTCAAAACTCACTTGATCTTCAATAATGGCACTTGACTCACCCAAGATTTGTGGAAAATGAGTTGAAAATAAAATGAAATGGTGGAGGTGGTGTCTTGGCCGAATTTGGAGAGAAGGAAAGAAGGAGAAGAGTGTGTTGGTGATTTGTGTGGATGAAGTGTGTGAATGTTGCTTATATTTGTAAGCTCTACAACTCCTAACTTTGTCTCTTGGTCAACCATAGGGAAAGGAGCTTCACACATATGGAAAGGAATCATGTAGCTTTGTTCATAACCTTTTCCTTAACACTAAAATGGCAAATCTTGAGCTTCACAAAAGACAACTTGTCTTGTAAGGATTTGACAAGGGAAGAAGACTAAAATAAAAGTGAGGGGAGGGGGGTAAGGGGACGGTTATGGGGGTGGGAAATGGGTTGATTTTTCAATTTTATGTAGTATTGGGTATTTGGGTGGTATTTGTTGCATTATAGTAATTTATATATATATATATATTCAATATTTTTACTCCTTACTTTTTAAAATACATTTAGAATTGTATAAGTACTTGTATAATATCATATAGATATAAATATATAAATATTGATGGTATGCTAATGATGCATCATGTAGTTAGTAGATCCGTTAAAAGGATTCGTTCCGGGTAAAATATTAATTTACGCGATTAGGTGTATTTATAAAGTCAAGCTTTTCCAATGCATTTGGTTTGGAATCTAAAATACTTTGAACCATCTAAATGAATTTATTAGTACATGTATATGAATTATGACCAATGTTCATGTGTGCCGGTTGTATCGCGTGTAAAAATGGTAATTACGTCGAATCACCGATGCATGAAATGTAATGCGTGAAATTTTGCAATGCATAAAACGGTTTCAATAATTGGAATTCAATTGAAAATCAAGTATTATAGGGGTAATTATAACCAAGTCAAGGTCGGGTATTGACCTGAAATTGCCGGTTGTCACATACTCCCCATGTTAGAAAGAATTTCGTCCCGAAATTCAGTTAGGGTTGTCTGCAGATGCCAGAGTTTCAAACAAGTAGGGATAGTTGAGCTTCATTTGATCTTCGCGTTCCCAAGTAAATTCAGGTCCTCTTCTTGAATTCCACCGGACCTTCACTATGGGAATACGGATTCGTTTCATCTTCTTTACTTCTCTATCTAGAATTTCCATAGGCTTTTCAATAAAATGAAGTTGTTCATCAATCTGGACCTCATCGAGTGGTATAACCAGAGTTTCATCTGACAAGCACTTCTTCAGATTCGACACATGGAAAGTGTCATGAACACTACTAAGTTCTTGAGGAAGTTTTAGCTTGTAAGCTACAAGACCAATCCTGGCTAGGATTTCAAATGGTCCAATGTATCTAGGGTTTAGCTTGCCACGTTTGCCAAAACGAATGACTCCTTTCCATGGTGAGACTTTAAGTAGAACCTTGTCTCCCACTTGAAATTCCAACGGTTTACGTCTCACGTCAGCATAGCTTTTCTGACGGTCACGCGCGGCTTTGAGTCGGTTCTGAATTTGAGCGATCTTTTCCGTGGTCTCGCGTATGATCTCGGGACCAGTGAGTTGACTATCGCCAACCTCTGTCCAACACAGTGGTGACCGACACTTCCTTCCGTATAGTGCTTCAAACGGTGCGGCTTTGATACTGGTGTGATAGCTATTATTGTAAGAAAACTCAGCTAGGGGTAGATGAGTATCCCAACGGTTTCCGAAGTCTATCACGCAAGCCCTAAGCATGTCTTCTAACGTCTGAATGGTCCGTTCGCTCTGGCCATCCGTTTGAGGGTGGTATGCAGTACTCATATCCAACCTTGTACCCAAGGCCTTTTTAAGGATTGCCAAAATCTCGAGGTAAATCGACTGTCTCGATCAGAGATAATGGAGATCGGTACTCCATGTCTCGAAAAACCTCCTTGAGATAAACCCTCGTCAACCTTTCCATTTTATCAGTTTCTTTAATTGGTAGGAAGTGAGCAGACTTTGTCAGTCGATCCACAATTACCCAAATCGTATCACAACTGGTGGATGTCCTGGGTAGTTTTGTGACGAAATCCATGGAAATCTGCTCCCATTTCCATTGTGGAATCTCTGGTTGGTGCAGTAATCCGGATGGCTTCTGATACTCTGCCTTAACCTTTGAACACGTGAGACACCTGCTAACATAGGCGGCAATGTCTGCCTTCATGTTAGGCCACCAGTATAACTCCTTCAGGTCTTGATACATCTTATCGGAACCCGGGTGAATGGAGTATCTGGATTTGTGTGCCTCATTCATCACAAGATCCCTCAAGTTTCCAAAATTTGGCACCCAAATTCGATTCATGAAGTAGCGAGCTCCATCGGACTTGGTCTCAAATTGTTTATCCATGCCGCGAAGGAATTCTTCCTTCAAATTCAGTTCCTTTAGTGCCTCAGACTGAGCATCACGAATTTGAGTAGTTAGACTCGTATGAATCGTCATTCCCAACGCTCGCACTCGTAAAGTCTTGGTTCGTTCTTTCCTGCTCAGAGCGTCTGCTACAACATTCGCTTTTCCAGGGTGATAACGAATCTCACAGTCATAATCGTTTAGTAACTCAACCCACCTGCGTTGCCTCATGTTTAGTTCCTTCTGATTGAAGATGTGCTGGAGGCTTTTGTGATCGGTGAATATAGTACATTTAGTACCATACAGGTAGTGTCGCCAAATCTTTAGTGCAAAAACAACAGCTCCTAATTCGAGGTCGTGGGTGGTGTAGTTTTTCTCATGCACTTTCAATTGTCGTGACGCGTAAGCAATGACTTTGTCGCGTTGCATTAAGACACAGCCAAGTCCTTGTCGTGATGCGTCGCAGTACACCACAAAACCATCATTTCCCTCTGGTAGAGACAGAATCGGCGCACAACACAATTTCTGCTTCAACAACTGAAACGCTGCTTCCTGCTTATCACTCCAATCAAACTTCTTGTCTTTCTGAGTCAGGGTTGTCAGTGGTTGGGCTATTTTGGAGAAATTTTCGATATAGCGTCGGTAATAGCCTGCCAACCTAGGAATTGCCGCACCTCGGTAGGGGTCTTAGGTGCTTCCCAGTTCTTAATGGCCTCTATCTTGGATGGGTCAACATGTATTCCCTTCTCGTTAACTACATGCCCGAGAAATTGCACTTCTCGGATCCAGAAGTCGCATTTTGAGAATTTTGCGTATAATTTCTCGTTCTTGAGTAGCTCCAAGATTAACCTTAAATGTTGTTCGTGTTCATCCTTGGTTCGTGAATATATCAAGATGTCATCGATGAAGACGATCACGAATTTATCCAAGTAAGGTTTGCACACTCTATTCATGAGGTCCATGAATACCGCTGGTGCATTAGTTAACCCAAATGGCATAACCATGAACTCGTAGTGACCATAACGAGTTCGAAATGCGGTCTTGGGAATGTCTTCCTCTTGAATTCGTAATTGGTGATATCCAGAACGTAAGTCAATCTTCGAGTAGTAACTAGATCCTTGAAGTTGGTCAAATAAGTCGTCTCAATTCGAGGGAGAGGGTACCGATTCTTAATGGTGAGTTTGTTTAACTCCCGGTAATCGATGCACATTCGAAAAGATCCATCTTTCTTCTTAACAAATAAAACTGGGGCTCCCCAGGGTGAGAAACTTGGCCTTATGAATCCTTTATCTAACAACTCTTGTAATTGATTAGACAACTCTTGCATCTCCGACGGTGCTAGTCGGTATGGGGATCGTGCTACTGGAGCAGCTCCAGGTACTAGGTCAATTCGAAATTCGACCTGTCTTTGCGGTGGAAGTCCCGGCAAGTCCTCGGGAAATACTTCCGGATAGTCTCGCACGATGGTATATCCTCAATTCTTTTCTCTTCGGTTCGCTTCGCTACTACGTGCGCCAAGATTGCATGATAGCCCTTTCGTAAGTACTTCCGAGCCTTCATACATGAAACGATCCGTAACACCGTACCATATTTTTCTCCTTGTATTGATATGGTCTCCCCACTCGGAAGTGGAATGCGAACGACCTTCTCACGACAAACGATTTCCGCTCGGTTTTCCGATAACCAATCCATGCCAATAACAATGTCGAAACTCCCTAGGGTTACAGGTAGCAAATCTATATTGAACGTGTGATCCGCCAAACTGAGAGTGCATCCTTGTATAATTTTGTCGGTTTCGATCAACTTACCATCAGCTAACTCTATTGTATATTTAGAAGTCAAATGGGTAGGAGTAATTTCAAGCAATGGACTAAATTCGCTAGACACAAAACTCCTATCAGCACCCGTATCGAATAGGATTGATGCATAGAGATTATTTACAAGGAACGTACCCGTAACAATGTTCGGGTCCTGTCGAGCTTCGCCAGCTCCAATCACAAAAGCTCGACCACGTGCGTTATTTCCACCAGTTTGCTTCAAGTTTGGACAATCCTTGCGAAAATGCCCCGTAACACCACATTCGAAGCACGCACGATGGTTTCCTGTGTTAGGAGTAGTGTCGGGCTTTCGACAGTCCTTAGTTGCATGGCCAAAACGTTTGCACTTCTGGCAAATGAGTCTCCACATGCACCTAGGTGTGTGAAAGTTACACTTATTGCACTTAGGTAGGTTTCCAGCATACCCACCCTTTGCCTTCTTTTCAGATGGGCCAGCAGTGAAAGCCCTGACAACCACTTGTTTGTTTTGGTTTTGATGCGGAGCATTTCGACCATGATTGTTGTCCCATTTCCTTTTGTTGTCATAGTTCTTCTCCACGACCGTCTTCTTCACAAACACTCCCTGACGTACAGCTTGATCAGTCAGGTCGTGAGCAATCCTGACAGCCTCTTGGATGGTGGCTGGCTTGGATGAGGTGACCATGCTCTGGATTTGGGGTGCAAGGCCCCAAATGTACCTTTCCACACGCTTGAACTCTGGGTTAACCATGTGAGGGCATAGACGAGCAAGATCATGGAATCGGGTGGTGTAGCTTGTAACTCTGCACCCTTCATAGTGTGGTTCCAGAATTCAACCTCAAGTTTTTGCAATTCATTTGGGGCAATATTCATCAGTCAGCATCTGTTTCAACTCATCCCAAGTGATTTGATAGGCAGTGTCAATTCCCAAAGTTTGGGCATGAGCATTCCACCAAGTGAGAGCTTGACCTTCAAATGTACAAGTGGCGAATTTCGTCTTATTCTCCTCGGCACAGTTACTGATTCGCTGAACGGACTCCATCTTTTCTATCCAGCGGACCAAACCAACAGCTCCTTCATTACCGCGAAAGTTAAACGGTTTACAATTTAGAAACGTCTTGTAGGAGCAACCTTTGTGGTTTGTATCAGATCCTGTGTTGTAGGTTTAATCATATTAGTAATAATTAAACATTAGTAATGACCTGTGTATTGCAGGTCTTTAGCTATGCCAGACATTATAATACCTCCTGCGCCACTAGCATTGCCTCCATTTACTTCAGATCCTCCGGCGCTACGATTCGCCTCGTGATGTGCGATTGCATCCGCCACTCGTTGCGCCACAAGCTGTTCTATAGCTTCTGCTGTCATGGGAGTACCGCTTCCCACATTGGTTCTGACGTTTCTCCTTCGTGGTGGCATGTTTCTTCAAATCATAATGATAAGCAAGATAAGACAATATGTAATAATGCCAAACACATGTGCACCGAAAGTAAACAATCATATCAACCAAGCAACCACGCAATATTTAAAAGATAACATAACTTGATAATAATTTGTACGAATTACAAAGTATTTCCAGAGTACATACTCATGCAACAAGTTAATATCCATATTACGTGAGCACAGCCCGCTCACGACAGGCAATCAACGGGATAAATGTGTGAATGCTCCTGTCTGCACCGCCGCCATGGCCATGAGCATGCACACGGCTGCTAATGCCTTAGTGGACTCGAGGCGCTCTTCCATCACCCTCACTCTTTCCTCAGCCACAGCTGCCCGCTGATCTGCTAGGGTAACTCTTTGCTCTGCCGCCTCCACTCTTTGCGTCATGGTTGACATGTCCTCCTCTACCCTGGTAAGTCGATCATGCATTGTATGTAACGCCTGGTCATCGAGGTATCTATCCTCCTCGATTGCTAGTAATCGGGTCTCCACGTCCTCCCTGTCAAAAGTCTCCTGAACTTCCGTAAGTTCAGTACATAGCTCATGAAGTTGCTGGTCATGCCTCACGGATCGTGCCACGAGAAGAGGCACGGTGAGCTCCATGGGCTCCTGAGTGAGGGGAATCTGGTGCGGGGTACGTGACGACTCGCCTTCCTCGAAAGTGGAGGGAATACCCTCGATGTCTCTCCACTCGTTCAGTCGGCTAGGCATCCACCCCCACCGACGGATGTCGAGTCTACGCCTTTTGGGCGCAGGCTCGGGCTCAGCAATACAGTCTCGAATGGGTGTGGCAGGACGGATAGGAACATGAACCCTCTTCCTAGGAGTATGTGCAAAAAGTGCACCCCCGGGGCGAGTTCGATAGCGACGGCGAGAGGGGTGGTACACCCGGACCAAGGATACGGTGGGCGTCTGTAGTCACCGGCTCGGGGCCAGCAGCTACCGGGGAGGGATCAGTAGGCTCAGGGGCGAGGTGGAGGGGATCGAGGTCTGCTTGTGGAGTCGGATCAGAGGACTGAGGAACCGGGTCAATGGGCTGGGTAACTGGATCAGTAGGGTGAGAGGCATGGTAACTAGGTGAGGGAATGGCCTCGGAGGACTCTAGGTAGATCGGGTCGATGTCGCCCGAATCAGAGTCGGCCGGGTCAGAGTCGGCCGGGTCGGAGTCGACCGGGTCCGTATCGGCTGGCTGGGAAGCTGGGTCAATGGACTCCGAGTCTAGGTCAACTACCTCGGTGTCAACGGGCTGGGGAGTGGGATCTGTGGTCTCGGGAGTGGGTCGGCTGATCGGGGATCAGTAGTCATAGGGGCAGGCCCCCGAGATGGCTCAACAAAGATATGGGACATGGTCCGTGGGACGACCATCGGCAGTTGTGGGCCGATGATACGTACGACTCCCGGGACGAGCTCTTCTGGAAGGTCGGCATAAATCTCGGGTGTACACGCCCACCAGTACGTACCGAAGGAGGAGGAGGTAGTCAGAGAACCGAGTCGAGGGTAATGCCTCCGGCGCGTCAGGTGTGGGGTCGGGAGTTGGTTCAGTGACAGGGATAGCAGGTGGTGTGGGGATCTCAGTCTCAATGGCATCACTCGACTGAATCAGGGCACGAGGAGTCAGAGTTGGGAGGACAGAGGATCCTGTGGAAGAGATCGGAGACGTGGGCTCGTACTCCTCATCCGAATCAAAAATGTTGATCGGCATCGATGCTGAAGACATCTCTATGACAAGGCAATACACAAGTACAATTTATATAAGTTAAGTTAATGCAAAATGTACTAAAGTAATGCAATGAGCTACGGTTATAGACTAGGCTCACTAAATGCAACCTAATTCCCTATAACCAATGGCTCTGATACCAATCTGTCACACCCCCAAACCACGGCGGTTTCCCGCGGGGCGCGAACGTCATGGTTTCATAGTCACTGAGTCGACCACTACGGTTTTGTAAAACATACGTCTCAAAATAATTTTAAGGTACATCATTGTTCAGAGTTAAATTTGCGGAAGCAATAGTAATAAGGTACATTGTTTTCAAAACATGACATATATGAAAATGAACGTCCCAAACAGCATGAAGGGTCCTAAACATGAAATGACCCATGCTAGCTTAACTGGTTGCATCTTTTAATTACCTGAGAAAACATGCATGAAAAATGTCAACATAATGTTGGTGAGTTCACAGGTTTTAAGTGATAGTAAATAGCGTAAAGGACCACAATACTTTCCATGATTTGATTGTTGTACATACAATGCTACAAATTATATAAGCACCGCAACCGAAGCTAGACTGTAATTGAAATAAATTGCCCCTACCCATGCCTACCATGAGCGTGGGTGTGTACAGGCTAATAATGCACCCGTTAGACCTCCAGTCAAGGTTAGGGTAATTAACCCGGGTGGGGGTAGTCAAACCCAATAGTACTATCCATGATTACCTCGCTTGGGAAATAAACTGACGGTTCGATAACAGGGGACTTCATATGGTAAGTAAACAACTTATATAACATGTGAAATCATTGACAAGTAAATGTGTCCAAGTAAATTAGTAATTTGCATGTAATCTCCCCCAAATGGAAAATAAGTGAAAACGGGGCCGTGAAACTCACCTCAATTGCACGCGTGAATACTAGCAATAGTCTGTATGTACGATTGGTCTAGGAATTTAAAAAAAATCACAATATATTCATGAGGTCATGATTACTAACCCTAGATGGTCATGCATAACTCATCCACAAAGGTAGCTTTGAAAATGCCAATTGACTAATTAGTCATGTCGGGTCGTAAATGTTTTATTTAGATTCTCGTCTTCATCTTTATTTTCCTAAAGATACATAATGTATTGAGGGTGTTTTATATTAAGTATAATGGTATTATACTTTCCATGTTTATGGGTTTCCCTTTTTTTTACCAAATATCTCTAAAAGTTTACCTTTATCAAATATAGGTATTTGACAGCATCAAGGGAATTTCTTGGGTCTGGTTGTCATCCTCTTTTCATGGTACAAAGAATTTTTATAAAATCTGATACTTTTATCATATCTAGGTCTATGTCTTAGGATTCCAAAAAGGTATAGCTTGTATCCTACAACTGAGTTTAAGTGCCTTTAAATGGTTCATGAAGCAACAGATGTCAGTGCAGCACTTTCCTGTATATGTCTATGGAATTTACCTTTTTGAGAGGTCAAAACTTACATTCACAAATAGAGCCTATATTACTTTTAAACCTAACACCTTAAGCTAAGTTACCATAGAAGGAAAATCTTCAATTTATTACCTTAAGCATAACTTATGCCTCATTCTTTCTGCCCTATTTATTCTGTCAAAAATTCAGGTTCAGCACTTTAATTTGTTTGTACGTTTTGGAAGGGTTATACTCATCTATAAATTTCAAGGTTGGATGGGTTAGAAACTAGACATCCTAAAGTTAATGGTAGGCTCAAGAATCGGTTCATTTGACCATGTTTAGGTCGAGTTATGGTCTTGAAAACACAGAACATGAATCTGCCAGAAAGTGTTTTACATGTTTTGTTACTTTTTAAACTTGTTAGAGCACTTTTGGGATGAGGTAGTGAACATGAACACATCATGGTGATGTATGGAAGATAAAAACAAGGTGCTAACCTTAAACAAGCAAGGAGAAGAGATGGTAGTCTTGAAATGCAAGGAAAAGAAGGTTTGATCCTTTGAACTAAGAAAACCCCAAGAAAGAAAAGGTGAGAAGATGTTGTAGGATGTGGGAGCTTCAAAACTCACTTGATCTTCAATAATGGCACTTGACTCACCCAAGATTTGTGGAAAATGAGTTGAAAATAAAATGAAATGGTGGAGGTGGTGTCTTGGCCGAATTTGGAGAGAAGGAAAGAAGGAGAAGAGTGTGTTGGTGATTTGTGTGGATGAAGTGTGTGAATGTTGCTTATATTTGTAAGCTCTACAACTCCTAACTTTGTCTCTTGGTCAACCATAGGGAAAGGAGCTTCACACATATGGAAAGGAATCATGTAGCTTTGTTCAAACCTTTTCCTTAACACTAAAATGGCAAATCTTGAGCTTCACAAAAGACAACTTGTCTTGTAAGGATTTGACAAGGGAAGAAGACTAAAATAAAAGTGAGGGGAGGGGGGTAAGGGGACGGTTATGGGGGGTGGAAATGGGTTGATTTTTCAATTTTATGTAGTATTGGGTATTTGGGTGGTATTTGTTGCATTATAGTAATTTATATATATATATATATTCAATATTTTTACTCCTTACTTTTTAAAATACATTTAGAATTGTATAAGTACTTGTATAATATCATATAGATATAAATATATATAAATATTGATGGTATGCTAATGATGCATCATGTAGTTAGTAGATCCGTTAAAAGGATTCGTTCCGGGTAAAATATTAATTTACGCGATTAGGTGTATTTATAAAGTCAAGCTTTTCCAATGCATTTGGTTTGGAATCTAAAATACTTTGAACCATCTAAATGAATTTATTAGTACATGTATATGAATTATGACCAATGTTCATGTGTGCCGGTTGTATCGCGTGTAAAAATGGTAATTACGTCGAATCACCGATGCATGAAATGTAATGCGTGAAATTTTGCAATGCATAAAACGGTTTCAATAATTGGAATTCAATTGAAAATCAAGTATTATAGGGGTAATTATAACCAAGTCAAGGTCGGGTATTGACCTGAAATTGCCGGTTGTCACATACTCCCCATGTTAGAAAGAATTTCGTCCCGAAATTCAGTTAGGGTTGTCTGCAGATGCCAGAGTTTCAAACAAGTAGGGATAGTTGAGCTTCATTTGATCTTCGCGTTCCCAAGTAAATTCAGGTCCTCTTCTTGAATTCCACCGGACCTTCACTATGGGAATACGGATTCTTCATCTTCTTTACTTCTCTATCTAGAATTTCCATAGGCTTTTCAATAAAATGAAGTTGTTCATCAATCTGGACCTCATCGAGTGGTATAACCAGAGTTTCATCTGACAAGCACTTCTTCAGATTCGACACATGGAAAGTGTCATGAACACTACTAAGTTCTTGAGGAAGTTTTAGCTTGTAAGCTACAGGACCAATCCTGGCTAGGATTTCAAATGGTCCAATGTATCTAGGGTTTAGCTTGCCACGTTTGCCAAAACGAATGACTCCTTTCCATGGTGAGACTTTAAGTAGAACCTTGTCTCCCACTTGAAATTCCAACGGTTTACGTCTCACGTCAGCATAGCTTTTCTGACGGTCACGCGCGGCTTTGAGTCGGTTCTGAATTTGAGCGATCTTTTCCGTGGTCTCGCGTATGATCTCGGGACCAGTGAGTTGACTATCGCCAACCTCTGTCCAACACAGTGGTGACCGACACTTCCTTCCGTATAGTGCTTCAAACGGTGCGGCTTTGATACTGGTGTGATAGCTATTATTGTAAGAAAACTCAGCTAGGGGTAGATGAGTATCCCAACGGTTTCCGAAGTCTATCACGCAAGCCCTAAGCATGTCTTCTAACGTCTGAATGGTCCGTTCGCTCTGGCCATCCGTTTGAGGGTGGTATGCGGTACTCATATCCAACCTTGTACCAAGGCCTTTGTAAGGATTGCCAAAATCTCGAGGTAAATCGACTGTCTCGATCAGAGATAATGGAGATCGGTACTCCATGTCTCGAAACAACTCCTTGAGATAAACCCTCGTCAACCTTTCCATTTTATCAGTTTCTTTAATTGGTAGGAAGTGAGCAGACTTTGTCAGTCGATCCACAATTACCCAAATCGTATCACAACTGGTGGATGTCTTGGGTAGTTTTGTGACGAAATCCATGGAAATCTGCTCCCATTTCCATTGTGGAATCTCTGGTTGGTGCAGTAATCCGGATGGCTTCTGATACTCTGCCTTAACCTTTGAACACGTGAGACACCTGCTAACATAGGCGGCAATGTCTGCCTTCATGTTAGGCCACCAGTATAACTCCTTCAGGTCTTATCTTATCGGAACCGGGTGAATGGAGTATCTGGATTTGTGTGCCTCATTCATCACAAGATCCCTCAAGTTTCCAAAATTTGGCACCCAAATTCGATTCATGAAGTAGCGAGCTCCATCGGACTTGGTCTCAAATTGTTTATCCATGCCGCGAAGGAATTCTTCCTTCAAATTCAGTTCCTTTAGTGCCTCAGACTGAGCATCACGAATTTGAGTAGTTAGACTCGTATGAATCGTCATTCCAACGCTCGCACTCGTAAAGTCTTGGTTCGTTCTTTCCTGCTCAGAGCGTCTGCTACAACATTCGCTTTTCCAGGGTGATAACGAATCTCACAGTCATAATCGTTTAGTAACTCAACCCACCTGCGTTGCCTCATGTTTAGTTCCTTCTGATTGAAGATGTGCTGGAGGCTTTTGTGATCGGTGAATATAGTACATTTAGTACCATACAGGTAGTGTCGCCAAATCTTTAGTGCAAAAACAACAGCTCCTAATTCGAGGTCGTGGGTGGTGTAGTTTTTCTCATGCACTTTCAATTGTCGTGACGCGTAAGCAATGACTTTGTCGCGTTGCATTAAGACACAGCCAAGTCCTTGTCGTGATGCGTCGCAGTACACCACAAAACCATCATTTCCCTCTGGTAGAGACAGAATCGGCGCACAACACAATTTCTGCTTCAACAACTGAAACGCTGCTTCCTGCTTATCACTCCAATCAAACTTCTTGTCTTTCTGAGTCAGGGTTGTCAGTGGTTGGGCTATTTTGGAGAAATTTTCGATATAGCGTCGGTAATAGCCTGCCAAACCTAGGAATTGCCGCACCTCGGTAGGGGTCTTAGGTGCTTCCCAGTTCTTAATGGCCTCTATCTTGGATGGGTCAACATGTATTCCCTTCTCGTTAACTACATGCCCGAGAAATTGCACTTCTCGGATCCAGAAGTCGCATTTTGAGAATTTTGCGTATAATTTCTCGTTCTTGAGTAGCTCCAAGATTAACCTTAAATGTTGTTCGTGTTCATCCTTGGTTCGTGAATATATCAAGATGTCATCGATGAAGACGATCACGAATTTATCCAAGTAAGGTTTGCACACTCTATTCATGAGGTCCATGAATACCGCTGGTGCATTAGTTAACCCAAATGGCATAACCATGAACTCGTAGTGACCATAACGAGTTCGAAATGCGGTCTTGGGAATGTCTTCCTCTTGAATTCGTAATTGGTGATATCCAGAACGTAAGTCAATCTTCGAGTAGTAACTAGATCCTTGAAGTTGGTCAAATAAGTCGTCAATTCGAGGGAGAGGGTACCGATTCTTAATGGTGAGTTTGTTTAACTCCCGGTAATCGATGCACATTCGAAAAGATCCATCTTCTTCTTAACAAATAAAACTGGGGCTCCCCAGGGTGAGAAACTTGGCCTTATGAATCCTTTATCTAACAACTCTTGTAATTGATTAGACAACTCTTGCATCTCCGACGGTGCTAGTCGGTATGGGGATCGTGCTACTGGAGCAGCTCCAGGTACTAGGTCAATTCGAAATTCGACCTGTCTTTGCGGTGGAAGTCCCGGCAAGTCCTCGGGAAATACTTCCGGATAGTCTCGCACGATGGGTATATCCTCAATTCTTTTCTCTTCGGTTCGCTTCCTACTACGTGCGCCAAGATTGCATGATAGCCCTTTCGTAAGTACTTCCGAGCCTTCATACATGAAACGATCCGTAACACCGTACCATATTTTTTCCTTGTATTGATATGGTCTCCCCACTCGGAAGTGGAATGCGAACGACCTTCTCACGACAAACGATTTCCGCTCGGTTTTCGATAACCAATCCATGCCAATAACAATGTCGAAACTCCCTAGGGTTACAGGTAGCAAATCTATATTGAACGTGTGATCCGCCAAACTGAGAGTGCATCCTTGTATAATTTTGTCGGTTTCGATCAACTTACCATCAGCTAACTCTATTGTATATTTAGAAGTCAAATGGGTAGGAGTAATTTCAAGCAATGGACTAAATTCGCTAGACACAAAACTCCTATCAGCACCCGTATCGAATAGGATTGATGCATAGAGATTATTTACAAGGAACGTACCCGTAACAATGTTCGGGTCCTGTCGAGCTTCGCCAGCTCCAATCACAAAAGCTCGACCACGTGCGTTATTTCCACCAGTTTGCTTCAAGTTTGGACAATCCTTGCGAAAATGCCCCGTAACACCACATTCGAAGCACGCACGATGGTTTCCTGTGTTAGGAGTAGTGTCGGGCTTTCGACAGTCCTTAGTTGCATGGCCAAAACGTTTGCACTTCTGGCAAATTGAGTCTCCACATGCACCTAGGTGGTGAAAGTTACACTTATTGCACTTAGGTAGGTTTCCAGCATACCACCCTTTGCCTTCTTTTCAGATGGGCCAGCAGTGAAAGCCTGACAACCACTTGTTTTTTGGTTTTGATGCGGAGCATTTCGACCATGATTGTTGTCCCATTTCCTTTTGTTGTCATAGTTCTTCTCCACGACCGTCTTCTTCACAAACACTCCTGACGTACAGCTTGATCAGTCAGGTCGTGAGCAATCCTGACAGCCTCTTGGATGGTGGCTGGCTTGGATGAGGTGACCATGCTGGATTTGGGGTGCAAGGCCCCAAATGTACCTTTCCACACGCTTGAACTCTGGGTTAACCATGTGAGGGCATAGACGAGCAAGATCATGGAATCGGGTGGTGTAGCTTGTAACTTCTGCACCCTTCATAGTGTGGTTCCAGAATTCAACCTCAAGTTTTTGCAATTCATTTCGGGGGCAATATTCATCAGTCAGCATCTGTTTCAACTCATCCCAAGTGATTTGATAGGCAGTGTCAATTCCCAAAGTTTGGGCATGAGCATTCCACCAAGTGAGAGCTTGACCTTCAAATGTACAAGTGGCGAATTTCGTCTTATTCTCCTCGGCACAGTTACTGATTCGCTGAACGGACTCCATCTTTTCTATCCAGCGGACCAAACCAACAGCTCCTTCATTACCGCGAAAGTTAAACGGTTTACAATTTAGAAACGTCTTGTAGGAGCAACCTTTGTGGTTTGTATCAGATCCTGTGTTGTAGGTTTAATCATATTAGTAATAATTAAACATTAGTAATGACCTGTGTATTGCAGGTCTTTAGCTATGCCAGACATTATAATACCTCCTGCGCCACTAGCATTGCCTCCATTTACTTCAGATCCTCCGGCGCTACGATTCGCCTCGTGATGTGCGATTGCATCCGCCACTCGTTGCGCCACAAGCTGTTCTATAGCTTCTGCTGTCATGGGAGTACCGCTTCCCACATTGGTTCTGACGTTTCTCCTTCGTGGTGGCATGTTTCTTCAAATCATAATGATAAGCAAGATAAGACAATATGTAATAATGCCAAACACATGTGCACCGAAAGTAAACAATCATATCAACCAAGCAACCACGCAATATTTAAAAGATAACATAACTTGATAATAATTTGTACGAATTACAAAGTATTTCCAGAGTACATACTCATGCAACAAGTTAATATCCAATATTACGTGAGCACAGCCCGCTCACGACAGGCAATCAACGGGATAAATGTGTGAATGCTCCTGTCTGCACCACCGCCATGGCCATGAGCATGCACACGGCTGCTAATGCCTTAGTGGACTCGAGGCGCTCTTCCATCACCCTCACTCTTTCCTCAGCCACAGCTGCCCGCTGATCTGCTAGGGTAACTCTTTGCTCTGCCGCCTCCACTCTTTGCGTCATGGTTGACATGTCCTCCTCTACCCTGGTAAGTCGATCATGCATTGTATGTAACGCCTGGTCATCGAGGTATCTATCCTCCTCGATTGCTAGTAATCGGGTCTCCACGTCCTCCCTGTCAAAAGTCTCCTGAACTTCCGTAAGTTCAGTACATAGCTCATGAAGTTGCTGGTCATGCCTCACGGATCGTGCCACGAGAAGAGGCACGGTGAGCTCCATGGGCTCCTGAGTGAGGGGAATCTGGTGCGGGGTACGTGACGACTCGCCTTCCTCGAAAGTGGAGGGAATACCCTCGATGTCTCTCCACTCGTTCAGTCGGCTAGGCATCCACCCACCGACGGATGTCGAGTCTACGCCTTTTGGGCGCAGGCTCGGGCTCAGCAATACAGTCTCGAATGGGTGTGGCAGGACGGATAGGAACATGAACCCTCTTCCTAGGAGTATGTGCAAAAAGTGCACCCCCGGGGCGAGTTCGATAGCGACGGCGAGAGGGGGGTGGTACACCCGGACCAAGGATACGGTGGGCGTCTGTAGTCACCGGCTCGGGGCCAGCAGCTACCGGGGAGGGATCAGTAGGCTCAGGGGCGAGGTGGAGGGGATCGAGGTCTGCTTGTGGAGTCGGATCAGAGGACTGAGGAACGGGTCAATGGGCTGGGTAACTGGATCAGTAGGGTGAGAGGCATGGTAACTAGGTGAGGGAATGGCCTCGGAGGACTCTAGGTAGATCGGGTCGATGTCGCCCGAATCAGAGTCGGCGGGTCAGAGTCGGCCGGGTCGGAGTCGACCGGGTCCGTATCGGCTGGCTGGGAAGCTGGGTCAATGGACTCCGAGTCTAGGTCAACTACCTCGGTGTCAACGGGCTGGGGAGTGGGACTGTGGTCTCGGGAGTGGGATCGGCTGATCGGGGATCAGTAGTCATAGGGGCAGGCCCCCGAGATGGCTCAACAAAGATATGGGACATGGTCCGTGGGACGACCATCGGCAGTTGTGGGCCGATGATACGTACGACTCCCGGGACGAGCTCTTCTGGAAGGTCGGCATAAATCTCGGGTGTACACGCCCACCAGTACGTACCGGAAGGAGGAGGAGGTAGTTCGGAGAACCGAGTCGAGGGTAATGCCTCCGGCGCGTCAGGTGTGGGGTCGGGAGTTGGTTCAGTGACAGGGATAGCAGGTGGTGTGGGGATCTCAGTCTCAATGGCATCACTCGACTGAATCAGGGCACGAGGAGTCAGAGTTGGGAGGACAGACGTGGATCCTGTGGAAGAGATCGGAGACGTGGGCTCGTACTCCTCATCCGAATCAAAAATGTTGATCGGCATCGATGCTGAAGACATCTCTATGACAAGGCAATACACAAGTACAATTATATAAGTTAAGTTAATGCAAAATGTACTAAAGTAATGCAATGAGCTACGGTTATAGACTAGGCTCACTAAATGCAACCTAATTCCCTATAACCAATGGCTCTGATACCAATCTGTCACACCCCCAAACCACGGCGGTTTCCCGCGGGGCGCGAACGTCATGGTTTCATAGTCACTGATCGACCACTACATGGTTTTGTAAAACATACGTCTCAAAATAAGTTTAAGGTACATCATTGTTCAGAGTAAATTTGCGGAAGCAATAGTAATAAGGTACATTGTTTTCAAAACATGACATATATGAAAATGAACGTCCCAAACAGCATGAAGGGTCCTAAACATGAAATGACCCATGCTAGCTTAACTGGTTGCATCTTTTAATTACCTGAGAAAACATGCATGAAAAATGTCAACATAATGTTGGTGAGTTCACAGGTTTTAAGTGATAGTAAATAGCGTAAAGGACCACAATACTTTCCATGATTTGATTGTTGTACATACAATGCTACAAATTATATAAGCACCGCAACCGAAGCTAGACTGTAATTGAAATAAATTGCCCCTACCCATGCCTACCATGAGCGTGGGTGTGTACAGGCTAATAATGCACCCGTTTAGACCTCCAGTCAAGGTTAGGGTAATTAACCCGGGTGGGGGTAGTCAAACCCAATAGTACTATCCATGATTACCTCGCTTTGGGAAATAAACTGACGGTTCGATAACAGGGGACTTCATATGGTAAGTAAACAACTTATATAACATGTGAAATCATTGACAAGTAAATGTGTCCAAGTAAATTAGTAATTTGCATGTAATCTCCCCCAAATGGAAAATAAGTGAAAACGGGGCCGTGAAACTCACCTCAATTGCACGCGTGAATACTAGCAATAGTCTGTATGTACGATTGGTCTAGGAATTCCTAAACAAAATCACAATATATTCATGAGGTCATGATTACTAACCCTAGATGGTCATGCATAACTCATCCACAAAGGTAGCTTTGAAAATGCCAATTGACTAATTAGTCATGTCGGGTCGTAAATGTTTTATTTAGATTCTCGTCTTCATCTTTATTTTCCTAAAGATACATAATGTATTGAGGGTGTTTTATATTAAGTATAATGGTATTATACTTTCCATGTTTATGGGTTTCCCTTTTTTTTACCAAATATCTCTAAAAGTTTACCTTTATCAAATATAGGTATTTGACAGCATCAAGGGAATTTCTTGGGTCTGGTTGTCATCCTCTTTTCATGGTACAAAGAATTTTTATAAAATCTGATACTTTTATCATATCTAGGTCTATGTCTTAGGATTCCAAAAAGGTATAGCTTGTATCCTACAACTGAGTTTAAGTGCCTTTAAATGGTTCATGAAGCAACAGATGTCAGTGCAGCACTTTCCTGTATATGTCTATGGAATTTACCTTTTTGAGAGGTCAAAACTTACATTCACAAATAGAGCCTATATTACTTTTAAACCTAACACCTTAAGCTAAGTTACCATAGAAGGAAAATCTTCAATTTATTACCTTAAGCATAACTTATGCCTCATTCTTTCTGCCCTATTTATTCTGTCAAAAATTCAGGTTCAGCACTTTAATTTGTTTGTACGTTTTGGAAGGGTTATACATCTATAAATTTCAAGGTTGGATGGGTTAGAAACTAGACATCCTAAAGTTAATGGTAGGCTCAAGAATCGGTTCATTTGACCATGTTTAGGTCGAGTTATGGTCTTGAAAACACAGAACATGAATCTGCCAGAAAGTGTTTTACATGTTTTGTTACTTTTTAAACTTGTTAGAGCACTTTTGGGATGAGGTAGTGAACATGAACACATCATGGTGATGTATGGAAGATTAAAAACAAGGTGCTAACCTTAAACAAGCAAGGAGAAAGATGGTAGTCTTGAAATGCAAGGAAAAGAAGGTTTGATCCTTTGAACTAAGAAAACCCAACAAGAAAAGGTGAAGAAGATGTTGTAGGATGTTTGGGAGCTTCAAAACTCACTTGATCTTCAATAATGGCACTTGACTCACCCAAGATTTGTGGAAAATGAGTTGAAAATAAAATGAAATGGTGGAGGTGGTGTCTTGGCCGAATTTGGAGAGAAGGAAAGAAGGAGAAGAGTGTGTTGGTGATTTGTGTGGATGAAGTGTGTGAATGTTGCTTATATTTGTAAGCTCTACAACTCCTAACTTTGTCTCTTGGTCAACCATAGGGAAAGGAGCTTCACACATATGGAAAGGAATCATGTAGCTTTGTTCATAACCTTTTCCTTAACACTAAAATGGCAAATCTTGAGCTTCACAAAAGACAACTTGTCTTGTAAGGATTTGACAAGGGAAGAAGACTAAAATAAAAGTGAGGGGAGGGGGTAAGGGGACGGTTATGGGGGGTGGGAAATGGTTGATTTTTCAATTTTATGTAGTATTGGGTATTTGGGTGGTATTTGTTGCATTATAGTAATTTATATATATATATATATATATTCAATATTTTTACTCCTTACTTTTTAAAATACATTTAGAATTGTATAAGTACTTGTATAATATCATATAGATATAAATATATAAATATTGATGGTATGCTAATGATGCATCATGTAGTTAGTAGATCCGTTAAAAGGATTCGTTCGGGTAAAATATTAATTTACGCGATTAGGTGTATTTATAAAGTCAAGCTTTTCCAATGCATTTGGTTTGGAATCTAAAATACTTTGAACCATCTAAATGAATTTATTAGTACATGTATATGAATTATGACCAATGTTCATGTGTGCCGGTTGTATCGCGTGTAAAAATGGTAATTACGTCGAATCACCGATGCATGAAATGTAATGCGTGAAATTTTGCAATGCATAAAACGGTTTCAATAATTGGAATTCAATTGAAAATCAAGTATTATAGGGGTAATTATAACCAAGTCAAGGTCGGGTATTGACCTGAAATTGCCGGTTGTCACAGCAGAGATGTTATTTTTCAAGAGAATGTTAGTATAAGACATTCAGAAAAGGGAAGTCAAAGGTTGAAGATCAGAGTGTGGTTCAGATTGAGGTGGAGCAGCAAAAAAAAGGGGTGAGTGATAAGTGTTGATCAAGGTTCTCTAGTAGCAGGGGATGGATAGATGATTACAGTTAGTAGGGGACAGACAGAGCAGACAAGTTGATACTCCTCTCAGATTTAGAGGGGAGGATTTTTCTGCAATGGCCTTTTGCGCTGAAGAAAAAAAGCATTATGAACCACTGTCATACTTGAGGCAATTTCTGTGAAAGAAAGTGATAAATGTGTGTAAGGCTATGAAGGAAGAGATGGAATCTCTGTATAAAAAATGACACATGGGAGTGGTTGATAAACTGATGGTCACAAGCTGTTTCTGTAAATGGCTATTCAAATGAAAGTGGGATTTCTGAAGGTGAACCTTCTATGTACAAGGCTAGGCTATTAGCTAAGGGGTTTACACAGAAGCCAGGTGTGGACCAAATGAAATATTCTCACCTGTGGTGAAAAATTCATCTATTAGGTTTATGCTGTCATTGACTGTTGTTCTATGGATATGGAGCTACATCAGTTGGATGTGAAGACTGTATTTTTACATGGAAAGCTGGATGAGACTATCTATATGAAGTAGCAAGGGGGTTTGAGGTGAAGGGGCAGGAAGAGAAGGTATGTCTCTTGAAGAAGTCTTTATATGGACTGAAGCAATCCCCTAGACAGTGGTATAAAAGATTTGATGAACATATGGTGACTAATGGTTTAACCGGAGCAACTATGATAGTTGTGTGTATTTTAAAGAATACAGTGAGAACAAATTTGTGTATTTGTTGTTGTATGTTGATGAATGTTGGTGGCTTGTTCAGACTTGGAGGAAGTTAAGCTACTAAGAAAATGTTGATGTCTGAGTTGAGATGAAAGATCTAGGTGAAGCAAAGAAGATATTGGGCATGGAGATTACAAGAGACAGAGAGCACAGGGTATTGAAGTTGTCTCAAAAGTCTTACTGGGAAGAGTAGTAGTAAGTAACTATAGGATGGATGGTGTGAAGCCAGTAATGTTTCAAATGGTACTCATATTAAGCTGTCAAGTTCAGATTGTCCTAAGTCAAATGCTGAAGTTGGATATATGGAGAAAGTACCTTATGCTAATGTTGTTGGGAGCTTGATGTACTTGATAGTTTGTATAAGGCGGATATTGGGTATGATGTGAGTTAGTCAGTAGGTATTTGTCAAATCCGGGGAAAACTCACTGGGTTGCTGTAAAATGGATCTTGAGATATATTACGGATACTAAGCACTATGGTTTAGTGTTTGGGCATCATGAACATGAGAAGGTTGACAGAATTGTTGGTTTTGGGATTCAGATTTTGCCAAGGACCTAGATAGAAGTAGATCTATCACAAGGTATGCATTTCAAGTGTTGGGTAACTTAGTAAGTTGGAAAGCTCAGTTGCAGCATGTGGTGGTATTATCTACAACAGAGGCTGTGTATATAGCTTTGACTGAGGGAGTCAAGGAAGCTATGTGGCTGCATGGTTTTGTTTTTGAGTTGGGAATCAAAGTGACAGGCTCAGTGGTATTCTGTGATAACGGGGGCAGTTCAATTGTCAAAGAACAACATGTTTCATGAGAGAACAAAACACATTAATGTGAAGTTACACTTCATAAGGGATGTGGTGAATGCTGGTAAGGTGAAAGTGGAAGGTGTGTCTACTTTGGAGAATCCAGCAGATGTGTTTACAAAGTCTCTACCTGGTGGCAAATTCAAGTTTTGCTTGGATGCATTGGGAGTTGGTTAAAATCTTGTTTTGGATTTTAAGGTGGAGATTGTGAAGTATTAAAAGCCAAAACAAGTAAACTTCCGAAGGTTGAGTTTTCTTCCGAAGCTTAATATAGTCTTCCAAAGCTAAGTTGATATCTTTCGAAGGTTTTGTTTGCTTCGGAAGGATGTTATTGTGTAATTGGATTTCTTCCGAAGTATACATATGTTTAGTAAGGAATCTTCCGAAGTGTTATTTCCGTTCGGAAGATATAGTGTAGGGTTTTTTGTGTAAATTCTCAATATTTGTTGAGAGTTAGTTAGAGTTAGTTACACATTATAAATACATGAGAGTTGTAATCGGTGAAGGATCCGGAAAAATCATTTCAATCATAATAATCATTTGAGAGTTCATGTTCACGTTTATTCTTTCTGGTATCATCTTTGGATTGATCGTTATTCCGCGTTCATATTCTCAAGCGGTTTTACAACAATATACATGTTACTTATGAATAGTTAACGCAAAAATGGCCTATTTTACCCATGAATGATAGTCCTTTGATATTAGTTTATTGTTTGGTAGATTGGGCATATTCAAAGGAACAAAATTGAAGAGAAATAACCAATTATAATCATAAAGTACAGCTACAAAACTCGTATAGATTTACCATTTATTACGAACAAAAACCATAAAGAAATAGCCAAGAGTAAAATCAAGGTCCTAGTATGAAAATACATAAAATAAAGGATTATGAACACGTATATAATATACATGGACATTGTCTTATGACATAAGAATTAGAATCCCACTCTATTCATGGACCACCCTATGTTCTATCATATTCATAGACAACCCCGTTAATACATTAACACCTACCGCACAAATCAAAATATGGTATACTTAGCATTTATAATCACTATTTAAGGGCACTCACAATCTAATTTTCATCCGTCCTTTATGTCTATAATTTAAGAAAAAACTTAAGAAAATCATTTAAATTATCAATTCATTCATTTCCCAAATTATGGATCACGTTTAAAGGCTTACTTTCCATTCTACATATTTAGCAACTCACTAGCTAATCGTTTCTTAGGCTAGATGCAGTTGTTTATTTAGTTAAGTTGTTTATTTAGTTAAAACTAGGCTAAAGTCCCGTATAATACACGGGTTCAATCTAAAATATTATTATTGTTTAAAAATATGCGTATGTTATAATATTGTTGATAATATTTTGTATATCAATGTTTATGTATGATTTTTTATATTAGCTATATCTAACATTAGTAGTTTTTCTTTTTTAATATTTATATGTTTAAATAGTATATAATTTGAAATGAAATAGCTTTATAAATAAAAACTTTAAGTAATATACAAATTAAATTGAACATGAAAAACAATATTTTAAATTCATAAACATCCAAAAATTTATTTATATACAATATTTGATGTTTTGTTGGTTATTTTTCTATTATTATCTAATATTAATAGTTTTAACATCTATCTACTTTTAACTCGAGATAATGCAACATAAAGCAGATCATGATCCTTATTAAAAAACAAACCAACTTTGGATAGCGATTGTTCATGACATTTATTTATTGTCATTTCAAAACACACTGATACAGACGTTGTATTCTTTAAAATTTAAAATATATTCTTTTGTCTGAAGATGTCAAAGTCAATCATGGATTAAAAGTGTGGTTTTGGGTTTTTTAAATAGACACCCCAATATTTTAAATCAACACCCCAAAATTTCTATACGTGTCGTATAGCCCCATACGCGTCGTATAGAGAGGGGTCGTATAAGGCTGTATGTGTCGTATGGGGCTATATGTGTTGTATAAGGGGTCGTATAGGGCTATATGGGGCGTATAGCTCTCTGACAGCCCCCTGAATTTTTCCTCGTTGTCAGTGTCGAAATTCGCTATACGCGTCGTATAACCTTATATGTGTCGCATAAGGGGGGGGGGGGGTCGTATAGGGTTATATGGGGCGTATAGCTCTCTGACACCCCCTGAATTTTTCTCGTTTTTAGTGTATTTGACCCTATACGCCGCGTATGGACCCATACGCGACATATAGGTGGGGTGTCGATTTATAAACTGGGGTGTCTCTTTATAAGGACCCTTTTCAATATTACTTGTAGATACATCAAAAACAATTTGTACATATCAAACGAATTCCAATTAAACATAATAATAATAATAATAATAATATAATAATAATAATAATAATAATAATATAATAATAATAATAATAATAATAATAATATAAAATAAAATAATAATAAAATAATAATAATAATAATATGACAATAGACATAAAAGAAATAAAGAAGTTTAAAAAGTAAAAACAGATGAACTGTTGAAGTAGATCAACTTAAAAAAATTAAGTAAAATATATTAATACAAAAACACAATGTAGATGATGAATGTTAAATCATAATCGCTGAGGATGAAAACTCAAATATAACAAAAAAATTATACATTTTGTTGGAGCAAACTTGATAAAACCGAAGCCAAAATGAGAACGTAAATGAAGTCTGTCGAATGCGATATCATCAGACTTTATAAAGACAATCACAAGGGTCGTAAACCTAGGATGGTTGTGAAATATTTTAAAATCGGGTATGATTTTATTTTCAAAAATAGATACCCATGAATCATTTAAACTGAAAAAGAGTCGATTAAAAAATTTGTATCTTTCGTCGATTTCATAAATGAAGAAAATCATAAATGATTTTTATAGTTTTTATTGATAAATTATTTGAAAAAAGAAGAAATACCGGGCATGATTTAGTTTCCAAATAAAAATGTGCTCTAATTTAGGGTTAAAGTTTCAAATTTTCCATAAATATCTCTTGTATAAAAGTTAACTTTTAATCAAATGAACCTAGACTAACACTAAGAACAAATACATATTTAGGCGGGGGAATCGAAAAAAATAAAGGATTAAGATAATGACACGTGACACTAAGTTATTATTTTATTAATAAGTATAGATAACATCTAGAGAAATATGAATCTATTAAAATTATTTTAAATCAAGTGTAGCGTGATTGAAACCCTTTTTGTTAAATATTGTTAGAAATAGGAAAAACATATATTTTAACGTTCGTTAAGGATTTGGGTAAAAATAAATTTTAAATTCCTTTTTAATTAGGATGTAGTAGTTTTAATACCCCTAATATGCAAGCAATTTAGGCGCTCCCTAGGGCACAAATATGTCCAGTCTTATGTCTATAACCCATTATTTTTATGAATGATTGTAAATGAAAAAACGAAAAAAGATAATAAAAAAGAAAAAAATAATATTATTGATTAACTGAAATAGATATGATATTGAGAATGGAATTTGGAAAATTAATAAGATGAACTCTTTTTGGTAAATATAAAGTTAAGCTCCCACTATGCCAAAACATTTGATGTGATTAAGTTGTTTGGTTTATTTTTAGTGAAAATACAATATCTCACTACTCTAATAAAAGATATTTAGGTTTGTTACATGTTACTTTTTAAACACATCTAATTTCACATGTTATCTAACATTTAATAATAAAATTTTTTCCTGTCAAAATAATAAAATCTACATTTTTGTATTAAAATTTTTAAATACACAAGTTGTTTCCAAAATTAACGGCATATAAATTAAAAACCTTTCATTTTAAATTAAATAACATATATCTCTTACTTTTACTTCTACCAAACTCTATTGGTTAATTTTTAAAAATATCTTCATATCAAATCTTTATCTTTTGAAAGACAAAATAAATCATAATTTTAAAACAAAAGTTTTCTTTAAGATTTTATAGTACAATTTAAAGGCACACCAATTATAATGTTTTATATGTTTTTTATAGAAATAACTATTAGTAAAAACAAATAATTGATTTTAGAAATTAAAATAAAATACTAGTAAAAGAGTATTTAAATTAGACATTAATAGTTTCAATTGTCTTTTATTTCGTTACCGTCTCTTTCTCTTTTTTCTTTTTATATTTGTTACATCAACAAAATCATTATTTTCCAAAATTGAAGATGTTTTTAATTAATTTTTGAAACATGTTCTTATTTTGTTAGAAATATTTTATTTTATTTTATAAGTGGTTTTTTTAATTTATTAGATAACGTTTTTTATGTTTTCTTTTTATCCAGTTTTATTATAATAATTTTTATTAAGGTATAACTTTTTAATTAAGTCTGTTAAGAGATAAAGTAATCATTTTTTTAATTTGGAATTTAGAAAGTTTTTTTGATTGATTTTTGTATTATCCATGCTTAGTTGTATTATCATGTGAACGTAAGTTTAATAGTAAACTCAACTAATAGCATAATTATATGTTAGAATTAGTATGAAAATGCATTACGGATCATTCTTTCTATAAGGTTCAATCTTTAGTAAATTTCCATACAATTTGACTTATACTATCATATTTTACGTTTTTTGTCATTTACAATTGCTCGAAATGAGATTAGACAATATTTTATTTTTTTTAATTGTCACATTAGGAAATTTAATTAAAATTTTAAACTCATGTACATATCAATGGTTTTCTCATACAAACTTTGATAAAAATTTGATATCATTGTTTACTAGTTAAATTTTTTACTCATATGTTCCCTATGTTGTGCGGAGCTGAGCATCTTATATTCGCTGGGATAAAACTTTTACTCTGCAGGGTTTTTAATCGTATATTTTAAAATACTGTTTTATAATTAATAAAATTTTATTTTATTTAATATTTTATTTTTTTAACTCATGTAATACACATGTTTACTAAAGCTACCTTATGTATATTTAGTTTTAAAAGTTCTATGCACTTACCTTTTGAAACGCTTAATTGTGTCCTTACATGAATCACTTATGACTTTCAATTTCAAAATTTTACATCAATCACCTAGCTTCTATGCCTATTTTCACACTGCGTTCGTTAAGTATACTTATCCAAATGAAATTCCTTATAATTTTTGGCCATATAATTCATAATTTGTGTAACATAATCAATTTACCCATAAACTCAATTAATTAATTCACCGCTAGTGTTTTTACCCATAAACTCAATTTATGGCCATGTATTTTTACTAAATTATTTTCAATTGGTTAATTTTTTTAAAAATCATTTTGTGTGAGCCATAAACTCAATTAATTAATTCACCGCTAGTGTTCTCAACAGAATATGACCTATTTGTAACAAAATTTACCAATATGAGCATTAGTTCTTTTTAAGCTGTTAGAGTTATATATTATTAAGTGTTGTAATAAATAAGAGCTAGAGGATCCAAAATATGGTGAAACTAATAGATCAATTAGTTAGAGAAGATTGAATACTATAACAACACACCAACCAAGTGAAATAGAAGTTGTGTGCAATGTTATATAATGGTGGTTAGTTACATCGAATAATGAAGACTAAAGAGGGGTGGTGGCTTACTTTGTCTAGTTAATTCAATAATCGTTGTTTATTAAGTTGGTATTATAACTAAATATATACTATTAATGTTAACTAGATGTGAGAAGTGATATAAAGTTGTTACGACTTTTTGTCTACCGGATTATAAATTAACTTACTACTTACAAACTATTTAAATTTCTTTCGTACAATTTTTTTTAGTAGACAATTGTTCTTTCTGATCATGACATGATTAATTTTACCGTAAGACTGTAAAACTATTTTTTGAACACATGAATTATATTTACATATTTTTTCAAACAACAATATCTTATAAAATATGCATAATCAATTTTGAATCTTTAAATCTGAATATATGTTCTTCGAATAGTTTTTTACTATAATTAATGCATTGCCAACCCAAGTGACAACACATGAGTTCTTAGTTATATGTTTGTTTAATTTTATATTTTCTCATAATCAGTTTAATAAACATGGAAAAGTTTTCCAAAATCAGTAGTCTGTTTATATATATATTTTCCCTTCAAAATAGGAATTATTTATTTTATTAATTTATAATAGTAGTGGTAAAACTGAAGTATTGAAATGATTAAAGTTTTTGATCATTTTTTATGAAAAACAATTGAGGTGTTTATCATTATATTAATTATATATTCTATAAAAAAACTATTGTTCTTGTGTGATAGTTAAAATTGCAAAAGCCACCCAATGGCCTCTCATTTTCATAGACGTATGATAAAAGTGTAGTTCCAAGGTATGGATATAGGTTAGGTATTTTACGAATTTTAATAAATATAGTTTTACGTTGGATTATAAGATTATTAGTTTTAGTAAACCGTATGTTACACGTGTGAATAAATAAAAAATTAATAAAATAAAATTTATTAATTATAAAATGATATTTTAAAATATGATATAACTGAAATTATATGAGAAATGATTATAAGTAACAAGACAGTGATATCAACTTTTTAAAAAAAATCTTATTTTTTTTCAAAAACAAATAAATGTTTTGTTCTAAAACAAACCCTATAAAAAGGTCATTTTTAAATATTTTCTTATTGTAACTCCCAAATTTAATTATTTTTGGTTTTAAAAATTTGACTTTTAAAAATTACTAATTTTAAAATATTTTGTATTTTTAAAAAATTTTTATGCCTTAAAATTTTTTATTATTTTATAAAAAAATATTTATTTAGACATAAGATTAATAAATAGATCTTTTTTCTTAATTTATCAAATATAAAAAAATATTAAATAATATTATTAGTAATTAAGATAACTATTTAATAGGAGAGAGAGACGAAAATGTTTTGATGGAAATAATTGTGATATTGTCATATGTCATTCCAAGATACCCTTTTATTAAAGTAGTAATATGTTACTCTTATATATTTCATATTCGATTTTATATTTACAAATTTGTTATTCTTATATGTTCAAAATCCTCTATTGACATGTTCATTACTTGAAATTCAGTTTTATACCCACCTAAAAACCAACTTAAAAGACTGAATATCTAACTACACGTTTTAAAATTACCTATTTTTAATAATTTAAAGTTCTAGTAGCTTAATCATGGTATTCACTATATGCTTTAAAATTGTGTAACACGTTAACATATCTAGTTTTGATGCTAGCTAAGGGATTTGAGTAATCCGGTGGTCATCATTTAATATACATGTATTAAACATTTAAACCCTCGAAACATTTAAAAAGTGAACTCATATTTGGGTAACTGTCTGCATGTTTTGGGTTTTTAATTTGGATTGATCTATTATTTCCTAATAAACCACCATATGCAATGTCAAGCATTTAAAGAGTTACCCTTAAGTTGATGTATAAGTTAAGTGTTCATGTGTTTTAGTGATGATGAAATATAACATAGATTTTTATAATTAAAACTGTGTAATTTTAAATCCTATTATCATTTTATAATTAACAAATGATTAGATTAAAACTGTAACCTAATATGGCTAAGAGGTTGAAAATGCGGATGCAAGTAGATAGACATAGGAAACCAAATGTATAACCTTGAAATGTGTAAAATATACACATGTGCACGAAAATAATGATTATAGACTAACGAAATCTAAACAAATCAATATATAAATATGAGTAGGGGGCCAGAAAGTGTATTGAATGAAGTAGGGTTATTTTTAGATTGATAATTTAATGTTATATATAAATTTCTAATTTTAGTTTCTAGACATCCAAGTCATATGTTTTTTTGGGCAATTAATTATTGTTTTTTTGTTACTGGTGATTTTAATATCAGTTAGTTTTGCATTGCTATAAATATTGTGTCGATTTAAAATTATTTTTGACATGATTAACGTATTTCCTCTAATTCTACTTATAAAGTTACTTTTGTTTATATTGGAATTTTAAACACAAAATAATTATATTTATATATTTTATATAAATAGTTATTTATTTATTGGTTTAAGTTTTCGTTTTGCAACGAACTATATCGTGTCCAAACTAAAGCTAAGATGAATTGATATCGATGCTCGAAGTTGAGTAGTCGGAATGAAGAAAATGAAACTTGAGTGACTATAGTAGGAAATTGTTGCATTTTCTTTAATGTTATAAAGACATATTTTGATTAAAATGAATGTTTTATGTTGACCAAGTTTTTTAATAAATATTATGAATATTTATTATGAATCATAATTTTTTTAAACATGTCATGAATAAAATTAGAGTTTTAATTTGATCTCATAAAATATTTCATAAATCAAATGGGAGTTTTGATTGTGAATCATAAAACTCACATTAATATAAACTTATTAACATGAATATATAAACAAACTCATAATGAGAAAAGAAAAATTAAAGAGAAGAAGAAATGTATTTTTAAGTGTCAACAAGTTCTATATATTTAGAGAGAAGCACTCTCTAAATGGTTTTTCTTATACAGTCATCTTCAACTTTTTTCCACATAATATTATAACACATACTTTACCCGGTGATCTTTTGGGTCGAGGCACTCTCCGACAGTACATACTGTTTTGGCTGTTGTATCCTGGGAGACAAACGCGTTGTCTTGAGTAGAGACGTGAAATTTGTTTTAAGGGACCCGTGTCTAACAAGATCCTCAGCCACAACCTTCAATCTTTCGTTTGTTATTTGTTGTAGTCAAGGGGTATAGTTGAAGATTCAAACGTGATGAAGACTCGTTGGAGTATATACTAAAGACGTTTGTTCGAATCAAGTTTGGTACATAAATATTGTTTATATTTATTTTTTAGTCGTATTTGTAAACGTATTGTACTAAAATATTTCTCATGGTTAACGGGAGTATCGTTAAAATTATTATCTTTTAATATAAAAGTGAACCTATTTCCTACGGTTTATTATTATATATATAGTTTTAATCATGTAGGAAGAGACGTAACTCTTTACACACGTTGTTAAACAAAAGCCCTTTGCTTTCTAGAGATATGTATATCCGTATGTATGATGTATCAAAGTAGCTAGATATTAGAACCAATAATCATCTTAATTTTATATTAGTTATAGTTTATTATTTGTTTTTTACATTGAATTATATATGTGAGTGTGATTATTTCATGAACACTACATATTTGTATACAATTTAAGAAAATAATATATAAAATAAATAAAAATATATACTTTGAACGACAAATATATCCTATTGTTACTTTAAATCACACCTCGCATACATATATTTGTCAAGATCGATTTAAACCTTATACCTTCCTATTTTTAAAAACAAAATTTTTATCATTGAGCCATCAACCTAGTGGTAACTAAAACAATAGATGTATAATGTGACAAATATATTTCAAGGTGGTGGGAGAGACCTGCGAGCAGCAAAGGTTCATGAAATTAACATCGTAACAATATATTGTTGAGTTGTCATATGCCTTTATTTCACCCAATATATAATTCAGAATATGCAAAACATGAGTAATTGACCAATAGTCCCGTCCCTCTCTCTAAAAGTGAAATTAATTTAAATAGAGTTAATTGCTATTTTGGTTTTAGTTTTGGTTTTATTTTATTTTTTCCAGCCAAAAATATCTATTTCTTCTTCTAGATCCAGGCTTTTCAAAAAGTTGATATTTTTATTTGTTTTCGTTAACACAACTAATTGTGTTTATTAAAATAATGGTATTTATTCATTGTACAAATCATTTAAATGAAAACTTAAATTAAGTTTTTGTATAATGACTTAAATGCTTTTAGCTTAACAAACACAATTAAATGAGTTAACTAAAATAAATAAATGATGACTTTTTAAAATCAAGAACTCAGAAATATAAAATAAAACTTGGATGAAAATTACAAATCAAACCCAAACTTAAAAATGAAAATAATAATTACTTCTTTTAAATATATATTATGGATTTAAATCGGAAGCATTAAATAGTTTAGAATTTAGAAATATATGTACTATCATTTTGTCTTTTGATTATAAAGCCAAATCTATACTTTATTAATAAAACAATAACTTTAGTGCCACGTGTCATTCTCTTAAGCCTTTATTTTTTTCGATTCTCGTTTAAATATGTATCTGTTCTTAGTGTTAGTCTAGGTTCATTTGACTAAAAGTTAACTTTTATACAAAAGATATTTATAGAAAATTTGAAACTTTAACCCTAAATTAGAGCACATTTTTATTTGGAAATTAAATCATGCCCGATATTTCTTCTTTTTTCAAATAATTTATCAATAAAAACTATACAAATCATTTATGTTTTTCTTTATCTATGAAATCGACGAAAGTTACAAAATTTTTTAATCGACTTCTTTTCAGTTTAAATGAATTCATGGGTATCTATTTTTGAAATAAAATCATACCCGATTTTAAAATATTTCATAACCATCCTAGGGTTACGACCCTTGTGATTTGTCTTTATAAAGTCTGATGATATCGCATTCGACAGGCTTCATATACGTTCTCATTTTGGCTTCGGTTTTATCAAGTTTTCTTCAACAAAATGTATTAATTTTTGTTATATTTGAGTTTTCATTCTCAGCGATTATGATTTAACCTACCATTGTCTACAATTGTGTTTTTGTATTCATATTTTTTTACTTTAATTTTTCTAAGTTGATCTACTTCAACAATTCATCTGTTTTTACTTTTTAAACTTCTTTATTTCTTTTTATGTGTATTGTCATATTATTATTATTATTATTATTATTATTGTTATTATTATTGTTATTATTATTGCTATTATTATTATTATTGTTATTATTATTTGTATTATTATTATTATTACTACTACTATTATTATTATTACTATTATTATTATTATTATTATTATTATTTATTATTATTATTATATTATTATTATTATTATTATTATTATTATTATATGTTGATTGGAATTCGTTTGATATGTACAAATTATTTTGATGTATCTACAAGTAATATTGAAAACCCACACTTTTAATCCATGATTAACTTTGACATCTTCAGACATAAGGATATATTTTAAATTTCAAAGAAGACAACGTCTGTATCAGTGTCTTTTGAAATGACAATAAATAAAAGTCATGGACAATCGTTATCCAAAGTTGGTTTGTTTTTTTAATAAGGATCATGATCTGCTTTATCTTGTGTTATTTCGAGTTAAAATTAAGTAGATAGATGTTAAAACTATTAATATTAGATAATAATAGAAAAATAACCAACAAAACATTAAATATTGTATATAAATAAATTTTCGAATGTTTATGAATTTGAACTATTGTTTTTCATGTTCAATTTAATTTGTATATTACTTAAAGTTATTATTTATAAAGCTATTTCATTTCAAATTATACACTATTTAGACGTATAAATATAAAAAAAACTACTAATGTTAGATATAGCTAATGTAAAAAATCATACATAAACGTTGATATACAAAATATTATTAACAACATTATAACTTACGCATATTTTTAATAATAATAATATTTTTGATTGAACCCGTGTATTACACGGGACTTTATCCTGGTAAAAATATATAGATTGTAAGTTTATTATAATAATAAGTAAATTAAGTTGTCATATGTGATTTTGGTGAAGTCTAGATTTATACTTTTTTTAATAAATAATAACAATTTCATAATAGTAAATTAAATAATTAAGTATATAAAATATAAATCTTATTTATTTTTATATATTAATAAATCTTATTAAATCATAAGTAGATCTCATTTATACCTTATCTTAAAGTATATATTTTATAAATTTTTTAATCTTTATTCTTTATAATCTTTAGTTTGTATTTTTCTTCTTATTTTATCAATGGTAGATAACATCCAACATTTAAATTTCATAGAAACTATTAGTTTACAATAAGTTGTATTTATGTAACTTGTGTAATACGTAGTCTTTTGAAGTATTAATTTTAAAAATATTTTGCGTGTTTTAACCGAAAATTTTATACTTATTGAGTTGGCCCCCTGATATAGCGATATGATATAAATTTATGGGTCTCGTGACTTTCGGGACTCCTTATATATCTGTTTAAACTTCATCACCAATGAGGTTGTAATTAAATTCATTAGTAGTCCTCTTGAAACAAAAGCACAGAAAAATATGGCTTTCGAAAAATTAAACTCGATATTGAAGCAAAGGAAAAATTAAAAATATTTAAATTATATGATTGATTTAAAAAAACCCTATTATTGAGTAAGAAAAATCACAACAATTGACAAGATAGAAGGAAGTTGTTATGTGGAGGACACTACTCGAGGGATATAAAGACAAAACAACTCTAAAAATGTGATGATAAACACATGAGTTTACAACAATACAGTGGAAAATGTTCAAGGTAAACTTTATCGTACTAATTGTGACGGTTACGACTCAATCGACAAAATGTGTAACCATTAACCCAAGATTCTTACTAAAATTGACTTAGTGACAGTCTTGTTATGTTAAACCTCTATATAATAAATAATTAAAATTAATTAAGGACGTTATTTTGTCACAATTCTTTGAGTATTTATTTACTTATTTTCTTTTTTAACTAATAAATAATTAAAATTAATTAAGGACGTTATTTTGTCACAATTCTGAGTATTTATTTACTTATTTTTTTAACTAATAAATAAGTTTGTTTTTTCCTTCTATTTCTTAATTCCTAAATTTATATTATTATTATTATTATTATTATTATTATATTATTATATTATTATATTATTATTATTTACTTTTATCAGTTGTCTTTTTTCACGCAATAAATAAGTTTCTTTCTTGTTTCTATGTTCTTAATTTCTAAATGTTAATCAATAACTATTCAACATTTAATTTAATTTTTTTTATTCAATTCATAAAATACATAAGTTTCATACGAAAAGAAAAACCAAAATTACACACTTCATATCCTTCTTAGTATTGTAGTGACTTTAGATTTTAACTTTAAACATTTATGACATTTTTTTAATTAACAAAATAACATCCAAAGATGAAAATTTTTATACTTTTTAAATTATACAATAACTAACCCATATGTGTACCTCTACAATGGCCCAATTTATTATTTTTATATATTTATTTCTTGGCGTTTCCTTTGTGCCCAACGGCCTACTCCTTTTCGTGGGTTGGCAATTAAAGTTTTTAATGGATCAAATCGATAACTTGGCGCATTTAAGTACAATTAATTTAAACCCAACTAGAGACGGCTACAAACAGACATATGACTAGTTTTTTTAACAACGATGATAACTAGTTATAAAGCAAGACAACATGTTTTGAGATTAATACCTGATTACTAACCGATTTGCCTGTAAAAACCCTCAAACCGGTCACACCAGCGACTAGGATCGGTTACTAACAAGTTTCTAAATAACCAAGTCCATTACTTCTTTGGTTCTACTTAAATAACCGGTTCAAGTTCAATAGCTGCTTTTTTGGAAAAACTTTTGAATACGAATCCTATTTAAAACTTCAAATTCGATTTGATCGGGTGGTGAAGTTTAACGTTTAACGACTTTATTTCCGGGCTTTATGTATAAATGTATGAGAAATAGAGTTACTTTGGGAGTATTTTGTGTTTGTAGGTTAAACGTGAAGAATACAAAGAAATGGAAGAAAAAGGACAATAATTGGAACTCGAGAAGTCCAGATATGATAAACCGAAGTTGTACGGCAACGGTATTTTAAAACGAGCATAACTTGAGCTAGGAATTGAGTTACGGGACCCATAACTTATCAACGGAAAGGTCTCGAAAAACTACAAATGAAAATCAAGATTGCACAGGAAGGTGGCGCCACTGACGCTCCATAGGCGCCACCGATGCCGGGGTCCGGGTTTTTGTTGAGATTGAGCCTATGTTGAAGGGATTTAAAAGGAAAAAACCTAATTCGAAAAGGAGATTCAATGTTTAATTCTTTTAGTTTAATCGTTACTAGCACTTTCCTGTGATTCCCTGTGGATTCGACACCCTGTTTACCCTTTGCTATTAGGGTGATTAGGTACTCTTTAATATATATTTTTGACCGACCACACGACATCGATCAAAATGGTGCCGTTGCCGGGGAATCGTTGCGCTTAGTGTTAGTAATAGTTATTTGTTTCTTAAAAAAAGATATATATATATTTTCTTTTCTTGTTTTTAGTTATTTGTTATTTTTGTCGTTCAGAATTACACGGGTATTTGTTTATTGAGTGCAGATAGTTGAGATTCTTATGCATACGAGGCATTCCGGAAGGACTTCCCCATTGCTCTTTGATCCTGAGATTGAGAAAACAGCAAGAGACAACCGAGTTTTTCACAAGGCAAATCCCTCATCAGCTCCTATTCCACGAAGTGTGTGGTCTGAAGAAGGCACCTCAACAGCTAAGGCTAGTGAAATCTTACGAAGGCTTTCCAAAACACCGGAAAGTAATCCATTCAACAGCATGAATAACTCGGGAAATCAAAGTGGTCCGTCTACTCAACCTCCTCCACAAAGGGAGCAACCTCTAGGTGATATTCCACCTCCATTGTTCCCACCACATAATGCTCCACCACCTCAGCAACAAATTCCACCATTTAACCCAGTTCAAGAAAACCCTATACCTCCACCACCACAATTCCAAACGGGTGACACTACTCGTGTATACCCACAACCTAATCCACCTATTCAACAAGAACCGGTTAGAAATGTTAACTATGAGGCTCCACAAAATCCCTCAGTTCAGTTTAATCAATCCACTCGAGCCGGAATGATGGTGTTAATGGTGATGAAGATATAAGGGATCGGGTATCAAATTGGGATGATGGAGTGGAGCATGGGAATTCAAATGCTGGATATGGAGTGGGAGATGAAGATGGATTTGGTTTCAACTATGGTTATCAGCATCTAGGAGGCTACAATCATCATTTTAATCTAGTCTTCCAAATCGCTAATCAAGGTCCACCAAGAGCCATGAGGCAACCAATGAATCAACATCCTCAACCGGGTTTTCCTCAACATCATGATGGTCTCCCGCAAGTCCATCATCGTGCTCCGATTCGTGGAGTTGAGAGCCATTTTAGACCTCAATTGCAGTCAACTCATCTCCAATAGTAAGCCCTATTGCACATGGTCGATCTTTCGAAGTGAGGCCACAAGGATTGAATATGTTGCCATCTTTCTATGGTAAAGGAACCGAGGAACCGTACCTCCACATTTCTGAATTTGAAGCGGTGTGTGGCACAATTGGAGGACAAGGGTTTACACCGGATCAAGTTAAGCTCGTGTTATTTCAATTCACCTTGAAGGACGCTGCGAAACAATGGTTTCTATCATTGCCATCTGCAAGCATTTTTACATGGGAGGATATGCAACAACAATTCCTAGAAGAGTATTACACACCTCAACGAACAAGTGATGCAAGGGCTAACATTCGGAACTTTCAACAACAACCAGGTGAACTTTTCTATGAAGCTTGGAAGCGGTTTAAACAATTGCTAAGGAATTGCCCTCATCATGGTATTCCGCAATGGGAGTTGATCAATGCATTTTATGATGGATTATCCACTGATGACATCCGGGATGTGAACTCTACTACGGGTGGAACATTCCTTTCCAATATGTGGAGGTGGATTGGGAATTCTTAGAGAAAATGGCGGTGAACTCAAAAAGGCAAGCTCAATCTAATAGGAAGAAGAAACACGCCATTGTTAGATCTGCAACCACTACTAATGCCAATGAAAGATTAGAACAATTGGAGAGAGCAAATCAAATGTTGGAACGTCAGTTGGCGAGTTTGAACCTCAATAGGGGAAATATGACACCTCAAGGCGCACCAATCTTTCCCGTGTGTGAAGGATGTGGTGATCTTGGCCATGCTATCATGGATTGTCCAATGAAAGTGGGTAGACCTGAGGAAGAAGTAAATCAAGTATATGGTGATCGAAAGCAATATGATATGAACTCTAATACATATCATCCAGGTTTGCGTAATCACCCCAATTTTAAGTATGGTAACACATCTAATCAATCTAATCCTCATTTTTAGGTACCAAATCAAGGAGGTCAATCGTATCAGAACCGACAACCGATGTATAACAACCATAATTACAACCAAGGAGGATACAACAAGGGTTACCAACGAAATTATCAACCTAATGGCGATCAAGGAAGCTCAAGCAACTCATCCGAGGTCATGGAATTTCTCCGAGAGATTAAGAAAGACAATGAGGTACGAGATAAAACCGTGGAGGCATTAGCAAAACAAGTTGGACAACTAGCGGAAGAGATGGCACAATTGAGAAGAAATCCAGGAATGTTGCCTAGTGACACCACTGTCAATCCTCAGCATCAAACACCGGGTGCAAGAAATACAAAGAGTGCAAACATCAATCAGGTAAGTATTCTTCGCTCTGGTAAAGTTTATGATAATAAAGTGGTTTCCACACCACCATTTGAAGACGGAGTGGTGGAGGACCTTGGTGAGGAAGGGAGAAGTGATGATGAGTGTGAACCGGACACCCATAGTGTTAAACAAAAGAAAAAAGTAACTTTTCAAGATACACCAAAATCTGAGGTTAAAAATGAGTCACCTAAGGGCAATGGTAAGGGTATGGAGGTTAATACCATACCTTATCCAAAGGCTTTAGAAAATCCTGAAATGTCAAAAACTGTAAACAAACGGGGTCCTCAACAAGAAGAAATTTGGGAAATTTTCAAGCAAGTTAAAGTAAATATTCCTTTACTCGATGCAATTAAACAGGTACCGACGTATGCTAATATCTTAAGGATATGTGTACTCAAAAACGAAATAATAAATTTCCAAAAATGCTTGATTTAACAGAAAAAGTGAGTGCTGTGTTAATGGGTTCGTTGCCTCTGAAACTTCGGGATCCCGGAACGCCTTTGATACCAATTCAAGTTGGTGACTTTAAAATGGCAGGGGCGTTACTGGATCTTGGAGCGAGTGTAAGTATTCTTCCGGGAAGCTTATATGATCAGTACGATTTTGGTCCACTTCGTAAGGCCGATACTACCGTAGTATTAGCCGATTTGACATCTAAGTTTCCTAGAGGAATCGTGTCTGATGTGATTGTCATGGTTGAAGATTTCTACTACCCGGTTGATTTCTTAGTTTTAGACTATGTGTCAAATGATAAAACAAAGCAACCTAACGTCATACTTGGTAGACCATTCTTGGCCACCGTGAATGCCTTGATAAACTGTAGAACTGGGACGATGGATATGACATTTGGTAATAGGAAATTGCGTTTAAACGTGTTTGCTAATACACCAAACTCTCTACTCAATGATGAATGCTTTATGGCAGACATCATTGAGGAGTGTAATCCTCACGAAAGTGAGGATGCCACCAAAGAGACTTGTTTTGTTTGTGATGATGCAGGTTGGAATCATATGACAGATCTAGCAATTGAGGCACAAAAGTTAGATGTCATGGTTGTTGATGCTGGTAGGCCCCCATGGACACATCAAGTTGAGAACTTGCCTGAGCATATAGACAAAAAGATAAAGCCTTCATTGGAAAGCCCACCGGAGTTGGAATTGAAAGATCTTCCTAAGCACCTCAATATGCATTTTTGGGAGAAGACAACACGTTGCCCGCAATCATCGCAGCCGACTTAGAAGAAGATCAAGAAGCCTCATTGTTACAGGTTCTTCAAACATACAAAGCTGCGATAGGATGGACACTTGCTGAGTTGAAAGGAATAAGCCCTTCGATTGTGATGCATAAGATCATAACTGATGCCGAAGTTAAACCGTCACGTGATACTCAAAGAAGGTTGAATCCAAACATGCGGGAAGTGGTCAAGAAAGAGGTACTTAAGTGGTTGGATGCCGGCATAATTTACCCAATCTCTGACAGCACATGGGTAAGTCCAACTCAAACGGTACCGAAGAAAGCAGGTATTCAAGTGGTCAAAAGCGATACAGGTGAGCAAATCGCCACTCGGCCGGTAACCGGGTGGCGTGTTTGTATTGATTATAGGAAACTAAATGCTGCCACATCTAAGGATCATTTTCCACTTCCATTCATCGATCAGATCATTGAGAATTGGCAGGTCAGAAGTTTTATTGTTTTCTAGATGGCTATTCGGGATATAATCAAATTGCTATTCATCCTGAGGACCACAAAAGACGACATTCACTTGCCCTTATGGCACATTCGCTTTTAGGCGAATGCCATTTGGCTTGTGTAATGCCCCGGCCACCTTTCAAAGGTGTATGATGAGTATCTTTTCAGATATGGTCGGGGAGTCTCTAGAAATTTTCATGGATGATTTTCAATTTTTGGTTCTACTTTTGATAAATGTCTACATGAATTAACCAAAGTGTTGAAACGATGTGTTGAAACAAACTTAGTCTTAAGTTGGAGAAAAGTCACTTTATGGTTCAAGAGGGAACGTTCTAGGGCATGTCATATCTAATCGGGAATTGAGGTAGATCGGGGCAAAATCACGGTAATTTCCACTCTACCTCCTCCGGTTAATGTTAAAGGTGTGCGATCATTTTTAGGACACGCGGGGTTTTACAGACGGTTCATTAAGGGCTTCAGTGTCATAACTAAACCCTTATGTAACTTACTTTTGAAAGACGTACCCTTTGTGTTCGATAAAGAATGCATGCTTTTAACACGTTAAAAGAGAAATTAGTGGAGGCTCCAATCTTGCAATTGTAACATCCTGTATTTTTGCATTAATTAAAAAGTTAGCATCGTTACTTCTTGTATGGGCCTTGTTTGTCGTTTTGAATCTTGAGGACTTGTTCTGCTTAGTAAACTTATTGTTGGTTAACAAATTTAGTTATTGGTGATTAATAACAAAGTGTTATACAAAACTTAATATTATAATGCTTAAAAGGATTGTAACCTTACAAATAATAGTTATCATATTATCAATGGTAATAATAATGCTTAAAATGAATTTAACAAAAAAAATGTTAATAATAATAATAATAAGAATTATTATAAAAATAATAATCTCTTATAATAATAATACTAATAATAACTTTTATAATAATAATAATAATAATAACAATAATAATAAAAACAATCTTCTTTAAAACTCAAAGTATGGGGGGTGTTTTGTAATTTTTCAAACTTGTAATCAAAAGTTTAAAACCATTTGACCAAACGCCCAAACTGCGGGGGTCAAATGTGTAAAACGCCCAAACTTCAGGGGCTGAAGGTGTAAACCTTCTGTTTTTACTTGCCCGCTTTTCCGGCGGCTTCGGCCGGAGCTCCGGCCGAGCTCCGGCGAAGCTTCAAACCTTCGTTTTGTTGCCTTTGATCAATTAAACCGCCCCAACCCCTCGACCCGGTGTTTCGAACTTGAACCTTAGTTCAATTTAAGATTCTCGCGCGTGAAAACCTTCCAAATCGAACCAAGTTCGACCGATGGAAACTTTGAAATCGAATCCTGCCAAATTCGAAGTTTTCAATCAAATTAATTACTCCCAAACTAAAAACGCGGCTTAATCAATCAATTATTCAATCACCATTGCAAATTAACAGCTTCAAATCTCCTAATTTGGTAAACTTCGAACGCGTTTTTAAATCGAGAGAGAAAGGCTCGAATCCATGAAATGAAGCCTATAAATTATGGGTTTTCGGTTCATTGTGAAGTTCCTGAACTCTCCAAACCTTCAATTTCACAAGAAAACCACTCGATCAGAAAACCCCAAACCAAGAGCACCCGAAACCTAAACCGAATTCGAAATCACCTTTTATCTCATCAAAACAGGTAATTGAAATCTGTTTTCTACTCGATTTTGTTCAAAGATCAAAATCCCTATGATGATTTAGGTGATTAACACCGAATCGAGGGCCGATTTTGATTCTTTTGAAATTAGGGTCATAGGATTTGGGGAACCTAGGGAGACAGAGTTTAAAATTAAGACAAACCAAAGTGAAACCAAGGCCTTGCCCTGGTTCACTGGTTCCTGCGCCCTAGTTTCCAAGGGAGGTCCCGGGTTCGACCCCGGGCAACCCCCTTTTTCCCTTTTTCCCTTTTTCTTTTCAAATTTTCTTCCTTTTCTTCACTTCCTTTTAATTATTTAACTTTTTATTTTAAAATGCAGATTATTCTTTTTATTTTGTTTAATTAATTTGTGACTAAATGAATTTTTATAAAATACCTTTGTATTTATAAATACATTATTGTATTTCAAAAAAATACAAAAGAAATGTGTGAATATAATACTTGTATATTTATATATATATATATTCAAACAATTAAATTGTTTAGTTATTTATACCTATATATATATATATATATTTACATAGCTCTTTATAATAGCTAAATCACTTATTATAATATACAATATTATAAATCGATTAAACGTACAATTAAATCAAGTTGTACTTATTCTTTCTCACACGCGCAAATAATTAACTATTTCAAAGTATAAAAATCCATTCATTCCATTTATCCGATCGCATCAATAACATATAATAGATACGAATAATTATTAAATCCTATTAGACCTACAATTAATCATCAAACAAATTATAACGCGCTACTTTATTTCGTTTAGGTGTGTTGTGACGTTTGTGTTGGATCTTATTCGTGGTTATTCTTATTTCATCTTCAAACCCTTATTAACAAGTGAGTTCTTATGCCCCGTTTACTTATATTTTACACCTTTTGGGGTGAAAACATGTTGGTTATACAAACATACTCTTACACGCTTGATACTTATTATGCACGTGCAATTCTTTACATAGTCGTGGTTATTTGAATGTGTTAAGTTATATAGAGATGAGTCATATGTGTGCAATCATTAACTATGTCTAGCCTGGCGAAGTCTTAGATCTTTGGGCCTGACAAGCCTATTTGGTGCTAAAGTCGATGTATTGCCGACTCCTAGGAGCCGTATGCTTGTGCACTAGGGAACCAATACCTTAGCTAATCATGCTTATTCATATGTTGTTCAGTCAAGGTTTGGTTGTAACTATGCATGTTCTATATATTACTTATTCTGTGACCATTGACTAGAATTGCCACTTTTCGAGATACTTATTGTACTTAAAACCATGGGAACTCACCAACTTGTTAGTTGACTTATTTTCACAACATGTTTCAGGTAATGTGCAAGTTTAAGATGATTGAAGGAAATGCTTAAATTTAGGACTCGGACTTAGACTTAATAAAGACATTTGAAATTTCCTTCTATTTTTTTGTTGTTTGGTTGTTTTGAGACATTTATGTATGTGGTGTTTGAAAACAATTAATTATGGCATTTACATTTTAATCATAGCGTTATGGGTTGTGAACAATCTTAACCCTCACACTTCGACGTTTCCGCCGTCAAGGTTGGGGTGTGACAGCAATCACCTAATTGGTCACTTTGTTTGAAATATGTGTGATGCAAGCGACTTTGCAATTGGGGCTGTTTTGGGTCAAGGGGTGGATAAGAAACCCGTTGCAATATACTATGCAAGCAAAACATTAGCCGATGCTCAGTTAAATTATACCACAACTGAAAAAGAATTGCTTGCAGTAGTATATGCCTTAGATAATTCCGTTCAATATATGGGGAAGTAAAGTAATTGTTTATTCTGATCACAGTGCAGTCAAATATCTAATGGAGAAAAAGGATGCTAAACCTCGACTTATACGTTGGATCTTGTTACTACAAGAATTTGACTTGGAGATACGTGATAAGAAGGGAAGCAAAAATGTAGTCGCAGATCATTTGTCAAGAGTGGTGCATCAAACCACTGATTCAATCATGAGATTAATGAGACATTTCCAGATGAGCAATTATTATCCATATCTTCCGAACCATGGTATGCTAACTTTGCAAACTATTTGGCTGCAGGTACCACTCCCGACCATTGGAACAAGAGGAAGAGACAACAGTTCATGTCGCAGGTCAAATATTACATTTGGGACGAACCAGATCTATCAAGGTCGGAGCGGATCAAATCATCCGAGATGCATTCCTGAATCCGAAATTCAAGACGTGTTAGAACATGCACACTCATCTGCATGTGGGGGTCATTTTAGCGGACAGAAAACGGGTCACAAGATCCTATCTTGTGGACTCTTTTGGCCAACAATCTTTCGTGATTCGTATAAATTTTGCTAAAAATTGTTTGAAATGTCAACAACTGGGAAGTATATCAAGACGTAATGAAATGCCCATGCAACAATTCTCGTGGTTGATATCTTTGATGTTTGGGGATTGATTTCATGGGCCCATTCCCAAATTCGTATGGCAATCTATATATTTTAGTGGCTGTGGATTACGTGTCAAAATGGGTGGAGGCCATTGCCACTAAAACAAATGACCACCACGTTGTGTGTAAATTGTTCAAAGTAATATTTTCTCACGATTTGGTCTTCCCCGTGTGATCATAAGTGACGGAGGATCACATTTTAAGAATTTTCACTTTGGAAAGTTATTGAAACGTTATGGCGTAGATCACCGAATAGCAACACCTATCACCCTCAAACGAGTGGTCAAGTGGAGGTCTCCAATAGGCAAATCAAGGAAATCTTACAAAAAACGGTACGATCGGACCGTAAAGATTGGTCCACCAAGTTAAACGACGCTTTATGGGCCTATCGTACCGCTTTCAAAACACCTATCGGTACAACCCCATATCGATTGGTCTACAGGAAGGATGTCACTTACCTGTCGAACTCGCTCATCGTGCTTTATGGGCAATTAAAAATGTTAATCTTGATTACAATGTTGCAGCACTGCACGGAAGTTGAGTTTGAACGAACTGGAAGAATTAAGGAACGAGGCATACGAGACGACAGCCGCATACAAGGAAAGTATGAAAGAAGTGCACGACGCTAAGTTACGGAAGAAGACTTTTGAAGTCGGCCAGAAGGTGTGGTATATAACACAATTGAAACTGTTTCCCGGTAAGTTGAAAAGCAAATGGATGGGACCGTATGTTGTAATTCGAGTTGGTAAGTTTGGCGATGTCGAGATTGAAGACCCTAAAGACGGTGTACGAAAATTGGTGAATGGACATCGATTGAAACATTATCTGGAAAGCAAGGATATGAGCGAAACCAATGAAGAATTGGTGAGCTTCTTGGTAAGTGCACCACCTACACAACAAATCCGTAAGGATCAGGTAACGGTCTGGCTGAAGACCTAAAACTTAGCGCTTTCCGAGAGGCAACTCGGTGAACTTTTGGGTGTGTTCACTAGAAACCCTCCCGAGATTCACTCGTCCACTCGGCATATCGAGTGGTTTAAAAGGCTTGTTGCATCCGCTAAATGCAACCGTGATTCCTACGAAAGTGAGTTTAGTTGTTATATTTTTTCGTTTGTTCGTATCATATTATTTGTTTTTTTATGCACGAACTTGACAACACCCAAGTGTGGGGAACCTCATGGAATACCAGGTATGTACACAAAAAAAAATATTCGCTAAAATCACCGCCACTGACGCCGGGCCCACCGCCACCGACGCCAGCCCGTCGGTCGGCCACAAACCTACTGCCGGGCGGTGTGACCGACGTGGGCTTGGCGCCGGCCCACCGCCACTGACGCCATCCCACCGCCACCGACGCCAGCACCGTCGGTCGCCACAAACCTGCCGGGCGGTGTGACCGACGCTGGGCTTGGCGCGGCCACCGCCACTGAGCCATCCCACCGCCACCGACGCCAGCACCGTCGGTCGGCCACAAACCTACTGCGGGCGGGGTGACCGCCAACGCTGGGCTTGCGCCGGCCCACCGCCACGCCATCCCACCGCCCCGACGGCGGCCCAGAAAGGCGCGGTCGGCCCATTTTTGGGTGGGTTACCCGGTAAACAACAACCACAAACACAATTTTGCTGAGATTTGAAGGTCCATATGGATCATAACTTCATTTTTCATCATCTTCTCTCCACTTTTCTCCTTAACTTCTCAAGAACACACAAGCCCTAGTTTCTAATTTTTCCAATCCTTCACCAAATCAAGCAAATCATAGGTGCATCTTGCTTAGTTTTTCGAGGGGATCACGTTTCACCGATTAGTTTTGCAAGATTCTCACTTGTTTGCAAGGAAACAGGAGTTTAAAATTCGGATTTTTGGGGGTTTTTACACAAATCACTCCATTCTTCTTTTTGTTCCTCTAAACACATCACATTGTGCCAAGGTATGTATTTTATTGCTTCATTACATGTTGTGCTCCTAGATGACCATGGTATGTTTATTTCCTTGGGTAAAATCTTGAATTTTATATCAATTGCTTAATGAAGTAGTATACAAATGACGAGCATGTTAAGTTGTGTTGATTTGTGATACGTTGCTAAATTCTACATGAGTTTGGGAAATAGGTTGAGATATGATGATAATAGAGTAAAGTGTTGGTAAAATGATGACAATGAATTTGTTTCATATAAATGATTTGGTGTTTATGATGTCAATAAACTTAAAAGCCCTTATCATTTATATAGAATTTAGTGGAAGGCCAACAACTTTACTTATGTTATGTGCATCTCATGTGTGCAATTATGAACTTTATGGTGGATATCCACGTTGAGAGACACTCGTGAAAATGTTACTTAATGTTGAGATTATGGGTTAGTGATATTTCTGTTACGGCATAGAATTGATTTGGGGATTATATGAGTAATATAGTCTTGAAAATCCTTATTAATTAGGTGTGATAGAACTCATAATTCATATGATTGTTTGTTTACTCATGAGGGAGCTAAATTGATATCTGTTCCTCGCAGGAATCATGCCACGAACCAAGGAATCAACTTCTCGGAAAAGGCAAAGCTTCCGCCTCATCATCGGAGCCTTCAGGAAAACGTACAAGGCGAAGCAATATAACTGAAACAAGCTCCGAAAGCGAAAGGGATGACTCAATGGGGACCAATTCCAGTGGCGATGACATCGACTATGATTCCGAGGGGAATCCTATTTGGACGGAGTACAAGAAGCCATTGTCCAAGTTCCCACGAGAGATGCAACCACAACTATACATGGACAAATTCAAAGACAAGAACGACCTCACAACACTCATGGTTTGTGAAAGACCAATGGAACTCCCGGAGTTTCGACTGTTTGGAGTGGTTGAGTGTTTTGAAAGGTTGGGATGGAAAGAGGTGTTGACATTTGTCAAGATGGATAAGCCACATGTGTATGTAAATCAAATCATGGAATGGATGTCTACTCTGGTAAGAAAGGATGGATCAAACCCACCACACACCACTACACTAACTGGCAAGGTCGGTGGGAAAATAATGGTTATGTCTTTTCAGACAATCTCTCAAGTGGCAAAGTTTGATACTGCACCCGAGCCCTATGAATTTCTACACGAAAGCTCAATTCTGGAAATCCCAACTGGGGACTACCTGCGGGAGGTCTTGAATGATATCTTTGCTGTTCCTATCACTGCCTTAACTTCTGACAATCTGAACAGAAGTAACATGAAGATCCTACCAAAGCTACTAACGGTGATCTTGAGCAAGAACGTGATCCCTAGAATCTCTGACAGGGGGAGAGTGCGACATTATGAGCTGAGAGTGCTTCATGCCCTCCTCACCGGTAGACACATGTTGTCTTACCGACAATTGGTGATGATGAACATTTGGGAAAGCCGAGAAAGCAGGGCCCGGTGATGATTCCACAGTCGCTTGATTACCATGTTGTTGCGCAAACAAAAGGTTGTATCCAACGAGGCTTTGGCCATCCCAATCACGGTTTAAAATTCAAAGTTAATCGATTGGGAGGACAATCATGGGAATACAAGAAGACGGCCACTCATTATCAACTACGAGATAAGGATAGTGGGCGAGTGTTGATGGTACCGCGAGATGATTTCCCCAATATGCGGATACGGATGATGTTGCTAGGGGTCAAGGTGGTGTGAGAGCAATTGAGGATATGGATGCTGCTACAAGGGAGCCAACCGAGGAAGAAGAAATCCAGGAAGCAGTTATCAGAGCCAGACCTTTTGGCTTTTCAGGATGGACCTTAGATCAGAGGCACATGTATGATGAACAGTCACGTGAAAGAGAGCGACAAAGAAGGTGGAGAGAGAGCTATGATAGGAGGACAGAAGAGTATGAGCAACAGTCAGGACGCATGGGCAGCACAAGAACAGCGTGACAGAGAGCTGCGTGATGACATGACGATGTATGTGCGTGACTCCGCGTATGCACGCGAACAGGCTATTAACGATTATTTTCTGCATCAGAACAGGTTCGCCAGTACAATGACTATCATGCAGGGCTGTCATATCAAGCTCGGCACAGCCGGTGGATTGGAGTGCTCTACCTGAACACAGGCCGGACAACAATATGAGAGGTACCCACAAGCTACCCTCACATTGGATACCAACGGAGACAACCCCGGATGGAAGCTCACACGTGACGGGGGAAGCGGCAGCTTCGATATGCACGCCATGCACCAAAGTCTGATGGAATCCTTCTTTGGACCACCACTGCCCAGACCTCCGTTTGGATGAGATCAGAACACTCTCTGATCACTTGATCAGGTCCATGTGTTTCTCCACTCTATCTGTTTTATGTTCAAACATGTTATTTGCTATTATTCTTGTCAACACTCTTTTGGTGTGTTTAACCTGTGGTTGGGAGTGTAAAACAATAATATGTATGTGGGAATGAGTGAATCTATGGTAGGTGTGTTGTGGTACAACCCGAGTGATGACTTGTTTTGATGATTGGGAGAGCATGGATATGATGATGAAACTCCCCTTAAATCCACAATTGCTCCAACAGACTGAATGTGCATTGGGGACATGCACCCCTTAAGTGTGGGGATGAGGGGGGTCATGCAAATTAGGGTAAAAATGGTAAAAATTAGAAAAAATTTTATTTTGAAAAAAAAAGAAAAGGGGGAGAAAGAAACCATTTTGCCAAATGTGAATTTTTGCAAAAGTTTTCAAGTAAAGCTCAGTGTGTTTATGAAACTAGAACCCTCACTTGTTGTTTATTAGAGATTGATATAGATCTTAGGTCATGGCCATGTTCCTCAAGTTCAGAAAAAGTGTTCTAGCGGGTCATTCGTGGAAATATGATGGATACCCAGTTAGTGTTAACAAGTATTTGATATATATAAACTCATGTGCACATCGGCAGCCTAAATCCTACTTGGTGAGATTTTGAGCCTATGACTTCATACACATCATACACATATTCATTGTTGAGGGTAGGCCATATATTAATGTTGTTACAGAACTTGTGTTGTTGATGCATACCAATACCATAAGCAAGGTGCTTGCACATGAATGATAAAGGCAATCTAGGAACCCATCTACTTGTTAAACGTTTGTCAGTTTCATCCATCATTTCCCTTAGTAGCCACGTTGAGCCTTAAACCATTCTTTTGTTAACCCAAGACATGAAGCCCAAGTTATTAGTTGATAACCAATCGTTAAGCCATTCAAAGTGAAAGAGCATCCAAAGTCAAGCTTATATTATGAAAAAAAAGGGGGAATAAAAAAATGAGAAGAAAAAAAAGGAATAAAAAAAATGAAAAAATAAATGAAAAAAAGGGAAGAAAAAAGGATTAAGTGATTTAGCTCTTTGAGTCATGTTGATAAGGATGGTTTAATGATTTGGGTTATAGTTAGATGTATGTTAGCCATTTTTAAAAGTCAAAACTTCCTACCCGTGCCTAAACCAAACCCATAAGTCCTTTAGACGTGTGCAAGATCTATGCAAATGGTGGAGGTGTTATCGCTATACAAGCTTATGTGGACAACGTGGTATATTGGGTTAGTGAGTGATTACACTAGTACATCTTTTACTAGTCCAGAAATTAACCGAGAGGAGTGAATTATTGTGAGGGGTGTGTACATGAGATTAAAAATCAAATCATGATAATATTAGTTGGGTGATGTCTTATTTTACTCATGATTGACTTGCTAGAATATAAATCCATTAGACGATGTAAGTCGTGTGAACAGGGCATGACCTTTGACCTTAGTTAATCTTTAATAGGTGACTAGTGAGATAAATTATCAATGTGGTTTTGTAAATTACAATTGAGCTTTGCTTGAGGACAAGCAAAAGGTAAGTGTGGGGATTGTGATCGGGTGGTGAAAGTTTAACGTTTAACGACTTTATTCCGGGCTTTATGTATAAATGTATGAGAAATAGAGTTACTTTGGGAGTATTTTGTGTTTGTAGGTTAAACGTGAAGAATACGAAGAAATGGAAGAAAAAGGACAATAATTGGAACTCGAGAAGTCCAGATATGATAAACCGAAGTTGTACGGCAACGGTATTTTAAAACGAGCATAACTTGAGCTAGGAATTGAGTTACGGGACCCATAACTTATCAACGGAAAGGTCTCGAAAAACTACACATGAAAATCAAGATTGCACAGGAGGTGGCGCCACTGACGCCCCCATAGGCGCCACCGACGCCGGGGTCCGGGTTTTTGTTGAGATTGAGCCTATGTTGAAGGGATTTAAGGAAAAAAACCTAATTCGAAAAGGAGATTCACACACAGCAATCTTGGACGAAATTTGGCAACCGGGATCATTCTCAAGCTCTTCTAACAATCGAACGTCGATTTCATCCAATTACATGATCAATTACGTTTTTGTTGAAGAATCGATGAAGATGCAAGGCTAAATCCATTGTGATTCACTTCGGGGGACGGGTTTGTGCAAGTTCTAGTTTTTCTTAGTTTGTAACCTAGATTGGGATTGAATCTTGAACCTTTTAAGTTCTTTTGGATTCAATTTATGATTTGATTCGTTAAACGGTTTAATTATGATTTAACCTAATTTGATATTCTTTAACTTTGGTTGTCTTAATAATTGTGTGAGTAATATTAGACTTAGGGTTCATGATTCAAATTGGTAATTGTGTGAATAAGGTCCTTTAAACTTTAATCTATATTATCACGTAAATCATATCATGTATAGGTCACCATTAATGGCTTCTCATTAGGTTCATTTAAGAAAGATTGTAACTTTGCCAAACCTGAATCCTGAAGTGGATTGCTTTTCAATCAAGATTGTAAAACTTAAACTTTATTTCGTTAAATTAATTAATTCTCAATTCAATTAATCAAGCAATTTCCTTTTCAATGTTTAATTCTTTTAGTTTAATCGTTCTAGCACTTTCATGTGATTCCCTGTGAATTCGACACCCTGCTTACCCTTTGCTATTAAGGGTGATTAGGTACTATTTAATATATTTTTGACCGACCACACGACATCGATCACGATTTGAATCGACAAATGGTTTTCAAATTTAACCCTGTTGGAATTTTAAATTTGATTAATTGATTTAGTTAACTCGAATTCGATGAATATCCCTACAATTGTGTTCATTTATATGTGAATCGTTCGTTCAGAAAATCAACAAGCAGACATCAACGAACACTAACATGAATACATTCATTTTCTGAACAAACAAGAATGAACAAATTAATCTGAGTGTTTAAATGTTTGTGTGCGTTCATTTATTCGGTTAAAGTTAAACGTGAGAACAATAACAAACATGTTCGTGTGGTTCGGTTCATTTACATGCTAGCCTAGGTGGAACGTGACATGCTAATATGCTTTAAACAACGATATTATCTTTTATAGAACAGTTACTTTATTGGAGTTTAAAAAGAAAGTTAAACTTATACGATTATTTACATTTGTCAATGTAGTGGAAAAGAGCTTAGGGGATTAGTAATAATAAAAAAATAGTGATTTTGAAACAAAAGTGATGTTGAAGAAGAATGTGTATTAACAAAATGCCAGAATATAATAGTTTTTCTTTTCCTGATAACAAGGATGAACATGAGTTGATGAGGTTCGATTATGTGTACAATTAAAATTATAACTAATGATTTGTTTTCAATTTTTATAACCTATCGGTTTTGGTTATAAACAAGAGTGGTTAATTATGTTATCAGAAATGATGGTTCGACAACCACTAGGTTATAACTGATTGTGTACAGTGGCAAAGGTTAATAAGGGCGGGGTGTGGGGGCATATTTTTTCGTCGGTAGTGTAAATTTTTGGTCCGGTAGTTTAAATCTTGGATATATAGCGAGTTCGCCCCCCCCGAAGAAAATATAATTTCACCCTCATCCCCTATGAGATTGTTCAAGCTCCGTCACTAACTAATTAGTAATTGTATATCGGCTTTGACATGTGACTCCTTATGTTCTGTTAACCACAGACTCTAGATGATTTTAAAAATAGCCAATGATCATTTGATTTAATAGTTCACGAGTTAGGAAGCTTTAGATGGTCAAAATTTAATCCTTAATATAAACACATAATTATTAATTTGATGTTACTACTTGTTAAATACTAACTTGTGTTAAAACAACTGATCTTAAAATAACGTGATACAAATTTATGCTTTTTATCCGTAGCTAAACACATTAGAGACCTATAAATACACCACAAAAGTCATATAAATGATAAGTATATAGGTGCATAGAAATCCTATACTCACTATAACTTCTCTTTTCTTTCTTATACCATCCAAGAAACTGATGTCGAGCTTTACCAACATTACATCAAAATATCTAATATCAAATTATCTTTTATATATATATATATATATATATATATATATATATATATAATATATATATATATATATATATATATATATATATATATATATATATATATATATATATATATATATATATATATATAATATATATATATATATATATATATATATATATATCTATGTATGTATGTATGTATGTATGTATATGTATATATGTATGTATGTATATGTATGTATGTATTGTATGTATGTATGTATGTAGTATGTATGTATGTATATGTATGTATGTATGTATGTATATATATATATATATATATAGGGGGAGTTCCACTGAAAACCCTATTATAATTAAAAACCAAAAAAAACAATTATAGCCATGATTTATTTAATCTATGGTTAAGATTGTTTAGTGGCATGATGGTAATTAATGGTGTTCAAGGGATTTAATTAAAAGGTTTTAGGGGTATAATAGGCAAAAAACATATAAATTATATGGAAATCTTTTCTTAATTAACTAAATCCCTAAAATCACTCGTTCTCTCTCATCTCTCTTAATTAATAAAAAACATTTTATTCTTCTTATTTTATTATACTAATATTTTTTTAATTTAACAACGAATTATACTAAATTTTAGATATTAAATCATTTGACTATAAATAAAACACAAACACAAATACGTACCACGATAAACATGAGTTAATTTCAATATGTAACAATGTGTTACGTATATGTAATAATGATCTATGTATATGAAACATTATGTTACGTATACGTAACCTAATGAAACTTTATTTTCACCATGAACCAATCTCAAATATTTTAACCATCTAACCACTTCAATTCTTCTTGCTACATATATAATCGTCATCATACACGCTTATATAAGCATAACGCGTGTACCAAGTAATAAACATTTTATTGAACTAAAAATTACACATATATAGATGTGGTTACGTATAAATAAACATATACAAATGCAATATAATTACACATATGTACCTGATGATTAGATATATGTGTCCTGGGTACATATATATATCATACCCAAATACTCTTTTACATATACATATATGTAACATTGGTACATATATGTATCCTACCATAATACCATTTTCTCACATTCAATTGATTGATCTTCATCACCATAGCTATCAATGTTACATATATGTATCTCATATGGTTATATGTATATAACCTAGGTACATATATGAATTCTACCTGAAATACCATTTTTCCATCCATTTCATCGTTATCTTCATCTTCATCTTGGTTGCATATACGTAACTAAGTTCATTATCATCATCATCTTCATCTTGACATTACCAAGAATATTTCTTCTTTACTTGATTTATTATAACTCACTTAACACCTTTCCACATCTATCCACATGTATCCTATCCTTTTCTTCATCTTCGATCATGAGGTTGAGCCCTAGTCGTACCCAAATATTGATTTGCGGATATGAATGGAGCAGATAACCGTGTTCTTCGATGGTGGTTTGTTCATATTAATATATTTCTCATATCAATCGATTCCCATCTAAATTGATTTCTTATCTAACACCTTTCCACTATCGAACCCATCACAATATTTGTAATCAAATGCAATTACGCCTGTTAGGCCATGGTGCTGGTAGTGTTCGTAGGTCCCGATGGGAGTAGATGCTGGTGATCGATGGCGGCAAGGCGGTGATGCAACGGTTCAGTTGACATCATCGACGGATTGTAATTTTTAATCAAGAGTTATCAACTTGATTGAATCTTTATTTGATTTTAGTTAGTTCTACAAATATGGAAGATGATGATTTGAAGAGAAATTGATTAAAAGTCAATAAGAAATTGAAAGTTAAAAAATATTGCCTAAATTAGTGGAGTGAAAGTTTATTTAATAACCATTTTAATTAGAAGAATTGAAAAACAATTAGAAATTATGTGATTGGTTGATATTGGTTTTTTTGGTTTTGTTTTATAATGGTGGTTTTCATTTGATCCCTCCTCTCTATATATACACACACACGGATCAATACATCAGGTGAAAGATGGTTCGATACTCAAGGACCGGTTCGATACTCGAGGACCTACGCATACGAGAGCCTTTACCTTATGAAAAAAATATCTTTGCAAATGATATGATAGAGTGAAAGAGATACTTGTGAATATGCCCTGCACAATTGGTCTCCTTGGTTGTGCTGTTTCCTTTGGAAATGACATTAAATATTTTCCCTACCCCTCCAACATACGAGGAAATAAAAAATGTATTTGTTTTTCACTTGAAAAGAAAACAAAAGACAAAACACTTCCCTCTTTAACGTATTCAATATCATGTTTGTTGTTGTTTCTCTTAATTGGTTGGAATGCTATTGTTCTAATATAAACATAACATTATCATACAAAATCAAATTAAATGTTAAGCAAAATAATATGATACCACCTCTTAAAGACTTCTTATCATGAATTTGCTTTTGTTTTTGAACCTTTTTATCTATTAGATTTTATTAATATAAGAAATATATGTTTTTAGTATGATCATGTGTTATGAATACCCTTCCAGTCGATATGGTTTAAAGTTAAATAAGTAGCTAGACCGATCCTCATGATTTGAAATAACATATGTGAGAATTTTATTGTCTCACATGCTACACTATAAAAAAGAATACATCTCTAAAGTCAATCTGACTTCATGTAAATTTTCAATTATGCTAATTAATCATCATCTTCAATCTATATATTTTTTTACCTTTGCGAAATATCACTTGAAGTTATTTCGGATCAAGCTATTTGATGGACAATTAATGCATGGAAACTTATCTGCAATTGTAACCGACTATCAGTGGTCATTATCATTAGTAAGTTACTACTGATTAATGGTGACTAGATCTATCAATGGCAAAATGTAAATCAGTAACAACTTAGTCCAACAACTGATAAGTGGTAAGTGGGACCGTGGTAACTCAAAGCATTAGTGGTAACTCTACAACGACTGATAGAGTTTCTACTTAATAATTTTTCACTTATATAAATGTTCAACTATCGATAGATATATTATCAACTAAACGTTAGTGTTGGTTTGTTCCTTGTGAATAGGATGATATTTAGTCTGGTTTAATAAATCAAATTCTTATATGAATTCGGGTATACACTTTCAAACAAAACTTTCATACTTGTTTTGTTTTTTTACTTTATCAAATTAAAGATTTTGGGATACTATTAAAATAGTTTCATATAAAAATAATTTAACACTATTTAATACACTTGGGAAATCTCCAAACTATAAACCTAAATATCCTATAGAAGGTGCTTAGGTCTCAATCTTATAACCAGTTTCATGATTTTTCTTAAATTTTATTCTATTTTTGATTTTGTGCTGTTTTGTAATGAATATTATAATTTTTATAAGCAGGCAATGAGTTGATGCAACACCGCCTTGATTTTAATATTGTTTTGAAAATTAAGTTACATAAGAATTAACTTTTTTATATAATTAAAGTCTTCCATTATTTTTCTTAAAGGGTGTTGGGTTTCATACACCATTTGATGTGACAAGTCTCTGCAAACGGTCGTTTAGCAGGCTGTAAACAGTCGTTTAGTCCACTGTAAACGGTCGTTTAGACCGCCTGTAAACGGTCGTTTACTTTTGTGTAAATGGTCGTTTACCTTTTATTTGATTTGACTAGTCAAGCTTCGTTTTGTAGCCATTGAACCGAACCATACTTTCAATTTATACCACCAGCTTCACCTCCATACCTCCATTCATCATTATCATCTAACTTCTTCACCTCCATTCACCTCCATTCACCTCATTTTCCTCATCTTCTTCATCTTCTATCCACGAAATTTACCTTCATCAACATATTTACCATCTTATTATTTTTATTTTTATAATAAAGGTTAGTTTATTATTATTATAATAAGTTTTAGTTTAATATTTTTTTTGTTACTGATTGTAATTATTTTAGGTAATGGCTTCAAGTTCACGTCAAGATACAGCGTCGGTTCGTGCTTCGAATCATCCGTGGCTTCAGTTTCATCGAGGATCAGATGAATATAAAAGGCTTTAAAAACTTTAGATAAAGAATTTGAGGCTTCACGTTCGATATCTTGGAGCTTGTTATGGGACGTGGGTGAATTTACTCGTGCTCGTAACATGATGAACGAGCCATGGAGCAGATTTTTTGCAATTAGTGGCCCGCAATATAAGGAGCTTTGTTTGGAGTTTTTCTCTACGTTTAATTTCGACTCGAACAACCATAACTATAGGTATACCAATTTAGTTGGATTATATATAATTTCGAGTCTACATTTAATTGAACTTATATTTTTTTAGCTGTGATAACGATGCTATCAGTTTCGTGCTCGGGGGGGGGGGGGGGGTGCCACGTAATTATTGTGTGGCCAAGTTTGGTGTTTTGATGGATTTATATACAGTTCAAGAGACCCATCAATCTGATTTTCACACAACGAACGAAGAAGACTGTATACGGATTTGTCAACAAGGCATTTTTTATGTGCGATCGTGGTGTGTATACAAGTCAACATCAGATTCAACCACACATTAAGGGACAAAGAAGACAGGTTGTCCATTTCAACTTATAGCAAAATATCACGAAGAAGGAGGTTGGAAAATACATGTTGTTTATGACGAACATAACCATAAACCTTTTAAATTTTTGGAGGGTCATGCTTATGCAAAAAAGATTGTCTAAAGAAGAGTATACATTGGTGGAAGATCTTACAAGAAAGAATATGCAGCCACGTGATATTCTTACGGCTTTAAAAGAAAATAATGATAAAAATGTATCCACAATTGAAACCGTGTATGATGCACGCACAAGGATACGGAAGTTGGAACCACCCCAATGCAAGCACTTCTTCAATCCTTGCAGAGGGGCGGATATATCTATGATTTTACTACTGATGACAAATCAAATCAACTAAATGATTTGTTTTTTGTCAACCCCGCTTCATTAAAAATATGGTGTGCGTTCTTGCATGTGATTATTTTAGATTGCACCTACAAGACGAACATGTATCGCCTCCCTTTTCTTCAAATTGTTGGCTTAACTTCAACAAATAAGACATTTTGTATTGCTTTTGCGTTCATACGAAATGAGAAAAAATATAATTTCAAGTGGGCTTTAAATTGTCTGATAAAAACATTAGATAACTATATGGTACCGCGTGTCATAGTCACCGATAGAGAGTTGGCATTAATGGATGCATGCCAAGTAATTTTTCCATAAGCAACCCGATTTCTTTGTAGATATCATATACAGGAGAATATCAGAAAGCATTGCAGACCATCTTTCAAGTCTCAAACTGAGTGGGATAAATTTATGTATTACTGGAGATTTCTGCTTCAATCTCCAACCATTGAGGCCTACTATGAAATCGAACACGATTGGAAACAAAGTTGATGAGCAGGCATCGAAGTATTTTTTTGATCTATTCAATTTATTGTTTTTATTTTAATGAAATTAAACTAACATATTTCATTTAACTTTGCAGTTGTGTTTAATTATTTGGATGTTAACTGGTTGCAAAATTACAAAGAGATGTTCGTGTTTACATGGATTGATCAACATCTAAATTGTGGAGAACGAACAACAACAGAATAGAAAGCCAACATGCTCTGTTAAAAAGACATTTGAATTCTGACAAGTCAAATTTAGATAAATTTATAGGAATTTTAAATAACATAATACGTATTTTATCATGGCAACAACCGGGTCCAACTCCTGATCAACACTGGATGATAATGCCTTACATAGGATTATTGATCGCAAACAGATTTAATGTGATTCTTCAATGCTTATCTCCCACTGAAAGCACAACTTATTTTCCGTTATGAACAGGTCCGGTTGAACTCATGTACCATCAATTCATTACTATTGCACATGTGTATGGTTGTCACTACGTCTCTGTGCGTTTAGAGGATGGAATAGCCATTGTCTTTCATAAAGCCGTTATGAAATTTTCACAAAAGTAATAGTGCGGCTGCGTGGGAAAGAATGTACGAGGAGAGACTTCAAATATATAGTCAATATATACTTCAAAATAAAACTATTATTTGTTTCAATAGAGATTAGATTAGTATAATTTGTAATTATTCATTTTATAAAGTTCAAAATTTATAAACTATATGAGTTTTATTGTTATTTCTAAACTTCAAAAATTATAAAAATTATAAAAATTATAAACATTATATGAAAATCTTAAAAACTTAACAATATATAATTTAATATAATACGACTATATTAGAAAAAATTAATAAAAATATTAAAAATAGTAAACGGACATTTACTAAGTTACTAACAATATATTCATTTTATAAAGTTCAAAAATTGCAAACTATATAAGTTTTATTATACATAAAAACTTATTATATATAAATTTTAGAAAAACTTATAATTAGAAATAAAATGTTATACATGTACGTAAATACTTATTAATATATAAATTATATAATTTAGTATAATTAAATTTATCGATATATAAAAACTTAGTATAATAAAAATATTAAAAATAAAATAAAAACGTTACAAAAAACATACAAAAGATTAATGTAATTAGAAAAAAAATGTTAATACATATACAATAAATTTGTTTGTACATGTATTAACTTTTTTCTATTTATACTTATATTCAATTTATAAATACTATAATTTAAAATTAATAAAAATATTAAAAATCGAATAAAAACTTATAACTACTATATTCAGTTTATACTTATATTCAAATTATAACTACTATAATTTAAAATTTATAACTACTATAATTTAATATAATAAAAACTTAACAATAATAAATTTAATGTAATATAATTATAATTACAAAAAATTAATAAAAACCCTAAAAATAGTAAATGACCGTTTACTATGCGATAAACTGCCGTTTACTTCTCTGTAAATGACCGTTTACTACTCTGTAAACTGTCGTTTACAGTCATGCAAACTGTAGTTTAGTTATTGACAAACGACCGTTTACTTCTTGACAAACGACCGTTTACTCAAAGTGATGTAGAATGCGGAATCGGTAGTGTATGAAACAATGTTGCCTTCTTAAAACGAAAAGTTTTCTTAAAGTTAGAACTTTCCTAAAGTAGAAAACTTTAAATTAAGAAGTCACAATATAGTAAATTGAAAAATGAAACATCTAAATTAAGATGTGACAAGTGATAATAATAGAAAAATAGTTTATAAATCATCGGAAATAGTCATTTTTATGACGATAACAATATTTGTTTTATCATGTCTGTTGGACCAAAAGAACCAATGAGCCAAGATCAGAAAACCTCTAAGTCCCACATGGTATCACAACAACTGCTGAAAGCTTCATCAGCAGTTTGACAAGTGCTGAAAACTTCAACAGCTGAAGAACACAAGTACTGAAAACTTCAACAGCTGAAGAACACAAGTACTGAAGCTGAACAGCTGAAGAACACAAGTACTGAAGCTGAACAGCTGAAGAACACAGTACTGAAGCTGAACAGCTGAAGACACAAGTACTGAAGCTGACAGCTGAAGAACACAAGTGCTGAAGCTGAAAGACCAAAGTACTGAAGTACAACAGCTGAAGAGTTTACAAGTGCTGAAGATCAACAACTGATGTACAAAGTCTGAAGACAAAGACTGAAGACATCAGCTGATGATATCTGCTGAAGTCATCAGCTGATGAAACATCTGAAGTTCAAAGTCTGAAGATCAAGTACTGAAGTTTCAGCAGTTTGTCACAACTGCTGAAGAGTACTTCTTCAGTAGTTATGATATCAGTAGTTTTATATTTTTAGTTTCAGTAGTTTTGTAAAACGACTGAAGAGCTTGTTCTTCAGTCGTTGTAGTTTCAGTAGTTTTATGTTTTTCAGTAGTTATAACAACTGATAACACTTAGCATTTTTGTAAGGAGATGTCAGCTGTTTTGACATCTTCAGTAGTTGTGTTTCAGTTGTAATAAATCTGTTAGATGTCACTATCAAGTGACATCAGCAGACGTCACATCTCTTATATAAGAGGTGTCGACCTAATTGTAAGTGTGACATTCTGTTACCACGAAAGCGAATATTGAATGAAATATATTTGCAGAAATTCTCTCTCTATAACCGTCTTTGTTCTTCATTGAATATCGTTTTGTTCTTGTGAATCGACTAATTCATTGTTTGAATTCCGCTGCTATACTCTTCAATCAATCAAACATAGATCACTGATCCTAACAAGTGGTATCAGAGCATGGTTAATCATTGATCGATCTAATAATTGATCATTGAAACTGCTAATTGATATCTGTGTTTGATTGAATTAGCGTATTCGCAAGAACTGGTTATAGATTATTGAATTTCTGTCGCTTTCGTTCATTTATTTTGAGATCTTCTGGTTCAATTGGTTGATGCGTTTTGTTCTAAATCTGTTTTAGCTTAACCGAATTTGATTGAATCTGAGATGACGACTCCTTCTAATGATCCTCACAATACCGGTTCCTCAACCAAGCCTCCGATGCTGGTTAGGACTGAGTATAACATATGGCAACGAAGAATGCTTCATCACCTGTCTGTTAACAGTTCAGGTTGTTGGACATCTGTGGTACATGGACCACATAAGCCTATGGTGAACAATCCGGAAACCAATCAAATGGTTCCGAAGAAGAAGGAACAATACTCTGATGAAGATCGGAAACTATTTGAGATTGATGCTAAAGCCCATGGAATTCTGGCCATGGCACCGCCTAATGAAATCTATTCAGGGCTTATGCATCATGAAACTGCTCATGATCTCTGGAATGCCCTGAAGGAACAATTCGGTGGCACATATGAGGTCTTAGCAAACAATAGAGAAATCCTTGCCTAACAATATGAGACATTCTCTCATAGGAAGGGTGAGACACTGACTCAACAGTTTGAGCGCTTTTCCTGCTTGATATCTGAGCTGAAAATGGTGAAACAGGAATACACCAATAGCCAGATGAACAACAGATTCCTCAGATCACTGCCTGAGAGATGGGACACATACACTATTGTCCTACGCTCCAGTGCAAATCTGGACGGCCTATCTCTCACCCAACTTCATGGGAAACTGCTTACATTTGAAAGAGAGATAGAGCAGAAAAGGAAACTGTCATCTTCAGGAAAGCTCACTGATGACTTTGTACCAGGCAATACCACCTTGGTTGGTCATGAGTCAGAATATGCTTCATCTGAAATCAATTATGATGAGCATATAGATTTCTCTTCAAATAGTTCTGATCATGCATTTGTTGGTATTGAGAGTCATTCTGGCAGTAATAGTGACAATTTATGCTTCATCGTGGATGATCTGAAAGGAATAGCTGATGATGATCTAGAAGAGATGGATATTCTGAGCCAAATGACATTGATTAATATCAGATCTCAGAAGTTCTATAAGAGAACTGGCAGGAAATTTCCTGGACTCTCTGGCAAAACCAAAGTTGGTTTTGACAAGAGTAAGTTGAGGTGTCACAAATGCCAAAGGCTGTGACACTTTGCAAGAGAGTGTAGATCAACTGGATCTAACTCTTCTGCACCCTTTGTGACTTTTCCTAGTATTAGTCCACAAAACAGAGGGCAACATCCTGCTGGTTCTGGTCATCATTCACATCCTAGATCTCCTGCATACTTTGTTCCCCAGGGTCAAATGTCATATCCTTATCCCTGCTATTATATGCCTCAACCAAATCCTGTTCAAGCTCCAATTGCACAACAACCACAAACATTGCCTGAACCACAACCTTCCCAATCTCATCAACAAACTCAACCTCACAACACAGCTTCTTCACCCCAGGAGTTGTTGACTGGAGCAGTTTACCAGATGACTTGTCTGGTCATGAACAACTGTTCTCAGGTGCTGGTCAACATGGTGGTGAAAGTCCATTTGGAAATCTAGCTCTTATGGCTTTGGATTCTGCTGATACTTCATCCTCTAATGCCTTACACCAAAGGTATCACAGGTATCCTCTGAGGCAAAAGCCAAATTATATTCTGACACATGCATAGCAGCATTTGCATCTATTAGAGAAGCAAATGTAGCTTTAATCAACAAGAACATTGAGCTAGAACAAATAATTTCCAAAAACAAAGCTGAATTTGAGTCTGTGCGTAATGATAAAAATGATGAGATTTACAAACTGAAATGCCAAATAACTGATGATAAGGCTAGGGAAGAGATACTTCTAGAGAAGTATAAAGATCTCAAAGAAACCCTTGCAGTTACCCAGGTAGAGTGTGATAGATGGGTACAATCATGCAAAGGTTTTGAAATGCTTCTTAGTAAGCAATCTGCTTCCAATGTGAAGTTTGGCATTGGTTACAATCACACTGCTCCACCTACAGATTTTACTCCAAGAGCAGAGGTAGAATCTGATGGTGAGAGTAATAACCAATCCATCTCATCATGTGATCTACTTTCTGATACAGCACAATCAGAAGTAGAAGTCAGCATCAAGTCCTCTCAGAACCTATCAGCTGATGTTGATGGTTCGAATACTGACACTCACATGATCAATGAGTTGATCAACTCAGGAGTTAATTCTGAAAGTCATGAAAGGACTAGAGAGCAGGATTTAACACCTGAAGTTCAAACTCCAACTACTGCCAGTACTGAAGAGAAGAAAACTGTCAGTAGAAAGAGTTTGAAGACTACTAAAGAGGCAGTCAAGAAAGCAAACAATGCTTCCAAAGCACTGAAGAACAAGTCTTCAGTTGCTTCACCCTCTCTAGTTGATGATCAACCTAAGATGAAGAAGAAACCATGTGAAGTATGTGGTTTGTTCAATCATCTTACAGATGATTGTTGGTACAAAAGAGGTTCCAAACTCAAACAAAAAGAAGAAATTAAAGAGAAAATGGTAAAAATGAAAAATGAGTTTGAGACCACATTTGTATCAGCAACATCAAATCCTGTAACCCTTAAGTACTCAAAGAAATCCAAAAGGAAGGGGTTAAACAGGTGACAGCTGAGAGTGCTCAGAAGAAGAAGGTGCAACATAGGAACTTATCAAACTCCACTGGCAATGTGTCTGATGAGCTGAAAGCCTTATCACAAAATCAGACACAGCTGGTTATGATGGTTCAACATCTATTGGGTAGAGTTAACCAATTAGATGCTCCTATGTTGAAACCACAGAAAATGAGGTCCAAGCCAAAGGATTCCTCTTCTTCACCATCTTCTTCCTCTCAAGCTGTTGTTTCTAATAAACATGTTAGTTTACCATCTATTGATGAGACCAGGCCCAAAACCAAAAAGGTATGGGTCTCCAAAACTAACTGATTGTTTATTATTGCAGGGTTCTCCAACATTCCAAAGTAGCATCTGGTATGTAGACAGTGGGGGATCTATGCACATGACTGGGAACAGCTCTCTTCTTCATGACTACTCTCAAGGAAAGAAGGGATTTGTTTCTTTTGGCAATGATGCTAGGGGTTACATCATTGTAATGGCTTTGTCTCCAATGGAGAAATCAAATTTGATGATGTTAATCATGTGGAAAATCTCAAGTACAATCTCTTGAGTGTCAGTCAAATGTGTGATAAAGGCCATGTTGCTCTTTTCACCAGTCAGACTGTAGGATTCTGTCATCCAAAGTTTTGCATTTGATTGACAAGGTGTTGGATGATCACACTCTCCTGAGAGCCAACAGGACAGGAAGAGTGTATGCCTTAGATCTTTCCAAGAAAATAGATCTCAAAGGCAATCCTTGCCTATTTTCCAAAGCCTCTTCTCAAGAATCTAAACTGTGGCACAGAAGGCTGGGTCATGTTAATTTCAAAAACATGAATCAACTTATCCACAATAGTTTAGTCAGAGGCTTACCAATAAAGGAGTTCCACTGTGATGAAACCTGCACTGCTTGTTTAAAAGGAAAACAACACAAAGTCTCATTCCCTCCTATTGAAGAGCCTAAGTCCACTGCCTGCTTGCAATTACTGCATATGGATCTATTTGGTCCTGTGAGAGTGATGAGCTTGGCCAAGAAGAAATACTGTCTGGTAATTGTGGATGATTACTCCAGATTTGTATGGACTTTCTTTCTACATTCAAAGGATGAGGTTGCTCAGAAGGTTATTAACTTTGTGTTGTATATTGAGAAGCAGTATTCCCTTCCAGTCAAGTGTATCAGGAGTGATAATGGAACTGAATTCAGAAATCATACACTTGATGACTTCTATCTCTCAAAGGGAATCAAAAGGCAGTTTAGCATCCCAAGGACTCCAGAACAAAATGGAGTAGTGGAGAGAAAGAACAGGACCCTTATTGAAGCTGTAAGGTCCATGCTGGCTGATTCTGGTTGCCACTGACCTTTTGGGCTGAAGCTGTCAACACAGCTTGCTATGTGCAAAAGAGTTTTAGTAAATCAGAGTTTATGAAGACTCCATATGAAGTTCTCCATCACTTGACTCCTCTAATTTCATTTTCAGAGCATTTGGGTGTCCCTGTTTTATTCTCAACACAAAGGATCAACTCCATAAATTTGATCCTAAGGTGGATGCAGGGTATTTTGTTGGTTATTCATCTACTTGCAAGGCATACAGAGTCTTCAACTGCAGAACAAAGATAGTTGAAGAGACTTTGCATGTGAAGTTTACTGAATCTCCTTTGGACAAGATTCCACAAAACCCTGTGGAGTTGTTTGATTTGGACATACTGCAATATGTTCCTTATCAACCTCCAGCTGTTGCAGATCCTGTGGCTAAATCATCTTCTGCAGCATGTCTTCCACCTGGTGGTATTGATAATGATGATGATAATATCCATACTCACCTATTCAAGTTAGCGACCAACTGCCTGTGTCTGCTAAATTTGATGTTCCTGTAGCTTCAGCAGTTCCATCCACAACAAATGCTGATGAGATCTCTGTTTCCTCTACATCTTTTGAGTTACCATCTAATTCTTGGTTTCAAGAGTCTACATCAACATCTGCTGCTGCTGAAGGTTCTACGAACACTTGCACAGATCTCATTGTTTATCAAGAACTGAAGAATCACCCCATGTCTCAGATTATTGGTGATATCAATGTTGGTGTTTCAACCAGAAGTCAATTGTCTAACTTCTCCTTCTATGCTCTCTTCATCAGTCAGCTAGAGCCAAAGAACTACCATGTTGCTTTGAGAGACAATGGATGGGTTGAAGCTATGCAGCTTGAGCTACTTCAGTTCAAGAAACAGCAAGTGTGGGAACTGGTTCCTCTTCCCCCAGGTAAGTGTGCAATAGGCACTAAATGGGTGTTTAGGAACAAAACTGATGAAAATGGGCTTATTGTTAAGAACAAGGCTAGACTGGTTGTACAGGGGTTTTCACAAGAATAAGGTATTGACTATGATGAAACCTTTGCCCCTGTAGCCAGACTAGAGGCAATTCTTAGCCTATGCTGCATTCCACAATCTTAAAGTTTTCCAAATGGATGTCAAAAGTGCATTTTTATATGGTAAAATAAAGGAAGAAGTTTATGTGTGTCAACCACCAGGATTTGAGGATAATAAACATCCTGAATGGGTGTATAAACTTGATAAGGCTCTTTATGGGTTGAAACAAGCTCCTAGAGCCTGGTATGAGACACTCTCTACTTTTCTTCTTAAGAATAATTTCACTAGAGGCTCCATTGATAAAACTTTGTTTATTAAAAGGTGGATCAGTATAAGCTACTTGTTCAGATTTATGTTGATGATATTATTTTTGCATCCTCTGATCCCCATTTATGTGATGATTTTACAACATTAATGAAAAAGAGGTTTGAAATGAGTGCAATGGGGAATTACAGTTCTTTCTAGGCTTGCAAATCAAACAAAAGGCTGATGGAACCTTTATTCATCAGTCAAAATATACCAAGATCTTTTGAATAAGTTTGATTTACAAAACTGTAAGCCCTGTTCTACTCCCATGTGCAACACCACACAACTGGATGCTGATCAGAAAGGTAAAGCTGTTGATGAAACGCTTTACAGATGTATGATTGGGTCCTTGATGTATTTAACAACTTCTAGACCAGATATTATGTTTGCTACATGTGTTTGTGCTAGATTTCAGGCTGCTCCTAAAGAGTCTCATTTGATTGCAGTCAAGAGAATCTTTAGATATTTGCAAGGTACACAATCTATGGGTTTATGGTATTCCACTAGACACTCTGCAAATTAGTTGCTTTTTCAGATAGTGACTATGCAGGGTGCAAGTTAACTAGAAAGTCAACTTCTGGTGGTTGTCAATTCCTAGGCAACTGTTTGATTTCTTGGCAGAGTAAGAAACAAACATCTGTTGCTACATCAACTGCTGAGGCCGAGTACATTGCTGCTGCAAGTTGCACCTCTCAGGTACTCTGGCTTCAAAACCAACTTCTGGATTATGGCATTACAGAGACTAAGACTCCATTATTAATGGATAGTGCTTCAGCTCTGTGTATTGTCAAAAATCCAGTCCAGCACTCCAGGACCAAACATATAGAGATCAGACATCATTTTATTCGGGATTGCTTTGAAAAAGGTCTGATCGATCCTAAGTTTGTGCTAGTGCTGATGAGCTTGCAGATATTTTTACTAAGCCTTTGGATAGTTCTACTTTCCAAAACCTTGTGTTAAGGCTTGGTATGCTGCAGCTAGAATAAGTGACAACTATGATGATTTCAGTAATAATTACTGGTGATCATTGTACCCATGTCCATAGAGTACTGATGAGTCCTTTCACCTCAGTAGTTTTATAACTACTGATGGCTAAATGCCTCACAAGTACGACGTACTTTATATGTTCCAAACTACTGATGGGTTACAATACTGATGTAGTTACAACTACTGAAAAGTACAAAACAGATAGTACTGACGTCCTATGAAACACCTGAAAAGATGCAAAGTCTGATGAGTAAGTGTTGAGGACAGTATGAAACAGCTGAAAGGCTATGAATTGACGAAAACTACTGAAGAGAACTTTCTCTTCAGTTGTTTCAAAAACTGTTGTTTCATTCTAACAACTGAAGCAAACCATGTCTTCAGTAGTTTTAAACTACTGATGACTAATCAAGTCTTCAGCTGTTACAACAACTGATGACAAAACCATCTCTCAGTAGTTTCACAACTACTGATGACAAATACCAAGTCCTTAGTTGTTTCATCATTGAAGTCAAAACCACGGCTTCAGTAGTTTTCTAACTCCTGATGCCTTAAACACCACGACTTCAGCTGTTTCAACGTCTGAAAGGGTAATACCATGTCAACAGTCGTTTAAAACTACTGATGACTAACACCAAATCCTTCAGTCATTTTCTTAACCGTACCCTATAAATATCCCTGACCTAATACTTCAAAGCTTCATCTTCTTCAAACCTAACGTTCCTCTCCAAAACTTCTATCTTCTAAATGGCGTCCATGCAAATCAAACCGCGACACAACTGTGTAGCCTACCTTACTAAATCGCCTGTCTGGGCTAAGTTCGATACTGCTATCGATCTTATGGTTCAGTCCCAATACAAAACGGCATTTTCTCAATCCCATACTACATGCCGAATCCCTCCAACAGTTTTGGATGAATGTCACCATTACCACTGGGGAGAACAACACACCATCTCTCCAGTCGGTCGTCAACAACAAAGAAGTGGTCATCACTCCCGAAATAATCCGCCAACTTCTACATCTGGATGATGCCATTTCTCCTGCTGGATATCCCAAGGGCACAACTGATCTATCCTTTGCCCAACATGGATATCAGGGCAATCTTAGTGCCTCCACTATCATGAAGAAACATTTCCATGACGCTGAACGACTAATTTTTCACATGGTGAATGTATGTTTGGCTCCTAAGACTTCGTCTTGGGATCAAATGTCGACAAAGTGGCAGCAGGTAATGTATTCTATTCTTGAGCAACAGCCGTTAAATTTTTCAGAAATAATATTTTCCGAGCTCAAGGATATGGCTCAAAAACTAACTGCTAACCGTTGGATATTATATCCGCGGTTCATAATGGCCATCATTACAAACCAGCTTCAAGCTGAGGGACTTGTTGGCCTGGGAGTCCCTGCTACGGCTGTTCTGCCTGAAGTATACTCCCGGCACAACTCTGACCACACACTCAAATTGGCTGCCAAGCTGCGCAAACCCGCAGCTGGAACCCCAGCCACCACCTCCAAATCAAAAGTCCCCACCAAACCACCAAAAGAAACCCAAAACGGCTACTCAGGGAAATGAGTCCCCTGAGGATGCCCCTGCAACACAAACGCAGGAGATATCCACTGGTCAAAACCCCCTAGTGGATATAAGGACTATTCCAGCCATAGCCGCTCAGGATTCCTCTCAACAGGAGCCTGCAGCAACCACACAAGGGGTACCCACACATCTGGGATCTTCCTCACTTGAGAGGATTGCCATTGAAGAGCACCTTCCTCCCCAGGTGCACACTGCTTCTATCCCTTCACCCCATGCAACCGCCCCTCACAGCCCAACATTGATAGTTGCACAAGTGCTGACTCAATTGCACTCCTCACTCCCTCCCCAAATACCACTTACTACTGGGAACACCTCTACCATTGAGGGGGAGGAACAAAGTGCAATTGAGAACCCACAGCACAGGGGTTTACCACTTCTATCTCCTGGTGTAGATAGGGAGATTAGAATATCTAGTGAGGCTGCCACCTCTTCTGAATCAGCACATGATCAGACTGAGGCTGGTAACATTGCTAAGACCTCACTAGAGGCAACAGCTGATGATGGACATAGTCCTGAGGATGGAAGTCCCCAGTACCAAGACAAAGGGGCACATGCTACAACTGGTCTACACCAGTGCATGTACATCCTGCTCCAAGCAGGAGGTCAGGTTTCAGCTTCTGCTGATGATGACCTGGGCTTTTTCTACGATGTTCTTGCCCAGAACACAATCCTTGAGGAGGAAGTCAGTAGGCTGCAAAACCTACTTAACCAACTCTCCAGGAGAAAGACCATCTGCCTCCACCAACCCACAGATGGCACCTTCAGTTGAAGGTTCCCAACAAAAGAGAGCCACTCCAACAACTCAGCCACCTGCCTCTGCTTCTGGCACTATTTCTCAGGAACAGAACCCTCCTGAGCAAATAGTTGCTGTTCTTCAAAATTCCCTCCCTCTCATCACACCCATAATCACTGCATTGTGACTAAAGCCATTGATGAGAGGCTTTCCTAACTTTACACCATTGATTGATCTGTTGTGCAAAAGACACTTTCTGCGGTACAAACCCCTCCCAATGCATCCAAAAAGGGGATGACAGGATCAGTGATCACAAGTTTGATGTTTATCAGAATGTAAAGCAGCGGAATACACAAACGAATTAGACAAATTGTAGCAAGCAAACAATATATGTAAGCGTTAAGATCGCATACGGTTATAGGGAGAGAATATGAATTTCTGATTTCTAG